>OY992897.1:35476524-35714024 GCA_963921405.1 Cepaea hortensis | reverse complement strand
GCACTAAAATTGTTGGTGAAATCCGATCTGGTCGTCCTGTTTACATTGCAACAGAAGCATCCGTGCAACGGGTGGAGGAGATCATTAGAGGTGACAGGCGAGTAACGATAACCTCTTTAGCATCTGCAATAGGGTGCTCACATGGTTCAACATACAGCATAATGCATGATCGATTGAAATTTAATATAGTGTGCTCAGTGTGGGTACCCAAACAATTGAAGGAGAAACACAAAATGAACCGATTTGGCCTGTCCTAGCATCATCTCTGTCGATACGAAGATGAAGGTGAAGCTATGCTGAACAGGATTGTTACTGGGGACGAATCATGAGTGCATCACTGCCAGCTCGAATCGAAGCTTGCTCCAATGCAATGGAAACATCCATCTTCGCCTTGTCTCCAAAAATTCAAGATTACGCCATCATCTGGGAAGGTTATGCTGACAATGTTCTGAGATTGTCAAGGAGTGCTTATAACCAATTTCAAGAAGAAAGATGACAATGTGAAGTCTGAATCGTACTGTGAAGTTCTATCTATGCTTCATGATGCAATTCGAAGAAAACGTCCAAGACTGCTGACTATAGAAGTGTTGGTTCTTCATAACAATGCCAGACCACATGCGGCTCGATTAACTCAGGAGAAAATTAACCAACTAAGGTTGGAAGTTCTTAAACATCCACCTTACAGCCCCGACTTAGCCCCTAGTCCTTTACACCTTTTTGGTCCACTGAAAACCCACCTTGGCGGGAGATATTTCGAGAATGACGCTGAAGTTGAATGTGAAGTGAAAACGTGGTTTAGAAAACAGAGCACGCAGTTCTATGCAGCCGGTTTGGGAGGACTGATAAAACGATGGGATAAGTGCATCAATGTTGGTGGAAAGTAGGTTGAGGAATAAAGGGACAATGTATGTATAAAAATAAAGTGGTTTCAAGTTGTTATCATATTTCGTTATTTTTCTACAGGCATTTGTGACTTACTTATTGACTTCCCCTCGTGCGCGCGCGCGCGTGTGTGTGTGTGTGTGTGTGTGTGCGCGCGCGCGTGTGTGTGTGTGACTTACCTATCAACTTTGACCCCCTTGGATGGGTCCTTGGGATCTTTGTAGTCAATGAAGATAGCGTCGCGTGATGCCATGGACGGACACTCTTCATAGTAGTTATGTGGTGACAGCTGGACGATGATGTGGTTGCCAACTGCCGGTGTGTTGGGAACGTCCTCCGTATGTGGGATGTGCTGCAGTCCACTGCTAATCCACACCATCAAATCCTAGTGAAAGAGACAGCGGAATTATTGCATGCTATTGGAAACAATATACATCAAGAAACTGAGAAACCGAACAAGGAAAGACAGGACACAGAATTATGATGATAGGAAACATCACCTTGATTCATCATCACAAGTATTTCTTGTCTTGGGCTGATCGTGAGGTTTCCTGATCAGATCATTCCATTCCAACAAAGCACCATGATGCCAGGGGCATACATCGAGAGACAAAGAAGAAGAAGGAGGACACGGAGTAAGCGAAAGAGGTGGTGGTAGATCTGGAGATAGAAGAACCACAACCACAAACAGAACAAGTAAAACAAGAAGAGCAAGTAGCCATCACACATACCTCATCTACAATAGGTTCATCATCGCACATACCTCATCTACAATAGGTTCATCATCGCACATACCTCATCTACAATAGGTTCATCATCGCACAAACCTCATCTACAATAGGTTCATCATCGCACATACCTCATCTACAATAGGTTCATCATCGCACATACCTCATCTACAATAGGTTCATCATCGCACATACCTCATCTACAATAGGTTCATCATCACACATACCTCATCTACAATAGGTTCATCATCGCACATACCTCATCTACAATAGGTTCATCATCACACATACCTCATCTACAATAGGTTCATCATCGCACATACCTCATCTACAATAGGTTCATCATCACACATACCTCATCTACAATAGGTTCATCATCACACATACCTCATCTACAATAGGTTCATCATCGCACATACCTCATCTACAATAGGTTCATCATCGCACATACCTCATCTACAATAGGTTCATCATCGCACATACCTCATCTACAATAGGTTCATCATCGCACATACCTCATCTACAATAGGTTCATCATCGCACATACCTCATCTACAATAGGTTCATCATCGCACATACCTCATCTACAATAGGTTCATCATCGCACATACCTCATCTACAATAGGTTCATCATTGCACATACCTCATCTACAATAGGTTCATCATCGCACATACCTCATCTACAATAGGTTCATCATCGCACATACCTCATCTACAATAGGTTCATCATCACACATACCTCATCTACAATAGGTTCATCATCACACATACCTCATCTACAATAGGTTCATCATCGCACATACCTCATCTACAATAGGTTCATCATCGCACATACCTCATCTACAATAGGTTCATCATCACACATACCTCATCTACAATAGGTTCATCATCGCACATACCTCATCTACAATAGGTTCATCATCGCACATACCTCATCTACAATAGGTTCATCATCGCACATACCTCATCTACAATAGGTTCATCATCCTCATAATAGTCGGTGAACTTGACCACAGGGTTGTGGCTGTCCAGCACGGCATAGATGGAACTTCCGGAGTCCTCTTCGTCCTTTCGCTTGGTCACATACATCTGATGGCGAGCCCAGGATATGCTTCTCTCGTTGGCAACATCCTCTTCTATCACGCTTTTGGACATGCCTTTCATGTCAACTCTGAGGATGTAAACCAGACAAGGGAGATAATACAGCCTTAATTTTGAAATTGTTCGACCCATTCATTGACTCTTCACTGACTCAGACAACTGTCCCCATACTGAACCATCATTCTTCTGTAGGTTTTACAAGGTTTTTCACACCCTCTGACCACAAAAAAAAAAAACAAAAAAAACAACAACAACAACAACAAATAGCGCCTCATTGTTCTTCCATGGTGCAAGTCAATAGTGGGGCAGCCATTTTGTAATCGCCATTGCGCATGCACAGACTGTACGACCCTCGCGACTCCTACATAGGGTATTGCTTAAGAAGGGGCTCTCATGTCAACCCAGAATAAAAATGAGTACCTGAAAATTTATTATGAAGTAAAGGTAACCAGCATGATACTAACCATACCACCCATTGTGTGAGATTGGGTTAGTTGTAGTTGTTATTGGTATAGTTGTTGCTGCTGCTGTTGTTATTGATCCCAAGCTACTGGGTTGTCTACTCAAGACAGCTCAATTTCATCCGTATGAAGATGCAGATCATCTGCAGCTTTTACAGGAACGCCTGGAGTGAGTTTTGTAATACTGCATATGGTAGTATAAGCTTTCTCCTGAAATGTGATCGTGCAGATCACTTGACGAGACGATGGTCGATTGTTTCATCGGAGTGAAAACGCCTGCTCAGAGATCCATGTCGGGGATTAAAGAGGTTTACAGAAGGAAGTGGTTATAAAGTGATTAAACCGCCTGCCTCGTACTCTGAAGGTCGTGGGTTCGATTACAGGTTACGTCGTTCGGTTATTCATCTCATCTTGTAACTTGCAGTGTCGAAGTGAAGCATAAACAGCGGGAGAGTGCCCGTTTGCGGGCTTCATATAGATGCTCGTGGACTGTATTACTCCGTCTGTCTATCGCTTACATGGTCGATCTCTTCTTCTGATTCCATTTGGTCTGCACATCATTGCTTGTTGTGGTGTACTGTTAGTTGGTAGCCTTGTTATATGGCCGAATCATTTAACATGCTGTTTTCTACTTATATCTAGCGCTGCTATAACCCCCAATTTAGTCAGTATTTCATCATTTCTGATTTCCTCTCTTCTTGTTTAGTTGACAAATGCAGTTTCCTCAAAGAGTCCTTGGAGTGGTTGCTGGACTTATGAACTACGCGCTTTGTGCGACGATTTTGGCAAGGCACCCTGTAAAGAACCAAAAAAAAAAAAACATCGAGCCATATGGGATACAACCCAGTGCAATGAAGTCGATTCTCTTGCCATTTAACCCTGTTTTCCCAGGCTTACAGTATGGTTCTGTTTTAACCTGGGGCAACTGTTTCTATTAACAGAGGGAAATGAAAGAAGAGTTAATGGTGCCTTGAAATATCCAGTTGCTGCGAGTAGAAGGTTCTAGTCGGGTTGGTAGCCGATATAGAAGAAGGTAAACTCCACTTCCAAACCTATGCTGTAGGATACCCACACTTGGGAAAGGCTCCGGGGGTAAACCATGAAATAAAATATCCGGAAATGAAATCCCTAAGGAGGTCTGGGTGTGGATCTCAACACTGTTCTGGCAGCTCATGTGATGTCATTAATACAACCCTGTATTCTTGCATACAGTTTTAACATTCCAGGCCAAATTGGAGAATTTCCTAGGTGAAAGGGTGTAAGTCAACGATCGAGACTCCTTACAACTTTCTCACCTTCTAGAAGAGCCTCTTTTCATCTTTTTTGATTGGTTTATTCTCGTTTCCTTATCTTCAGACTAGCTGATTGGATTTCGTAGCTAAAGTTTTCTACGCCTCTTTAGACATGCCTGGTAGTTTAGTTTTACTATTCGTTACTTCCGTTAGGAGCATCTGTAACGCACTGGGGTGAAACTGCTTTGGGTATTTCATTCCTCGTGTCTATTAGCGACGTTGAGAGAGAGAGAGCACATCATGTAAGGTCACCAGGTTTTCCAAATAGATATGCCCAAGAACGTGCTCTGTAAGATTGATTGATTGATTAATTGATTGATTTAGGAACCGACATCACAGCATTCGGGGCATTCCCATAAGCCCCATCCTCAGCAGCCAGCGAAAGGTTCCATCACCAATAGTTCCAGTAGCAATCTGATTATATATCCGTCTCGCCTTTCCTCTGAGCGTCGAGCATCAGCCAGATCCCCTAGTCACTCCTCGCTGCCTCATTCTTGCCAGACCATGGTGATCCATTTGCTCCTCCGAGGTGTACACGTGCTCCCACAAGGCCGCAACCACGTCTGCTTTGTCATGCATCAATACTCCACCAAGTTTTGCCGAGCCAGCCAGTCTGTCCTTCTGTTCATTCCCCAGCACACCGGCATGCCCCGGAGAAAAGATCCAGGTGATGCTTGCCACCCGTGACCTCCGAAGCGAAGCAAGCGACTCTGCACGAAACCTGCCTGTCCTCACCCTCCTCAGCATGCTTTCTGAGTCAGTTACAATCACGATGTGTGTATGTATCGTGTTCTCCATCCAGCGGAAAGCTGCACTGACAGCCTCCACCTCTATTCTTAAGCTAGATGTTGTGGTATCATATGCCAGGCTCTCCTGCACCAAACGTCGACCATTAGCTTTTGCTAAGAATCCCCAGGCACTTCTCCTACCCCTCAACACCGAACCTTCTGTGTAGATAATCACATCACCCGGGCGAGCATTATCCTGAATTAGTTGCTGGATTTTTACTTCTGTAGCCCCTGCTGGCCACTCCCTGCACTCCCGGCTTAATGTGATTATAACTCTGCACAAGTCTGACTGCTCCGCTGGCACTCTGACCCACTCCTCTCCTTGCCTAATGTTCTCCAAGATGCACACCTGTCTGATCGTACCCTCCGCCTGAGCCATCCATGATTTCCCTCTCATCAGTCGCTGACCCTTAACTGCGTCTAGCGCCTCATGCAACGGATGATCTGTGTCTGCAGCTACTCTGGGGTATGCCCTCGCCTGCATCACCTTGTGCCTACCAGCAACAGTCGGCAGACCAAGGATGTAACGCATACACACTACTGGGGTGTCTCTGGTGCATCCCGGAATGACCCGCATAGCTTCGTTCTGTATGCGCTCCAATCTCACCAGCTGACTCTTTGAGACAGTGAGCAGTCCTAGAACATAATCTGATTAGGAAAGCATTGGGGAAAGGATCGCGGCTGAAAGATAAGCCATATTGCAGAATCCCTGTTCATAATGGCCATCAACCCGTAGTCGGCCATGAGTAAATCAACAGAAAGGGAACATGAAATTGGTCAACTTTATAAGAACACAATTACAAGTGACTGAATGGGCTTTGTGTCTAGAAAGCCTTCATCGGCACACCACAAAAAATTAAAAGACACTAACAAAACTACGTTAAAAATATCCCAAAAAGTCTCTCATCTGAAGTTATGTTATACTATATTCTGCTACATAGGAAGACATCACTGCACACCGGGCATTCCCAGGGTGCTCAGTCCTCCAATGCAGCTGTCATTCCATAAAAATATCTGAAGTAGTGGAAACGTCTAGATCAGTGTTTCCCAACGTGGGGCCCACGCCCCACAGGGGGGCAATTTGACTGTTAAGGGGGGCAATTCGAAAATGGAAGAAATCGGCTGAATATAACAAAACGGGGAGACTTGAGACTGAAGTTAACTACATTGGAACCTGACATAAGATCTCTTTGCAGCAAGCATCAAGCGCAAGGATCTCACTAAATTTAAATAATAAATAATTACTAATAATTAAAATAATAGAGAAAAATCTTTCATTAAAATTATTTTGTACTTGAATTTCAGTTCTCCATTATATGTTTTGAAAATTTACTTACTGTGTTTGCTCAATAATTACCTAGTGATTTCTTCCTAAAACCTATCATTCAAGTTTCTTTAGTGAACATTTCAATTTTTGAATATTAAAAATAATGTATATGTTGAGGGGGGGGGGGGGGGGGTGGGGCGGGGGAGGGGGGCAATATGAATTTTAGAAAGGCTTAAGTGGGGAATGGTACAAAAAAGGTTGGGAAACACTGGTCTAGATCCTACGGCATAAATATCAAACTCTGTGCAGATGCTCCGTGGGCCTATTTCATTTCTGAAAGGGAGCTATGACTGGTGGAGACTACTATAAACTAAACGCAAGAAACCAACGAGAATGACGAAGACGCTAACCTGTAGGCTCTCTTTTCGTTGTACTTATTCCGCTTCTGTTCGTTATGAATGATGTGATATTTTGGTTCTGACAGATTGTAGTCTTCAACTGCTTCCTTCTCTGATTTCTTCAAGGTTGATGTGACTTTCGTCTGCGAGTACGGCTTGTCAGGGAACTGAAAACGAACATTATCCACTGTAAGCGCATTAGATCTTTTATTTTATGTAAAGGTAGTTATTTGCACACATGGGTGTGAACAAAAGATTACAAGGCAGGACTTATTTATCAGAGACATTGGCGTAAATGGAAGGTAAGAGAACTATGCCCCTTCTTTACACATTCTACGACGTTCTTGAAATCAAGAAACCAAGAAAAAAAAAGAAAAAAAAACACACACACACAAAACAAATATTAGTTTGTTTAACCAAATGTTCATCTTAATACTCGAAATGTAAGTTTAGTTAGTTTAGTCAATGGATCAACATCACCGCACACGGATTTAACCCATAAGTGCTCCGTTCTCCTCCTAACTCAAACCTGAGTTTGGAGAAACTCAGCTCAGTGCACGAACTCCGTAGCACCGGCGAGGATCCTGAAATACTTTGGGTAGATTTCTAACTTGAAATTTTGCCCCGGCAGCGCCGTTAGGCTACTCTTTTTCGATTTCCAACTGCCAAGGGATATTTTACGTGCGCAACAATACACACGGGCGTCCTATCTCACTACCCAGAGACCAGGGGAAATTTTATTACTAGAAGTCCACGTGAAAAAGTCCCGACCCTCACCGGGGCTTGAACACGGGACCCCCAGTACTCGAGGCGGACACCATCCTCGAGACCACGCAGCTCCCCTAAATCGTAATGTAATTTACTCTGAAGCAATTTCCTGCTATGGGTCTGTCGTGTGATAGGTCCATCATATTTTATAGGCCTCAGAGCAAGGAGGATTACATGATCAATCTTTCCCTCACTCAAGCAAGCGATGAGCCAAGGAAACGGACCTGCTTTCGACCATATTCATGAAATTACCAGTGCAATTCCCTATCATCTTGGCTAGCATTGTTAATCTTACACTTTCTAATTGAGAGCTGCAGTGACCCACTGGCTGGTACGTCTGATGCTGGCCCAGAGGTCATGTGTTCAATTCTCCTTCAGGGCGGGTATTTGTTTTAACTGTAAACCAGGGTTCCCAGGTCGACCTACTATAAAACGGGTACCCAAAAAAAATGGTCTGGAAAGTTCAGGCGAACGAACAAACGAACATTTATTTTCAAAGGGTCACAAATTGGGCACGCAGGCCCATAGTACATTCGGTCCTTGCAATCACTCAACTTTCGTACATCAATTATCTGTTGTGCGTGTTACATTCACATAGGAAACAAAAACATTAATGTTGTGAACATAAAACAATGCATCTTACCATGTTATGAGACAGGCAGACACACATACACTTACACAGACATACACACATGCATAAGCACATACATACATACCTACATGCATACTTACATCATTTGCACAAATCTCACAATTATGCACTCTTTCCATAACACGAATACACACTCCCTCGCATACTCATGTATTCACTCACAATCATAAACTCAATAACAAAAATTTACTCTCATATACACTCACTACATCTCACGCATACATCTCATACATCTCACTCTCATATGCAAGCTCTCTCTCTCTCTCTCTCTCTCTATCTCTCTCTTTCTCTCTCTCTCTCTGTGTCTCTTTCTCGCTCTCTCTCTTTCTCTCTCTCTCTCTCTCTCTCTCTCTCTCTATCTATCCATCTCTCTCTCTTTCACCATCTCTCTTTTTTTCATCATCTCTCTCTCTTTCACCATATCTCTCTGTTTCATCATCTCTCTCTTTCTCCATTTCTCTCTTTCCCCATTTCTCTCTTTCTCCATCTCTCTCTTTCTCCATCTCTCTCTTTCTCCATCTCTCTTTTTCTCCATCTCTATCTCTATTTCGCCATTTCTCTCTCTTTCTCCACCTCTCTTTCTCTCTCTTTCTTCACTCTCTTTCTCTCTCTATCTCCATCTATCTCTCGTTCTCCATTTCTATCTCTTTCTCCATTTCTCTCTCTCTCTCTTTCTCCATCTCTCTTCCTTTCTCCGTTTCTCTCTCTCATTCTTTCTCCATCTCTCTCTCTCTTTCACCATCTCTCTTTTTTTCACCATCTCTATCTCTCTTTCGCCATCTCTCTCTGTTTCATCATCTCTCTCTCTTTCTCCATTTCTCTCTTTCCCCATTTCTCTCTTTCTCCATCTCTCTTTTTCTCCATCTCTATCTCTATTTCGCCATTTCTCTCTCTCTCTCTCTCTCTCTCTCTCTCTCTCTCTCTCTCTCTCTCTCTCTCTCTCTCTCTCTCTCTCTCTCTCTCAAGCTTATTGAACATAACAATCACCCAGCGACAACTGGTGTATAAAAATATGGGGTTGGTACTATATAACCAAATCACCCCACGGCACGTAATAGGGTCTTTTCCTTGTTGTAAACCAGATATTTAATATGACTCTATGTGTGGGAAATTGTCCTTTACATTTACAGCTGAAATTAACTGAGAGACGCATTATTTTTCCCAACGCTGTTACACCAGTGCCATGCATGGTCAGTCTAGAAACCCACAAGCGTAATATATTGTTTTGTCTTTGTTGCAGTTACATCTATTGTTTCTTGTAACTGCATTTAATTTTCAGCTACCAAACCCATGTTATCTTCATAAAGTTTCAGCGACCATAACCATGTCATTTTAATAAAGTTTCAGCTACAAAAACAATGTCATCTTTAAAAAGTTTAAGCGAAAAAACAACCATGTCATCTGTATACAGTTACTGAACAAATTATTGTGTTCAAACATGTTAACCTTATACAGGACAACAAAAACAGATAAAAAGCTAAATAAAACACAACAAGAAGCTGTCTTTAAATTTTATTTTGTGTTTTATTTAGCTTTTTATCTGTTTGTGTTGTCCTGTTCTTGACAAAGGTTCGTAGAACCGAAACGTCGATCGTGCTTTGTTGTTTTATAATACTTATTGTTTTATTTTAATACTTCAGTATTGTATATTTATTGATTTTTATGTTTTTGGATAAGTCACACTTTGTTTTCACCTGTGTAAGATCTGTGAGGCACGTACATTGTGTCTGTGTCTAGTATGTCTCTTCTTTTCGCAGGAGTTAAATATACTTAATTGTTTGGAATTCATATTGATATATTCTGCTGCAGCCGCAGCTGTTTCTTTTGTTCCATATCAAGTAAACAAGTAAGTCAGTGATCCTAACCACGCCTTTGTTCACATTGAGCATTTGGTTCTAGACTATATTCTTAAAGACCAATGTGTGGGTGATGTGGTCAGTATCACAGTGGGCATCTTTACTTCCCAAACCATTTGATGACACCCAATGTAAGCTGGGTCAGCTGGGAATCCAGTTCAATTTAACAAAGTGAATCCGTTCAATGCGGATAGAACCCATGCCCACGGGGCTGGGAGGCGAGCGTCCAGCCACTATTCTACCACGGCTTCCCCATGCCAGATCTTCGTCTCTTCTTTTGCTCTCTTTCCTCTTTTGAGGCATAGGCCTCAACCAACTCACTCCATCTTCCTTTATCTTTAGCTATCCCATGCATCTTTGTACATGTCCTTCCCATATTGTTCATTTCTGTTTCTACTTCTCTTTGTAGATTTTGGATCTTCTTCTATTTCTTTTGCCCTATTGAGAACCCGTATGTGGAGAGAATTAGACTGAGGGAGATCGTCAAGGGTTCTGGAAGAATCTCAAAATGGAGAGATCAGGAGAACTTTCAATCAGATGGTGGTGAGAACGATTAGTAGTATGGCTTTTCGCTGGCTGTTGAACGAGTGAACGGCGCGCGTATGGGAATGTCCTGAGTGCAGTGATGTCGGTTCTTAGGTCAACTCAGCTCAACTCAACGTTTACCCTGTGTGTTTCATGCCAGGTCAGCGTACTAATAGCCAAGTAAGAGAGGAAACGTCTGATATGAGAACCTACCGCTGTCAGCTGGAGCTTCTCCTCCTTGATGTTCAACGTCTCGTACCTGTTGGAGCGGCCATTAATGTCCAGATCCACCTTCAAGAGGAAGTGATGCTGGTGAAGGTTGCCATAGATGTTCTCCTGGATGCGATGCCCGTACGGTTGCTCCTCCGGAGAGATGAAGGTGGTCTGGACGTAGCCTTAAGATGGCAGAAAAGACTCGAAGTAATCTTATATCAGAGACCCCTCGGCGAGCAAGTTAATGTTTATGATAGTGAGATACGCTGATGTCATGAGTACGTTCTGACGAGGTGTTGGACACCCGCGTCTCGTCGCCTGGGAACACAGGAAATGGCTGGCAGCCTGTTGCTCCTCTTACAAGATGTTATGGGACCTATCATAGAACAGAGCCTAGCAAGTTGCTGCTTCGAGACCTGAGATACCTCTTCCGTGTGTTACCGGATGAAAAGAATAGTAACACTCTAGCCAACCATGCTTGTAGAAAGAGTGACAAAGGAGGACCGGTATGAGACTTCTGCGTCATTCTATAGAATACTTCAGCTGCAAGATCCAATCAATCTTGAACACTGTGTATGGTGTCAGTTCGTTGATGGACTGTGCTCCATTGGAAGATGAACGGCAGCAGAAGGAGGGCATGCTAGAATGAGGAGACCAGTTAAAAGTAATCCTTCCTGAGATAGAAACACTAATAACCTCAACCCAAAAGACTAGTGAAAATCACATCTCATATGTTAAAATAGCACCAACAAAGAAAACGCATACAGATAAAACTAATATGGAGACAGAAATATAAGTTAATGGGAGAAAAACTGGAGGTCGTGGAAAATGTCAAAGCACTTAGGTCATTAATTACCTACAATAGTGACACAATGAAGGAAATTAATAGACGAATATCTATTCCTCTTCAAAACTAAATAAAACTGAATAAATTGTGGAGAGGGACAGACAGAACTATAAAATTAAGATGTTTAAGAGCGTGCATCTTACCCATTGCAACATACGCCTGTGATACCTAGATACTTACCAAAGAAGCTGAACAGCGTATAAATGCCTTTGAGTATAAATGCTATAGATAGGTTCTAATAATACCTTGGATATCAATCAATCAATCAGGTGCCGTCTCCGCAATGAAGGTTGGCTGCAATGGATCTCCAACACTGTCTGTCTCTTGCCTTGACTGTATATTCTGTCAGGCTGATGTTCGTCCATCTCTTGATGTTATCCTCCCACTTGTATCGTTGTCTACCTCTAGCTCACTTGCCTTCAACCTTGCCTTCCAGTATGGTTTTTATAAGAGTATCATGTCTTTTAACGTGACCAAAGTATTTCATCTTGTCTCCTCTTTATTTCTTTCATCAACTCTCTCTTCATTCCTAGGTTATCTAGGACCTCTGCATATGATTGTTTTTGTTTCCATGAAATACGACCTATTCGTCTGTATATCCACATCTCCAGGGCTTCTATGCGACTTTCTAGTTGCTTGTTCAATGTCCAGTCTTCCGAGCCATACAGTAGCGTTGAATATACGTAGCATTTGACAATTCTCATTTTTAATGTGTATTAATCTCTCGAAATGTTAATACTGATTTCATGCCGTTGAAAGCATTTTTGGCCATTCCTATTCTCTTTTTGATTTCCATTTCACTTCTGCCATCATCTGTTATTATATGTCCAAGATAAGAGGAAACTTGTTACTTGTTCTACTTGCCCGTTTACTGTGATGTTCATTGATGACCTTTCCTTTTCACTGCTAATTATCACAGTTTTTGGTTTTTGGATGTTAATATCTAAGCCACATTCTACACTGTGCCTGTTTACTTCTTCCACTAGGTCTTGCAGCTCTTGCAAGACTTTATGCTAGTAACACGGTATCGTCAGCATATCTAAGATTGTTTATGATTCTTCCATTGATGCTGAGTCCAGGCATTTCAACTTGTTTAAAAATTCTTTCTGTGTATAGGTTGAAGAGGCTTGGGGACAGTACACATCCCTGCCGTACTCCTCTTTTTATCTCTATAGGCGACGAATAGTTATTACCGCATCTAATAGACGCCACTTGTTCCCAGTACAAGTTACTAATAAGTCTGATGTCCTTTCCGTCTACTCCTATATCTTGAAGGCACGTAATTAGTCGTTCATGTTGTACTCTATCAAAAGCTTTCTTGTAGTCTATAAAACAAACACATATACTTGTTTGAACTTCTATATATTTTTCAATTAACATCCTCAAACAGATAATTGCTTCTCTGGTGCCGCTGTTTTTGCGGAACCCAAATTGTACTTCAGCTACCTCCTCATCTATTTTATAATGAATTCTTTCTTGTATGACCTTGAGTAGTATCTTAGTTATGTGGCTCATTAAGCTAATAGTTCTGTAATCCTCACACCCAACAGCTCTTGGCTTCTTCAGTAGTGTGATGAAAATGGATGTTTTCAAGTCCTTGGGGATGTACCCAGTATTATATATATCATTACATAATTATGTGATAGTTTCAATGCCAAAGATGGATAAGGATTTTATCATCTATGTTGTTATCTTGTCAGGACCTGCAGCCTTTCCTTCTTTCATCTTTTTAATAGCCTTTTCTACTTCAGCCGTTAATATGTTTGGTCCATCTTGAGTATTATACAATGTTGGTCTATTGACCCTGTTGTCCCAGAATAAATCTTCTGTGTACTCTGTCCATCTTTTTATTATGTCAGTGTTATTAATTATAATTTCTCCATTTTTGCCTCTGATACAACCGTTTCCCGCTATATATTTTTTTTCTTTGTAAGTCTTGTTATATGTTTATGTAATTCTTTCGAGTTGTGTTTTATTTCCAGATCCTCCATTTCTTTGAAATTTTTCTGCAGCCACTCTTCTTTGGCAACTCTGCACATGTGACGTATTTATCTATCTAAAACTATATACTTCGGAGTGTTCTTTGCTTTCTTTCTTTGAGACATTTTACTCAATATTTCATCGGTTATCCATAATTACTTTTTCTTATTAATTTTCACTGGCAAGGTAATATTTGCAGTCTGAATACTGATTTTTATACTTTCCCATTTTGTATTAATTTTATCCTCGGGATTTTCACGTCGATATTGTCCCCTACTTTCAATGATTTTTTTGTGTTTTTTTTGCGTATCTTTTACAGGACTTAGCTGTCAACAGCAGCATCTTTCATCTGTCTGTTGATCTCTTGGCAAGATTACGCTCAGTAGTTTGCCATTGCTTTCTGAGCGGCCGGCTCTATTATCCCGCAAGTCACCAGCGGGGGTCGAACCGCTGCCAGCTCTCGCCCGCTTACGAGACTCTGCGTGATAAACGTGATTACGGAGAAAGTGTTGTAACCCCTCGCCCAGAGAGACCGGCTTTCAATGATTAGCCTATCATATATATTTTTGACTTCAACTAAGTATAGTTCTGGTTATTTCTGGTTGATTCAATGCCGATACATCTACTTAAAGTGTCTTCGATTTCCTTATTCCTGGGTTTTTGTTTTATTTGTAATTTTAATACTACAGTATTATGGTCAGAGTTGATATCAGCACCAGGGTATGTTTTGGCATTTTTAACATTGTTTTAAAATCTATTTCTAATCATAATGTAGTCAATTTGGTTTCTTGTTCTATCTCCAGGGCTTTTCCATGTATACAGTTTCCTAGGGTTATGTTGGGAAAATGTGTTGCAAACAATAAGATTGTTTTCTTCACAGAACTGTATCAGCCGGTCGCCTCTGTCGTTTCTCTTTCCCATACCATATAGCCCTACTATCTGCTTATATTTATTTTTTCCGACTTTTGCGTTCATGTCTCCCATGACAATTAGGACCTCTGATGATTTTACAACTTTCAGTGTTTGTTGTAGGTCTTCATAGTATTCTTCTAGCTGTTCATCACCATAATCAGTTTTCGGAGCATATGTCTGAAGAATTACTATGTTGAACGGTCTTACCTTATTTTGAGAAGTATCATCCTATCTTTGTGAGTCCAGAATCCGCTAATATTTTTCTCCAAATCTCGTTTTACTAAAGTTCCTACTCCTCTCTCGTGATGATCTCCTCCTGAATTAATGAATACGTAATCTTCTCTCCTTATATAACTTGTATCTGTCCATCTTGTTTCAGATACGCCCAAGATATCTAAATTCATGTTTTATGCCTCTGCAATAAGGTTATCAAACTTCCCTGCTTGATATAAGGTGCGTACGTTCCACGTACCAATTCTCAGACTTTTCCTTCTACTTAGTTAGTTAGTTAGTTAGTCGCAGTTCCAACTTCACAGCAACGGGTCGTTTCCATTATGCTTCGTTCCTGTGCCAGTGAATATCACACAAAATGCTCCCCACTGCCCAATGTGAAAAGTGGAAAAGACAGGTGTCTCCTTCTACTTTTCAGGTAGATGCACCCTTTCAAACGAATTTGGGATGCAGTCGTCATTATGCACTTCCTTATTCACTATAGGAGTTGTCTCTTCCCTGTATAACTTTTTTCTTGTTGTTGAATTACCATTGCTATCTTTGGGATAGTACATAGTGAGGTCCCAATCTCTTCCACGATGGCCAGCCATGTTCACTATCGTGTTCTGAACACGCCTCATGTGTGCCACATACTCTGCTGTTTCGCTTTCAAAGCCGTTGATCTATTTAGATTCATCTGTCTTCTCCACCGTCCCAGTCTTTGTGTACTAGGGATGGACATTCCCTTAGTAGGATATTACCCCTACTTCACTCATAAAGTTTAGCCAGTCAGCCAAGACTGTTGCCAGTGGTGTGGCCACCGCCGTACACAAGCGGTATTCGTGGAGCCATACATGAGCTTGGTAAAGAGATAGGAACCAAATAGGATCCTGGTCTATCCCTTGGGATATGGCTGCCACTCACTGTGAGGTACTATCCCTCTCTCTTTACCCTACACCTTGGATATAGAAAAGAACAAATGCATCCATACGACAAGATGTGAATATTAAAGAAGGTTGGCTACTAAAAACGATAAAACAAAACTGAAATAGTTTGGTCAATTGAAACGTCATGAAAGTTTGGAGAGAACAATCGTGGAGAGGTATATGCCTGGGAAGAGAGGAAGAGGAAGGCCAAAGAGAAGATGGGTGCAGGATGTGGCGGATGATCTCCAAATGGGTGTATCGGACGCGGGACATCTTGCTTATGACCGAGACGTTTTCCAGATGGTTGTTAATGCAGCGAGGTTGTACATTGGGCAGGCTACTGGGATGCCCGCCGTTGGTACTCGAACTTGCTTGATATAACTATGAAACACGAGACGTTGTGATACAATTTAAATGTAAATATTATGTTTAGAATAATAGGAGATGTTCACACGCGCGGAGACTGGCTACACTAGGTTGTTTATTTTTTGTTGCGTATCCCTTACGGGACGTTGCAGTCAACACCAGCATTTTCAGCTGCTGTTGATGTACTAGGCAAGTGTTACGTTCAGTAGTTTGCCATTGCTTTCTGAACGACCGGTCTCTATACCTTTTTCGAAAAAACCAGCATCGCCGTGTTTCGAACCCGGGTATACGGGCTCACAAACCGCGTTCGCAAGCCCTTCAGCCACAGAGACCGGCTTGTTTATTTAGGTGGCCCTATTTATAAATTTCGCGAACCTTATTATGAGATGTATATTCTATTACCAAATGAAGCCGCCTGCCGCGACTCTACAAGAGTATGGAGTAGCATATCCCTTGATACCCTGGTAAAACATGTATAGGATGCTGGGATGTTGTGTTGGCGTGCCTATAACAGCCCAGTAAAGCCATGTTCCCGCCTCTTTGGCCTTGGGAACAACTTAGGCCGAAGAGATGCTGATGTCTAATTTTCAGCAGAGGGTTTGAACTTAAACCCCTGAGCCACTACCAAGTAGATGGGCGAACATGTCCCAGGCACGGCCGAGCGTAGCCACTGTTTTTCCAAACCGCAGTTGAAAGGGTAGACAGGCCCTGTGAAGATCCAAAAGATCCAAGAGGATCTTGATTGTGGATTGACGATTATCTGCTGTGGGGTGAGTTTTGAACGAACCTTCATAGTTTAAATAGGAATATAATAGCTATGCCTGTGCCTGAGAACAATAATGGAGGGATATATGCCTGGGAAGAGAGGAAGAGGAAGGCCAAAGAGAAGATGGGTGCAGGATGTGGCGGATGATTTCCAGATCGATGTATCTGAAGCGGGAAATCTTGCTTATGATCGAGAGGTTTTCCGGAAGGTTGTTATGGGAGCGAGGTTCTGCAAAGGACATGCTACTGAATGAATGACCTTTGTTCCATCTTGTTGTCTGATAATTGCTGGTGTTGTGTATCAGACTACAGTTACAGTGTTGGATGATTATCCATGCTGTGATGAGGATCACTGGTACTGTGTTGGATGACTACCCAAGCTGTGATGGAATATCAATGGTACTGTGAAGGATGATCATGTGTATGTTTATTCGTGGGGATGCCTATTTTGTCATTGCATCTAATCATGAATTTCATATATTAGGGCATTGTCATTAGTAATCAGATGTTGTTGTATCTTTATAATTACATTATTCTGATTCCCTGTACACTGACCTGAATTTCTTCTGATATCTCTAAATCGTTGTTTTTTCTTGTTAGCCGCAGAGATAAATGAGATGCTCTTTGTCTTCTTATTCCTCTCTTCTTCTACGGCTCATGAGCAGTCGGCGTTGTGCTATTATCTCTATCATCTCTGTGCGGTTATACAAAGGTACCTATAAACTGTATATGTGCCTTTGATGAGCTGTAGCTTCACCAGTGACCCCTAGTCCTCTGCCTTTCTTGTGTTTCAATAGGATTTTAATTGTTTCTGATGTAATGTCTTTTTCATTTTCAGATCCCGTGTACTTCACCCTTAATTATGGCTAGTATGAAAAGAAAAGTGGACGCCGAGTGAGGAGTAAAGTACTTCATTGTGGAAACAAAGGACCAGAAAACCAGCTGCGTAATATACAGCGAATGTGTTGCCGTTTTGAAAGAGTACAATCTTCAGCGTCACTACGAAACAAAACATCCAGCAACATATTAAAAGTTTTCTGGAAAATTACGCTCTGGGAAATATGAGACCATTAAACGTGGTTTTGAAACGCAAAGAAATCTCTTCACGAGAAAATTTGCTGAAAATGAATCTGTCACTCGTACAAGTTACAAAACAGTGCATAAGATGGCAGAACGAGGAAATCCGTTTACTGATGGCAATGTCATTAAAGAGTGTGTGATCGAAGCAGCAAATGACTTGTGTCCTGAGAAAGCCGATTTGTTTTGGAACTATCTGCCTTTCGACAAGTTCAGTTGTGCGGAGAACAGAAGAACTTGGAGAGAACATAGTGCTACAGATACGCGAGAAAGCTAAGAACTTGTATTCTCTGGCGCTGGATGAGTCTATTGTTCTCTCGAGTACGTTACAACTTCTCGTGTTCATTTGTGGTGTCAATTTGGATTTTCAGATAACGGAAAAGTTGGCGTCCGTTTGCAGCATGCATAGAACAACAAATGGGAAAGTCATTTTCGTGGAAGTGCAAACAATTTTCCAAGACTATAACCTTCGGTGGAATCAGCTTCGAGGTGTTACAGTTGATGAGGGGAAAAAAACAACTGTAGTGAGGAAGGGTCTGTTGGGGCAGATCAGGACTCATTTTGAAGATTGCAAATTCCGGGCGCTCTGTTCATACACTGCATCGTACATCAGCAAGTACTCTGTGGGAAAGATTCAGATATTTCTTGTGTACTGAAACCAGTAGTTTCTGCTGTGAACTTCATTCGGGAACATGCACTCATTCGCCATCAGTTCTATGCTTTTCTTGAAGAAATTGATTCTGAATTCTGTGACTTGCCTTATCACATATCAGTCAGGTGGCTCAGCTGCGGTAATGTCCTGCTTCGTTTTTACAAGCTCCGAAACGAAATATATGTTTTCCTCATTGAAAAAGATAAAGCTGATTTACAGCTGTCAGATCCTACCTGGCTGTCAAAGTTGTCAATTTTGGTCGATATGAATGAACTGAACTTGAAACTTCAGGGAAAGCATTACCTCGTCTGTGATCTCCACAGAACCGTCAAAGGATTTCGAAGAAAGCTGTCATTATTGGAAGCACAACTGGAAGGAGAAAACCTTTCTCATTTTCACTGTTTCACAGAGTTTGGAGAGCTTTTCAGATCTTGACAGATTTGAGAGTGACATCCTTCTGTTCCAGAATCCGTTTGATTGTAACCTTAATGGTGCGCCAGTAGAATTACAGTTGGAGCTCATTGAGAAGGAAGTACCGCTGCTTACCTGATGTTGAGTTTCCGAAACTTAAGAAATTTGCAGCTGGTATGACATCATTGTTTGGAACAACATATGTCTGTGAGCTAACATTTTCAAAAAGGAAGTCTGTGAAGTCACCACATCGAATGAGATTGACTGAACGAACATTTGAAAGCAATTCTCTTGATTGGATGCAACAATTCCAAACCAAACATTAATGGTATTTTGAAAGCCACACGTCAGTTTCACAAAACTCACTATCCTGTTTTGCTGCTTAGTTTGTGAGATTCGGATATGTGCACAATAGGTCTGATGTAACTATCAGTTTGCTAACGTCGCCTTCTTTGATAACTTTGTTTAGTAAATAAATATAATATGTTGGTTGTCTTTGTTTGTTTGTTTGTTTGTTTGCTTGTTTGTTTGTGTGCATTGCACGCTCTTTCCATGATTAACTTAGTTTTTCTTCTTTTTTCCCAGAGCTTTCGTTCTAGCATAAAGTTATTGTTAAAGTTAGTTGCATATCCTTTACAGGACGTTTGCATTCAACACCAGCATTGTTTGCTGTTGTTGATGTCTTGGCAAGTTTATGTTCAGTAGTTTACCATTGCTTTCCGAACGACCGGCACCCATTCCATAGCGGAAAAACCAGCGCAACGTTGTCTGCTGCCAAATCGCTCGCAGCTGTATTTCGAACGTGGGTATACGGGATTACGAACCGCGTCCATAAGGCCTTTTGCCACGGAGACCGGCGCAAGTATTGTACAGAATGAGTATCCAGCCCGCGCTCGTCATTTTGTCAGTTATCCGGCCCGTGCTCGTCATTTTGTCAGTTATCCTGCCCGCCGTGAAAAAAGTTTGGTGACCCCTGTTCTAAAGCATTGATCATTTCTATTGTGATGTTATCATTGTTATCTGTACCCGGGGTCTTGCCGGTTTTCATATGGTTAAGAGCATTCTGTACTTCCATCTTTAAAATTGCTGGTCCTTCATTATTATTCCGATGATCATATTGTTCTTCTCCTGTATCATCATAAAGGTCTTTCACATAATCTAACCACGCGTGTAAATTCTGATCTTTTTCTGTTATGATTTTGCCATCTTTGGTTTTTAGGCAACCTGTTGATGTGTTCTTTTGTTAGTTTGTTGTTGTTGTTTTTTTCCGCGTTTCCATCCTGTTTCAGGATATTGCGGTCAACACCAGCATCTTTCAGCTGTATGTTGATTCCTATGCTAGATTAAGCTCATCAGCACGCCACGACTTTCTGAGCGACCGGCTCCATACTCTCGTAAGTCACTGGCGCGACTCGAACCCCTTCAAGTTCTCGTGCGCTCTCGTCAACCACGAGAGTATTCGGGGTTACGGAGAAAGCTGCTAATTTTTAGTAATGTCATTAATTCTTTTGTGCATTAATTTGGTATTCCGGGTGTTGTGCTGGTGTTCAATTTCCTTGCAATTTTCCTTAAGTCATGTTTCTTTTGAATCTTTGCATAGTTTCCTAATTTTCCTATGAATCTCTTCATGTGTTTCCTTGTTATTTTTGTTATTTATTCTTACTTCCATTATTTTTCAGATGTCTTCCGTCATCCATTTCTTGCGTCCTATTATCTTTATTTTTGGGATGGATTTTTCTGCAGCTTGGTTGATTGATTTCTTTAACATTTCCCATTGGTCACTGACGTCTTGAAATAATATTTCCATATCGGACAATGCATCGAATCTGTTTTTTACCTCTACGTTGAATTTATCTTTTATTTCTTCACTCTTCAGTGCTTGTAGATCAAATTTTGTGTTTCTTGGTGAATATTTGACTTTCTTTAATTTTATATGTAAATTGCTTAAGATTAATCTATTGTCGCTGTAGCAGTTTGCGCTTGGTATAGTTTTTGCGACTTTTAAGACATTTCGAAATCTTCTGTTGATGAGGATATAATCAATCTGATTTATAATCTTATGATCAGGACTCCTCCATGTCCATAATCTCCTTGGGGTGCTGTTGAAACCAGGTGTTTCCAATAATCAAATCTTGCTCTTTGCCCACTGTACAACTTCTTTCATTCTGTTCCCCTAGCCATACTTGCCTACTATGCATCCGTCCTGTTGATTTCCTACTTTCGCATTCAAGTCACCCATTATGATAGTTACTTCAGAATTCTTACATTTCTTGAAGGTTTTCTCTAAATCACTATAAAATTCATCGATGCTGTCATCACTACTGTCTGCTGTTGGTGCATAAACTTGTATGACGTTGACATCAAAAGGTCTTCCACTTAACTTCACCAGTAACACTCTGTATGATACAGTCCAATATCCTTTGATCGATTTTGATCTCTCTGTATCCATTATAATTGCTACTCCTCGCTGTTGTTTCTCTCCATCAGAATAGATTATTCTATATTCCTCAGATGTCATAATGCCCATTCCTGTCCATCTGGTCTCACGTACACCTAACAGGTTAATATTTAATCTTCTCATTTCATTCTTAATGTTATCAAATTTCCCATCCCCACTCATAGTTCTTACATTCCAAGTTCCTACTTTCAATGTTGATATTCTTTTGCACTCATTCCTGATGACGGTCTGGAGTCACCTGGTGCACATGACTACCCCTATCGGGCGAGGCTGCTCCTATGGAGCACCCATTTACGCCGTTTCTCTGATTATCGATAAGACTGCAGTACATGATATTCTTGGCATGTATTTCCTTCCTAGCAGTGACCATACTGGTCGATGACCGTAGCTAATGTCTCCCAAAAAAGAGATCATCTGCCTTCCGTCGTGAAGCTGTGGAGACCATAACCTACAACTATTTGTCGGCTGCTCTTCAACTTCATCCACCACCTGCACGCATTGCTTCACGTAACCCTGATCGGGAGGCTAAACGGGTACTCCACCTTGCCCAAGGGTGTCCCATAGGCTAGCGGAGGGAAGGAGGCACCCATCAAGGCATTACTATCATGTTATTATGATATTTTAAATATTCTCTAAGCAAACGTAATTGCACCAGCATTTGGGAGAAGAGAGAGAGAGAGAGAGAGAGAGAGAGAGAGAGAGAGAGAGAGAGAGAGAGAGAGAGAGAGAGAGAGAGAGAGAGAGAGAGAGAACTATTTGTTCAAATTGAATGAAATTTACAAACATAAATGACATTTCCTCTGAACATATTTATCAACATAAACTCCATAGACTTCCAAGGTCTTTCGCCGTTAATGTAAGTAAATTTTCTTTCAATTGTGGGTGGCCTTAAGAGGCCAGTAAAATAATGTTGTTTCCCCATAGAGGGATCTAATAGTTATCATTAAAAGTATGGTTTTAACAATTAAACATAAACGTAGAATTGAAATAGTGGATAATAAAATGTAAGTAAAACAAGATTAAACAAACGTTGTTTAAAAACTTTAAAAGATTTTTGTTCATGATTGCAAACTTTGGCTGCAGTATTAACTTCTTTATTTCTCAACTAAAAATAAAAGAATTTGGTGTTAGTTAAAGGTATTGTAGCTAGGTATACCATTTTCTTTTTCAAGTTCTAGTAACTTCCCTTGTAACAATATTAGATGTTTATGTCCCCCTACCAAGCGCTTACTGCTACTGCAACCATAGATTAATTAATCTTAGGCATTTTACATATAAACTTAAAGAAAGTCAAATATACAAATAGAAACGCAACATTTGATCTACAGGCTCTGAAGAGTGAGGAGATAAAAGATAAATTCAACGTAGAGGTAAAGAACAGATTCGATGCATTGTCCCATATGGCATTGCAATATTATTTCAAGACGTCAGTGACCAATTGAAAATATAAAAGAAATCAGTCAAGAAGCTGCACTAACAACAATGATAATCCCAAAGATAAAGATAATAGGACGCAAGAAATGGATGGTGGAAGACATCTTAAAACTCATGGAAATAAGAAGAAATAACAAAAATAACAAGGAAATATACGAAGAGATTCACAGGAAAATTAGGAAGCTGCTGCTATGCAAAGAGGCAAAAGAAACATGGCTTGAGGAAAATTGCAAGGAAATTCTCTTCTTCTTCGTTCATCCGGAGTTTTTTTTCCAGACGTGATTGCGTTGTGCCTGTTTACAGCAGAGCTGCGCTCTTGCGCCGTTAGGCCGACACATCCGACTTCTGCGGGCATTTGTTGACCTGGTTAACCTTCCCGGGGTTTCTAAGGACGTTTGATTCTCACTGTTGTGGTGTTATCCCCCATCCCAGCTGGCCCATATAGAACAGCCAAATACATCCTGGTCAGCCCTCAAGGGAATGCAGGGGCAGACCATGGGCATTCTCCGCCATCCAAGGAGGCTTCCATACTTGCAGAGCCGACACACAGCGCTCTGGTACTGGGCTCACCCAAGGAATCGTCACGTCCTGCATATGGCTGCTTAGCCTCACTTCCGTATATTGGGCCTTCCGTTCACCGTAGGCTGTTCTTCCGGAAACCAGAAGAATGCAGTGTGCAGATGACATCCACACAGTGAGCTTTCGATTCGGACTTTCCACATAATGGATTTGCTATCCAAGCAATATTCCATTTCGTGCCACTAGGACACTTTTTCCACCTTTTATGAAGCCCACACAGTGTGCTTTTGATTCGGACTTTCCACATAATGGATTTGCTATCCAAGCAATATTCCATTTCGTGCCACTAGGACACTTTTTCCACCTTTTATGAAGTCCACACAGTGAGCTTTTGGTTCGGACTTTCCACGTAATGGATTTGCTATCCAAGCAATATTCCATTTCATGCCTCTGGGGCGTTTTTGTAACCGACATACCTGTGGTATGAAGTGCGGCAGTCTAAATACTTCTTCATGCACCTTTAAATGTCAACCTGAATGTAGTTAAAGTAAGCTGCAGTCAACTTGAGCTTGTTGATATCTCCATAGAGCTTGTCCTCAAATGAAGCAGGCGTGGGCCAAAATATCTTTCTCTTTTCTGCATATATTGCGCACTCCTGCAGCAAATGTTTAGCTGTCATTTTACGAGTTCCACAATTGCATTCATCGGTATCTCCTATCTTTAGTTTATTGAACAAGTGGTATTTCTTCTTCTTCTTCGTTCATCCTGAGTTTTTTTTGGGGGGATGTGATTGCGTTGTGCCTGTTTACAGCAGAGCTGCGTTCTTGCGCCGTTAGGCCGACACATCCGACTTCTGCAGGCATTTGTTGACCGGGTTAACCTTCCCGGGGGTTTCTTAGGACGTTTGATTCTCACTGTTGTGGTGTTATCCCCCATCCCAGCTGGCCCATATAGAACAGCCAAATACATCCTGGTCAGCCCTCAAGGGAAGGCAGGGGCAGACCATGGGCATTCCCCGCCATCCAAGGAGCCTTCCATAATTGCAGAGCCAACACACAGCGCTCTGGTACTGGGCTCACCCAAGGAATCGTCACGTCCTGCACATGGCTGCTTATCCTCACTTCCGTATATTGGGCCTTCCGTTCACCATAGGCTGTTCTTCCGGAAACCAGTAGAATGCAGTGTGCAGATGACATCCACGCAGTGAGCTTTCGACTCGGACTTTCCGCGCTATGGATTTGCTATCCAAGCAATATTCCATTTCGTGCCACTAGGACACTTTTTCCACCTTTTATGAAGCTCACACAGTGAGCTTTTGATTCGGACTTTCCACGTAATGGATTTGCTATCCGAGCAATATTCCATTTCATGCCTCTGGGAGGCTTTTAAAACCGACATACCTGTGGTATGAAGTGTGGCAGTCTGAATACTTCTTCATACACCTTTAAATGTCAACCTGTATGTAGTTAAAGTAAGCTGCGGTCAACTTGAGCTTGTTGATATCTCCATAGAGCTGAACAAGTGGTATTTCAGCTTGTTATGTCCTGTGCGGAGTCTGAAGATTGCTACTTGTTCTCTTCGGTCGAGTTTGTAGTATGCGTCATCCTTCTGGTGGCCTGGATGCTCTGATTCCCATTTGGTTCTATACGTGCTTTTTATAAACCTCTTTGCCTCATTATAGGCTATGTCTATTCAGGCTGTGGTAGTCGTCCACCCTTTTTTGCTAGTCTGTCAGCCTCTTCATTTCCAGGTATACTGCAATGTGATGGGATCCATTGTATTACAACTTTTTTGGATTTCTGGCGTAGACCATGGAGTGCTGCTCTTAGGTCAGCTAGTTCTGTGCTGTTTTTCCTCTTCAGTATTGAGACAGCTGACTTTGCATCTGTGAAGATAGCTATTTGCTTCTCTTTATTTTCCTCCATCAAGAGCATTTCTGCTGCAGTTTTCAAAGCTTCTACCTCTGCTTTGAAGTTACTTGAAAATTTTCCAGTTGCCACTGACTGTGTTTTTTTCACTCCATTTTTTAAATTTAGGAGAATTCCTCCTCCTCCATTTTCTATTGAATTTTTGGCTGATCCATCTGTATATGCATGGGTCCAGTTGTTGCATGGGTAATGTTCTTTTATGTAGTTTAGGGTTATTTTTCTTCTTTCGGTTTCATTCTGAGTGATCTTTTTTTTTCAATACCAGGAATGTTTTCTATCATCTCAGTCAGTTGCTGTTGTCTCCAAGCTAGAAACTTGTGTGCATTGTAAATGGGTTTGACTGTTGATATGTTAAGTATGGGATCTGCCCTAATCTTTCGTTTTGCAGTTTCTACAAAGTTGCCACGCTTCAGTCTTCCCTTTCCAAAACCTTTAAACCTGTTATACATAGGGTGGTCTGTCAATCTTCTGAATTTTTCTGCTTGTTGCTGGGCTCTGCTATTTCTTCTATCCTCCATTGGTTGTAAACAAGTGATCTTTTCTAGTTCATTAATAGGCGTTGTCTTCAGGCTTCCAGTTTATGATTCTCATTCCTTGATTTTGGACTACTTATTTTATTAAAGTTTGACTTAGCTGCTGTTGCCCAAGCTGCAATGCCATATTCCAGTACTGGCCTCACCCGTCCAGTATATAACTTCTTGAGAACTTTCTCATCTGCTCCCCACGTTGTACCAGCAAGCTTTTTCATGACTGCCATTCTTTGCTTTGCTCTTGTTCGATTGTTCTCAACCTGTGTCTTCCATGTCAGGCGACGATCAAAGGTGACTCCTAGATAGTTTGAATTTTCTTCATGGCGCAATATTTTTCCATTCAATACCAGCTTAGGTTGCTGAGTTTTATTTGAGAGGGAGAACACTGTGCATGTTGTTTTCTCCTCACTTATCTTCACTAACCATGATTTTGACCAGTCATCTAGCGCTAATAGGGTTTGCTGTATTCTGCTGTTAGCTGTACTAATATATTCTTCAGATGTCTATATGGCTAGGTCATCTGCAAAGGAGGATGTGTGTACTCTGGCTGGAAAATGTTCTGTAATGTCATTTATATAAGCTAGGAATAATGTTGGTGAAAGAACTCCTCCTTGGGGGACACCTTGCTCCAACAGCATCATTTTGCTGGTTTGTCCTTGTACTTTTGTCCTGGCAGGTCTGTTCTCAAGGTAGTGGCTGATCCATTTATACATTTTCCCACAAACATGCATTTTTTGCAGTTTTACTTTCAGTCCTTCCTTCCATACTTTATCAAATGCTTTGTCTAAATCTATCCAAACCGCTAGTGTGTGTTTTTTCTCTTGGAAGGCATCCTCTATTTCCTGAGCTATATAGGTTATTTGATCTTCAGTGGATCTGTACTTTCTGAATCCTGCTTGATGTGGTGTTAAGAGTTTGTTTTCTTCCAGATGCCATGTTAGCCTGCCATTGATAATGCGTTCCATTAATTTTCCTACACAGCTAAGTAGACTGATAGGTCGATATCCATTTGGTTCTTTCAGGTCTTTTCCTGTCTTTGGGACTGGTATTAGTATAGCTTCCTTCCATGCCTGTGGGACTATTCCTCTCTTCCAGCTGTAATTTAGGACTGCTAGTAGTTTCTTTTTTGCCTTAGTGCCTAGTCCTATTAGCATTTCATTTGTGATTCCATCCTTTCCTGGCGATTTCTTCTTTTTCAGAGTATTCATTGCCTGCTCCATTTCTTCCATTGTTAGATTTGCCATCATATATTCTGCTGCTGTCTCTGTATTACTATGATGTATCTGTTTGTATTTGATTGCTTTCTCCTGTTCGGCTGTAATATCAATGTGGTTTGAACTGGCATAGTGTTCCATTAGTGCATTTGCAGCCTTTTTTCCTGTAAGCAAGGCATTTCCTTGTTTAATTGTTATTTGTTTGTTTCTAGGTCCTTCATTGTTCATGGCTTTCACTAGTTTCCATAGTTTGTTTCCATCCCTACCAAAATTCAGGTTTTCTGTTTTTTCCCTCCAACTTGATTTATTGTTCTTTTATATTTTGCTGAGATGGCTTTGAGAGACATGTTCGCTTCAGTTGTTTGTTCTCTCTCTCTCTCTCTGCTGTCTTCCTGGCATCTTCAACTATGTCCTCCAAAATTTGTAGTTTTTCGGTCCAGTACGGTTTGTAATTTTTCCTTGCTCCTTTTGGAATAGACTCAGTGGCCGCCTGTATTATTGCTCTGTTTAGACTTTCCACCATTTGGCGAGCAAGTTAATGTTTATGATAGTGAGATACGCCCATGTCATGAGTACGTTCTGACGAGGTGTTGGACACCCGCGTCTCGTCGCCTGGGAACACAGGAAATGGCTGGCAGCCTGTTGCTCCTCTTACAAGATGTTATGGGACCTATCATAGAACAGAGCCTAGCAAGTTGCTGCTTCGAGACCTGAGATACCTCTTCCGTGTGTTACCGGATGAAAAGAATAGTAACACTCTAGCCAACCATGCTTGTAGAAAGAGTGACAAAGGAGGACCGGTATGAGACTTCTGCGTCATTCTATAGAATACTTCAGCTGCAAGATCCAATAAATCATGAACACTGTGTTTGGTGTCAGTTTGTTGATGGTCTGTGCTCCATTGGAAGATGAATAGCAGCAGAAGGAGGGGATGCTAGAATGAGGAGACCACTTAAAAATAATCATTTCTGAGATAGAAAAACTAATAACCTCAACCCAAAAGACTAGTGAAAATCACATCTGATATGTTAGAATAGCAACAACAAAGAAAACGCATACAGATAAAACTAATATGGAGAAAGAAATGTAAGTTAATGGGAGAAAAACTGGAGGTCGTGGAAAATTTCAAATCACTTAGGTCATTAGTTACCTACAATAGTGACACAATGAAGGAAATCAATAGACGAATATCTATTGCTCTTCAAAACTAAAAAACTGAATAAATTGTGGAGAGGGACAGACAGAACTATAAAATTAAGATGTTTAAGAGCGTGCATCTTACCCATTGAAACATACTCCTGTGATACCTAGATACTTACCAAAGAAGCTGAACAGCGTATAAATGCCTTTGAGTATAAATGCCTTTGAGTATAAATGCTATAGACAGGTTCTAATAATACCTTGGATATCAATCAATCAATCAGGTGCCGTCTCCGCAATGAAGGTTGGCTGCAATGGATCTCCAACACTCTGTGTATGTTCGTCCATCTCTTGATGTTATCCTCCCACTTGTATCGTTGTCTACCTCTTGCTCACTTGCCCTCAACCTTGCCTTCCAGTATGGTTTTTATAAGAGTATCATGTCTTTTAACATGACCAAAGTATTTCACTTGTCTCCTCTTTATTTCTTTCATCAACTCTCTCTTCATTCCCAGTTTATCTAGGAGCTCTGCATTTGATTGTTTTTGTTTCCATGAAATACGACCTATTCGTCTGTATATCCAAGTCTCCAGGGCTTCTATGCAACTTTCTAGTTGCTTGTTCAATGTCCAGGCTTCCGAGCCATACAGTAGCGTTGAATATACATAGCATTTGACAATTCTCATTTTTAATACGTTATTAATCTCTCGAAATGTTAATACTAATTTCATGCCGTTGAAAGCATTTTTGGCCATTCCTATTCTCTTTTTGATTTCCATTTCACTTCTGCCATCATCTGTTATTATATGTCCAAGATAAGAGGAAACTTGTTACTTGTTCGACTTGCCCGTTTACTGTGATGTTCATTGATGACCTTTCCTTTTCACTGCTAATTATCACAGTTTTTGGTTTTTGGATGTTAATATCTAAGCCACATTCTACACTGTGCCTGTTTACTTCTTCCACTAGGTCTTACAACTCTTGCAAGACTTTATGCTAGTAACACGGTATCGTCAGCATATCTAAGATTGTTTATGATTCTTCCATTGATGCTGAGTCCAGGCATTTCAACGTGTTTAAAAATTCTTTCTGTGTATAGGTTGAAGAGGCTTGAGGACAGTACACATCCCTGCCGTACTCCTCTTTTTATCTCTACAGGCGACGAATAGTTATTACCGCATCTAATAGACGCCACTTGTTCCCAGTACAAGTTACTAATAAGTCTGATGTCCTTTCCGTCTACTCCTATATCTTGAAGGCACGTAATTAGTCGTTCATGTTGTACTCTATCAAAAGCTTTCTTGTAGTCTATAAAACAAACACATATACTTTTTTGAACTTCTATATATTTTTCAATTAACATCCTCAAACAGATAATTGCTTCTCTGGTGCCGCTGTTTTTGCGGAACCCAAATTGTACTTCAGCTACCTCCTCATCTATTTTATGTTGAATTCTTTCTTGTATGACCTTGAGTAGTATCTTAGTTATTTAGCTCATTAAGCTAATAGTTCTGTGATCCTCACACCCAACAGCTCTTGGCTTCTTCAGTAGTGTGAAGAAAATGGATGTTTTCAAGTCCTTGGGGATATACCCAGTAATATATATATCATTACATAATTCTGTGATAGTTTCAATGCCAAAGCAGGATAAGGATTTTATCATCTTTGTTGTTATCTTGTTAGGACCTGTAGCCTTTCCTTCTTTCATCTGTTTAATAGCCTTTTCTACTTCAGCCGTTAGTATTTTTCGTCCATCTTGAGTATTATACAATGTTGGTCTATTGACCCTGTTGTCCCAGAATAAATCTTCTGTGTACTCTGTCCATCTTTTTATTATGTCAGTGTTATTAATTATAATTTCTCCATTTTTTCCTCTGATACAACCGTTTCCCGCTATATTATTTTTCTTCTTTGTAAATCTTTTTATATGTTCATGTAATTCTTTCGAGTTGTGTTTTATTTCCAGATCCTCCATTTCTTTGCAATTTTTCTGCAGCCACTCTTCTTTGGCAACTCTGCACATGTGACGTATTTATCTATCTAATACTATATACTCTGGAGTGCTCTTTGCTTTCTTTCTTTGAGACATTTTACTCAATATTTCATCGGTTATCCATAATTACTTTTTCTTATTAATTTTCACTGGCAAGGTAATATTTGCAGTCTGAATACTGATTTTTATACTTTCCCATTTTGTATTAATTTTATCCTCGGGATTTTCACGTCGATATTGTCCCCTACTTTCAATGATTTTTTTTTTTTTTTTGCGTATCCTTTACATGACTTAGCTGTCAACAGCAGCATCTTTCAGCTGTCTGTTGATCTCTTGGCAAGATTACGCTCAGTAGTTTGCCATTGCTTTCTGAGCGGCCGGCTCTGTTATCCCGCAAGTCACCAGCGGGGGTCGAACCGCTGCCAGCTCTCGCCCGCTTACGAGACTCTGCGTGATAAACGTGATTACGGAGAAAGTGTTGTAACCCCTCGCCCAGAGAGACCGGCTTTCAATGATTAGCCTATCATATATATTTTTGACTTCAACTAGGTATAGTTCTGGTTATTTCTGGTTGATTCAATGCCGATACATCTACTTAAAGTGTCTTCGATTTCCTTATTCCTGGGTTTTTGTTTTATTTGTAATTTTAATACTACAGTATTATGGTCAGAGTTGATATCAGCACCAGGGTATGTTTTGGCATTTTTAACATTGTTTTAAAATCTATTTCTAATCATAATGTAGTCAATTTGGTTTCTTGTTCTATCTCCAGGGCTTTTCCATGTATACAGTTTCCTAGGGTTATGTTGGGAAAATGTGTTGCAAACAATAAGATTGTTTTCTTCACAGAACTGTATCAGCCGGTCGCCTCTGTCGTTTCTCTTTCCCATACCATATAGCCCTACTATCTGCTTATATTTATTTTTTCCGACTTTTGCGTTCATGTCTCCCATGACAATTAGGACCTCTGATGATTTTACAACTTTCAGTGTTTGTTGTAGGTCTTCATAGTATTCTTCTAGCTGTTCATCACCATAATCAGTTTTCGGAGCATATGTCTGAAGAATTACTATGTTGAACGGTCTTACCTTATTTTGAGAAGTATCATCCTATCTTTGTGAGTCCAGAATCCGCTAATATTTTTCTCCAAATCTCGTTTTACTAAAGTTCCTACTCCTCTCTCGTGATGATCTCCTCCTGAATTAATGAATACGTAATCTTCTCTCCTTATATAACTTGTATCTGTCCATCTTGTTTCAGATACGCCCAAGATATCTAAATTCATGTTTTATGCCTCTGCAATAAGGTTATCAAACTTCCCTGCTTGATATAAGGTGCGTACGTTCCACGTACCAATTCTCAGACTTTTCCTTCTACTTAGTTAGTTAGTTAGTTAGTCGCAGTTCCAACTTCACAGCAACGGGTCGTTTCCATTATGCTTCGTTCCTGTGCCAGTGAATATCACACAAAATGCTCCCCACTGCCCAATGTGAAAAGTGGAAAAGACAGGTGTCTCCTTCTACTTTTCAGGTAGATGCACCCTTTCAAACGAATTTGGGATGCAGTCGTCATTATGCACTTCCTTATTCACTATAGGAGTTGTCTCTTCCCTGTATAACTTTTTTCTTGTTGTTGAATTACCATTGCTATCTTTGGGATAGTACATAGTGAGGTCCCAATCTCTTCCACGATGGCCAGCCATGTTCACTATCGTGTTCTGAACACGCCTCATGTGTGCCACATACTCTGCTGTTTCGCTTTCAAAGCCGTTGATCTATTTAGATTCATCTGTCTTCTCCACCGTCCCAGTCTTTGTGTACTAGGGATGGACATTCCCTTAGTAGGATATTACCCCTACTTCACTCATGTAGTTTAGCCAGTCAGCCAAGACTGTTGCCAGTGGTGTGGCCACCGCCGTACACAAGCGGTATTCGTGGAGCCATACATGAGCTAGGTAAAGAGATAGGAACCAAATAGGACCCTGGTCTATCCCTTGGGATATGGCTGCCACTCACTGTGAGGTACTATCCCTCTCTCTTTACCCTACACCTTGGATATAGAAAAGAACAAATGCATCCATACGACAAGATGTGAATATTAAAGAAGGTTGGCTACTAAAAACGATAAAACAAAACTGAAATATTTTGGTCAATTGAAAGTTTGGAGAGAACAATCATGGAGGGGTATATGCCTGGGAAGAGAGGAAGAGGAAGGCCAAAGAGAAGATGGGTGCAGGATGTGGCGGATGATCTCCAAATGGGTGTATCGGACGCGGGACATCTTGCTTATGACCGAGACGTTTTCCAGATGGTTGTTAATGCAGCGAGGTTGTACATTGGGCAGGCTACTGGGATGCCCGCCGTTGGTTCTCGAACTTGCTTGATATAACTATGAAACACGAGACGTTGTGATACAATTTAAATGTAAATATTATGTTTAGAATAATAGGAGATGTTCACACGCGCGGAGACTGGCTACACTAGGCTGTTTATTTTTTGTTGCGTATCCCTTACGGGACGTTGCAGTCAACACCAGCATTTTCAGCTGCTGTTGATGTACTAGGCAAGTGTTACGTTCAGTAGTTTGCCATTGCTTTCTGAACGACCGGTCTCTATACCTTTTTCGAAAAAACCAGCATCGCCGTGTTTCGAACCCGGGTATACGGGCTCACAAACCGCGTTCGCAAGCCCTTCAGCCACAGAGACCGGCTTGTTTATTTAGGTGGCCCTATTTATAAATTTCGCGAACCTTATTATGAGATGTATATTCTATTACCAAATGAAGCCGCCTGCCGCGACTCTACAAGAGTATGGAGTAGCATATCCCTTGATACCCTGGTAAAACATGTATAGGATGCTGGGATGTTGTGTTGGCGTGCCTATAACAGCCCAGTAAAGCCATGTTCCCGCCTCTTTGGCCTTAGGAACAACTTAGGCCGAAGAGATGCTGATGTCTAATTTTCAGCAGAGGGTTTGAACTTAAACCCCTGAGCCACTACCAAGTAGATGGGCGAACATGCCCCAGGCACGGCCGAGCGTAGCCACTGTTTTTCCAAACCGCAGTTGAGAGGGTAGACAGGCCCTGTGAAGATCCAAAAGATCCAAGAGGATCTTGATTGTGGATTGACGATTATCTGCTGTGGGGTGAGTTTTGAACGAACCTTCATAGTTTAAATAGGAATATAATAGCTATGCCTGTGCCTGAGAACAATAATGGAGGGATATATGCCTGGGAAGAGAGGAAGAGGAAGGCCAAAGAGAAGATGGGTGCAGGATGTGGCGGATGATTTCCAGATGGATGTATCTGAAGCGGGAAATCTTGCTTATGATCGAGAGGTTTTCCGGAAGGTTGTTATGGGAGCGAGGTTCTGCAAAGGACATGCTACTGAATGAATGGCCTTTGTTCCATCTTGTTGTCTGGTAATTGCTGGTGTTGTGTATCAGACTACAGTTACAGTGTTGGATGATTATCCATGCTGTGATGAGGATCACTGGTACTGTGTTGGATGACTACCCAAGCTGTGATGGAATATCAATGGTACTGTGAAGGATGATCATGTGTATGTTTATTCGTGGGGATGCCTATTTTGTCATTGCATCTAATCATGAATTTCATATATTAGGGCATTGTCATTATTAATCAGATGTTGTTGTATCTTTATAATTACATTATTCTGATTCCCTGTACACTGACCTGAATTTCTTCTGATATCTCTAAATCGTTGTTTTTTCTTGTTAGCCGCAGAGATAAATGAGATTCTCTTTGTCTTCTTATTCCTCTCTTCTTCTACGGCTCATGAGCAGTCGGCGTTGTGCTATTATCTCTATCATCTCTGTGCGGTTATACAAAGGTACCTATAAACTGTATATGTGCCTTTGATGAGCTGTAGCTTCACCAGTGACCCCTAGTCCTCTGCTTTTCTTGTGTTTCAATAGGATTTTAATTGTTTCTGATGTAATGTCTTTTTCATTTTCAGATTCCGTGTACATCACCCTTAATTATGGCTAGTATGAAAAGAAAAGTGGATGCCGAGTGAGGAGTAAAGTACTTCATTGTGGAAACAAAGGACCAGAAAACCAGCTGCGTAATATACAGCGAATGTGTTGCCGTTTTGAAAGAGTACAATCTTCAGCGTCACTACGAAACAAAACATCCATCAACATATTAAAAGTTTTCTGGAAAATTACGCTCTGGGAAATATGAGACCATTAAACGTGGTTTTGAAACGCAAAGAAATCTCTTCACGAGAAAATTTGCTGAAAATGAATCTGTCACTCGTACAAGTTACAAAACAGTGCATAAGATGGCAGAACGAGGAAACCCGTTTACTGATGGCAATGTCATTAAAGAGTGTGTGATCGAAGCAGCAAATGACTTGTGTCCTGAGAAAGCCGATTTGTTTTGGAACTATCTGCCTTTCGACAAGTTCAGTTGTGCGGAGAACAGAAGAACTTGGAGAGAACATAGTGCTACAGATACGCGAGAAAGCTAAGAACTTGTATTCTCTGGCGCTGGATGAGTCTATTGTTCTCTCGAGTACGTTACAACTTCTCGTGTTCATTTGTGGTGTCAATTTGGATTTTCAGATAACGGAAAAGTTGGCGTCCGTTTGCAACATGCATGGAACAACAACTGGGAAAGTCATTTTCGTGGAAGTGCAAACAATTTTCCAAGACTATAACCTTCGGTGGAATCAGCTTCGAGGTGTTACAGTTGATGAGGAGGAAAAAAACAACTGTAGTGAGGAAGGGTCTGTTGGGGCAGATCAGGACTCATTTGGAAGATTGCAAATTCCGGGCGCTCTGTTCATACACTGCATCGTACATCAGCAAGTACTCTGTGGGAAAGATTCAGATATTTCTTGTGTACTGAAACCAGTAGTTTCTGCTGTGAACTTCATTCGGGAACATGCACTCATTCGCCATCAGTTCTATGCTTTTCTTGAAGAAATTGATTCTGAATTCTGTGACTTGCCTTATCACATATCAGTCAGGTGGCTCAGCTGCGGTAATGTCCTGCTTCGTTTTTACAAGCTCCGAAACGAAATATATGTTTTCCTCACTGAAAAAGATAAAGCTGATTTACAGCTGTCAGATCCTACCTGGCTGTCAAAGTTGTCAATTTTGGTCGATATGAATGAACTGAACTTGAAACTTCAGGGAAAGCATTACCTCGTCTGTGATCTCCACAGAACCGTCAAAGGATTTCGAAGAAAGCTGTCATTATTGGAAGCACAACTGGAAGGAGAAAACCTTTCTCATTTTCACTGTTTCACAGAGTTTGGAGAGCTTTCCAGATCTTGACAGATTTGAGAGTGACATCCTTCTGTTCCAGAATCCGTTTGATTGTAACCTTAATGGTGCGCCAGTAGAATTACAGTTGGAGCTCATTGAGAAGGAAGTACCGCTGCTTACCTGATGTTGAGTTTCCGAAACTTAAGAAATTTGCAGCTGGTATGACATCATTGTTTGGAACAACATATGTCTGTGAGCTAACATTTTCAAAAAGGAAGTCTGTGAAGTCACCACATCGAATGAGATTGACTGAACGAACATTTGAAAGCAATTCTCTTGATTGGATGCAACAATTCCAAACCAAACATTAATGGTATTTTGAAAGCCACACGTCAGTTTCACAAAACTCACTATCCTGTTTTGCTGCTTAGTTTGTGAGATTCGGATATGTGCACAATAGGTCTGATATAACTATCAGTTTGCTAACGTCGCCTTCTTTGATAACTTTGTTTAGTAAATAAATATAATATGTTGGTTGTCTTTGTTTGTTTGTTTGTTTGTTTGCTTGTTTGTTTGTGTGCATTGCACGCTCTTTCCATGATTAACTTAGTTTTTCTTCTTTTTTCCCAGAGCTTTCGTTCTAGCATAAAATTATTGTTAAAGTTAGTTGCATATCCTTTACAGGACGTTTGCATTCAACACCAGCATTGTTTGCTGTTGTTGATGTCTTGGCAAGTTTATGTTCAGTAGTTTACCATTGCTTTTCGAACGACCGGCACCCATTCCATAGCGGAAAAACCAGCGCAACGTTGTCTGCTGCCAAATCGCTCGCAGCTGTATTTCGAACGTGGGTATACGGGATTACGAACCGCGTCCATAAGGCCTTTTGCCACGGAGACCGGCGCAAGTATTGTACAGAATGAGTATCCGGCCCGCGCTCGTCATTTTGTCAGTTATCCTGCCCGTGCTCGTCATTTTGTCAGTTATCCTGCCCGCAGTGAAAAAAGTTTGGTGACCCCTGTTCTAAAGCATTGATCATTTCTATTGTGATGTTATCATTGTTATCTGTACCCGGGGTCTTGCCGGTTTTCATATGGTTAAAACAATTCTGTACTTCCATCTTTAAAATTGCTGGTCCTTCATTATTATTCCGATGATCATATTGTTCTTCTCTTGTATCATCATAAAGGTCTTTCACATAATCTAACCACGCGTGTAAATACTGATCTTTTTCTGTTATGATTTTGCCATCTTTGGTTTTTAGGCAACCTGTTGATGTGTTCTTTTGTTAGTTTGTTGTTGTTGTTTTTTTCCGCGTTTCCATCCTGTTTCAGGATATTGCGGTCAACACCAGCATCTTTCAGCTGTATGTTGATTCCTATGCTAGATTAAGCTCATCAGCACGCCACGACTTTCTGAGCGACCGGCTCCATACTCTCGTAAGTCACTGGCGCGACTCGAACCCCTTCAAGTTCTCGTGCGCTCTCGTCAACCACGAGAGTATTCGGGGTTACGGAGAAAGCTGCTAATTTTTAGTAATGTCATTAATTATTTTGTGCATTAATTTGGTATTCCGGGTGTTGTGCTGGTGTTCAATTTCCTTGCAATTTTCCTTAAGTCATGTTTCTTTTGCATCTTTGCATAGTTTCCTAATTTTCCTATGAATCTCTTCATATGTTTCCTTGTTATTTTTGTTATTTATTCTTACTTCCATTATTTTTCAGATGTCTTCCGTCATCCATTTCTTGCGTCCTATTATCTTTATTTTTGGGATGGATTTTTCTGCAGCTTGGTTGATTGATTTCTTTAACATTTCCCATTGGTCACTGACGTCTTGAAATAATATTTCCATATCGGACAATGCATCGAATCTGTTTTTTACCTCTACGTTGAATTTATCTTTTATTTCTTCACTCTTCAGTGCTTGTAGATCAAATTTTGTGTTTCTTGGTGAATATTTGACTTTCTTTAATTTTATATGTAAATTGCTTAAGATTAATCTATGGTCGCTGTAGCAGTTTGCGCTTGGTATAGTTTTTGCGACTTTTAAGACATTTCGAAATATTCTGTTGATGAGGATGTAATCAATCTGATTTCTAATCTTATGATCAGGACTCCCCCATGTCCATAATCTCCTTGGGTGCTGTTGAAACCAGGTGTTTCCAATAATAAAATCTTGCTCTTTGCCCACTGTACAACCTCTTTCATTCTGTTCCCCTTGCCATACTTGCCTACTATGCATCCGTCCTGTTGATTTCCTACTTTAGCATTCAAGTCACCCATTATGATAGTTACTTCAGAATTCTTACATTTCTTGAAGGTTTTCTCTAAATCACTATAAAATTCATCGATGCTGTCATCACTACTGTCTGCTGTTGGTGCATAAACTTGTATGACGTTGACATCAAAAGGTCTTCCACTTAACTTCACCAGTAACACTCTGTATGATACAGTCCAATATCCTTTGATCGATTTTGATAATTTTATAATTGCTACTCCTCGCTGTTGTTTCTCTCCATCAGAATAGATTATTCTATATTCCTCAGATGTCATAATGCCCATTCCTGTCCATCTGGTCTCACGTACACCTAACAGGTTAATATTTAATCTTCTCATTTCATTCTTAATGTTATCAAATTTCCCATCCCCACTCATAGTTCTTACATTCCAAGTTCCTACTTTCAATGTTGATATTCTTTTGCACTCATTCCTGATGACGGTCTGGAGTCACCTGGTGCACATGACTACCCCTATCGGGCGAGGCTGCTCCTATGGAGCACCCATTTACGCCGTTTCTCTGATTATCGATAAGACTGCAGTACATGATATTCTTGGCATGTATTTCCTTCCTAGCAGTGACCATACTGGTCGATGACCGTAGCCAATGTCTCCCAAAAAAGAGATCATCTGCCTTCCGTCGTGAAGCTGGAGTCCATAACCTACAACTATCTATCGGCTGCTCTTCAACTTCATCCACCACCTGCACCCATGGCTTCACGTAACCCTGATCGGGAGGCTAAACGGGTACTCTACCTTGCCCAAGGGTGTCCCATAGGCTAGCGGAGGGAAGGAGAGAGAGAGAGAGAGAGAGAGAGAGAGAGAGAGAGAGAGAGAGAGAGAGAGAGAGAGAGAGAGAGAGAGAGAGCTATTTGTTCAAATTAAATGAAATTTACAAACATAAATGACATTTCCTCTGAACATATTTATCAACATAAACTCCATAGACTTCCAAGGTCTTTCGCCGTTAATGTAAGTAAATTTTCTTTAAATTGTGGGTGGCCTTCAGAGGCCAGTAAAAAAATGTTGTTTACACATAAACGTATCAAATGGTTATCATTAAAAGTATGGTTTTAAGAATTAAACATAAACGTAGAATTGAAATAGTGGTTAATAAAATGTAAGTAGAAAAAGATTAAACAAACGTTGTTTAAAAACTTTAAAAGATTTCTGTTCACGATTGCAAACTTTGGCTGCAGTATTAACTTTTTTATTTCTCAACTAAAAATAAAAGACTTTGATGTTAGTTAAAGGTATTGTAGCTAGGTATACCATTTTCTTTTTCAAGTTCTAGTAACTTCCCTTGTAACAATATTAGATGTTTATGTCCCCCTACCAAGCGCTTACTGCTACTGCAACCATAGATTAATTAATCTTAGGCATTTTACATATAAACTTAAAGAAAGTCAAATATACAAATAGAAACGCAACATTTGATCTACAGGCTCTGAAGAGTGAGGAGATAAAAGATAAATTCAACGTAGAGGTAAAGAACAGATTCGATGCATTGTCCCATATGGCATTGCAATATTATTTCAAGACGTCAGTGACCAATTGAAAATATAAAAGAAATCAGTCAAGAAGCTGCACTAACAACAATGATAATCCCAAAGATAAAGACAATAGGACGCAAGAAATGGATGGTGGAAGACATCTTAAAACTCATGGAAATAAGAAGAAATAACAAAAATAACAAGGAAATATACGAAGAGATTCACAGGAAAATTAGGAAGCTGCTGCTATGCAAAGAGGCAAAAGAAACATGGCTTGAGGAAAATTGCAAGGAAATTCTCTTCTTCTTCTTTCATCCGGAGTTTTTTTTCCAGACGTGATTGCGTTGTGCCTGTTTACAGCAGAGCTGCGCTCTTGCGCCGTTAGGCCGACACATCCGACTTCTGCGGGCATTTGTTGACCTGGTTAACCTTCCCGGGGTTTCTAAGGACGTTTGATTCTCACTGTTGTGGTGTTATCCCCCATCCCAGCTGGCCCATATAGAACAGCCAAAGACATCCTGGTCAGCCCTCAAGGGAAGGCAGGGGCAGACCATGGGCATTCTCCGCCATCCAAGGAGGCTTCCATACTTGCAGAGCCGACACACAGCGCTCTGGTACTGGGCTCACCCAAGGAATCGTCACGTCCTGCATATGGCTGCTTAGCTTCACTTCCGTATATTGGGCCTTCCGTTCACCGTAGGCTGTTCTTCCGGAAACCAGAAGAATGCAGTGTGCAGATGACATCCACACAGTGAGCTTTCGATTCGGACTTTCCACATAATGGATTTGCTATCCAAGCAATATTCCATTTCGTGCCACTAGGACACTTTTTCCACCTTTTATGAAGCCCACACAGTGTGCTTTTGATTCGGACTTTCCACATAATGGATTTGCTATCCAAGCAATATTCCATTTCGTGCCACTAGGACACTTTTTCCACCTTTTATGAAGTCCACACAGTGAGCTTTTGGTTCGGACTTTCCACGTAATGGATTTGCTATCCAAGCAATATTCCATTTCATGCCTCTGGGGCGTTTTTGTAACCGACATACCTGTGGTATGAAGTGCGGCAGTCTAAATACTTCTTCATGCACCTTTAAATGTCAACCTGAATGTAGTTAAAGTAAGCTGCAGTCAACTTGAGCTTGTTGATATCTCCATAGAGCTTGTCCTCAAATGAAGCAGGTGTGTGCCAAAATATCTTTCTCTTTTCTGCATATATTGGGCACTCCTGCAGCAAATGTTTAGCTGTCATTTTACCAGTTCCACAATTGCATTCATCGGTATCTCCTATCTTTAGTTTATTGAACAAGTGGTATTTCTTCTTCTTCTTCGTTCATCCTGAGTTTTTTTTGGGGGGATGTGATTGCGTTGTGCCTGTTTACAGCAGAGCTGCGTTCTTGCGCCGTTAGGCCGACACATCCGACTTCTGCAGGCATTTGTTGACCGGGTTAACCTTCCCGGGGGTTTCTTAGGACGTTTGACTCTCACTGTTGTGGTGTTATCTCTCATCCTAGCTGGCCCATATAGAACAGCCAAAGACATCCTGGTCAGCCCTCAAGGGAAGGCAGGGGCAGACCATGGGCATTCCCCGCCATCCAAGGAGCCTTCCATAATTGCAGAGCCAACACACAGCGCTCTGGTACTGGGCTCACCCAAGGAATCGTCACGTCCTGCACATGGCTGCTTAGCCTCACTTCCGTATATTGGGCCTTCCGTTCACCATAGGCTGTTCTTCCGGAAACCAGTGGAATGCAGTGTGCAGATGACATCCACACAGTGAGCTTTCGACTCGGACTTTCCGCGCAATGGATTTGCTATCCAAGCAATATTCCATTTCGTGCCACTAGGACACTTTTTCCACCTTTTATGAAGCTCACACAGTGAGCTTTTGATTCGGACTTTCCACGTAATGGATTTGCTATCCGAGCAATATTCCATTTCATGCCTCTGGGAGGCTTTTGTAACCGACATACCTGTGGTATGAAGTGTGGCAGTCCGAATACTTCTTCATACACCTTTAAATGTCAACCTGTATGTAGTTAAAGTAAGCTGCGGTCAACTTGAGCTTGTTGATATCTCCATAGAGCTGAATAAGTGGTATTTCAGCTTGTTATGTCCTGTGCGGAGTCTGAAGATTGCTACTTGTTCTCTTCGGTCGAGTTTGTAGTATGCGTCATCCTTCTGGTGGCCTGGATGCTCTGATTCTCATTTGGTTCAATAAGTGCTTTTTATAAACCTCTTTGCCTCATTATAGGTTATGTCTATTCAGGCTGTGGTAGTCGTCCACCCTTTTTTGCTAGTCTGTCAGCCTCTTCATTTCCAGGTATACTGCAATGTGATGGGATCCATTGTATTACAACTTTTTTGGATTACTGGCGTAGACCATGGAGTGCTGCTCTTAGGTCAGCTAGTTCTGTGCTGTTTTTCCTCTTCAGTATTGAGACAGCTGACTTTGCATCTGTGAAGATAGCTATTTGCTTCTCTTTATTTTCCTCCATCAAGAGCATTTCTGCTGCAGTTTTCAAAGCTTCTACCTCTGCTTTGAAGTTACTTGAAAATTTTCCAGTTGCCACTGACTGTTTTTTTCACTCCATTTTTTAAATTTAGGAGAATTCCTCCTCCTCCATTTTCTATTGAATTTTTGGCTGATCCATCTGTATATGCATGGGTCCAGTTGTTGCATGGGTAATGTTCTTCTATGTAGTTTAGGGTTATTTTTCTTCTTTCGGTTTCATTCTGAGTGATCTTTTTTTTCAATACCAGGAATGTTTTCTATCATCTCAGGCAGTTGCTGGAAACTTGTGTGCATTGTAAATGGGTTTGACTGTTGATATGTTAAGTATGGGATCTGCCCTAATCTTTCGTTTTGCAGTTTCTACAAAGTTGCCACGCTTCAGTCTTCCCTTTCCAAAACCTTTAAACCTGTTATACATAGGGTGGTCTGTCAATCTTCTGAATTGTTCTGCTTGTTTCTGGGGTCTGCTATCTCTTCTATCCTCCATTGGTTGTAAACAAGTGATCTTTTCTAGTTCATTAATAGGCGTTGTCTTCAGGCTTCCAGTTATGATTCGCATTCCTTGATTTTGGACTCTATTTATTTTGTTAAAGTTTGACTTAGCTGCTGTTGCCCAAGCTGCAATGCCATATTCCAGTACTGGCCTCACCCGTCCAGTATATAACTTCTTGAGAACTTTCTCATCTGCTCCCCACGTTGTACCAGCAAGCCTTTTCATGATTGCCATTCTCTGCCTTGCTCTTGTTCTATTTTTCTCAACCTGTGTCTTCCATGTCAGGCGACGATCAAAGGTGACTCCTAGATAGTTTGGATTTTCTTCATGGCGCAATATTTTTCCATTCAATACCAGCTTAGGTTGCTGAGTTTTATTTGAGAGGGAGAACACTGTGCATGTTGTTTTCTCCTCACTTATCTTCACTAACCATGATTTTGACCAGTCCTCTAGCGCTAATAGGGCTTGCTGTATTCTGCTGTTAGCTGTACTAATATATTCTTCAGATGTCTATATGGCTAGGTCATCTGCAAAGGAGGATGTGTTTACTCTGGCTGGAAAATTTTCTGTGATGTCATTTATATAAGCTAGGAATAATGTTGGTGAAAGAACTCCTCCTTGGAGGACACCTTGCTCCAACAGCATCATTTTGCTGGTTTGTCGTTGTGCTTTTGTCCTGGCAGTTCTGTTCTCAAGGTAGTGGCTGATCCATTTATACATTTTCCCACAAACATGCATTTTTTGAGGTTTTACTTTCAGTCCTTCCTTCCATACTTTATCAAATGCTTTGTCTAAATCTATCCAAACCGCTAGTGTGTGTTTTTTCTCTTGGAAGGCATCCTCTATTTCCTGAGCTATATAGGTTATTTGATCTTCAGTGGATCTGTACTTTCTGAATCCTGCTTGATGTGGTGTTAAGAGTTTGTTTTCTTCCAGATGCCATGTTAGCCTGCCATTGATAATGCGTTCCTTTAATTTTCCTACACAGCTAAGTAGACTGATAGGTCGATATCCATTTGGTTCTTTCAGGTCTTTTCCTTTCTTTGGGACTGGTATTAGTATAGCTTCCTTCCATGCCTGTGGGACTATTCCTCTCTTCCAGCTGTAATTTAGGACTGCTAGTAGTTTCTTTTTTGCCTTAGTGAATAGTCCTATTAGCATTTCATTTGTGATTCCATCCTTTCCTGGTGATTTCTTATTTTTCAGAGTATTCATTGCCTGCTCCATTCTTCCATTGTTAGATGTGCCATCATATATTCTGCTGCTGTCTCTGTATTACTATAATGTATCTGTTTGTCTTTGATTGCTTTCTCCTGTTCGGTTGTAATATCAATGTGGTTTGAACTGGCATAGTGTTCCATTAGTGCATTTGCAGCCTTTTTTCCTGTAAGCAAGGCATTTCCTTGTTTAATTGTTATTTGTTTGTTTCTAGGTCCTTCATTGTTCATGGCTTTCACTAGTTTCCATAGTTTGTTTCCATCCCTACCAAAATTCAGGTTTTCTGTTTTTTCTCTCCAACTTGATTTACTGTTCTTTTATATTTTGCTGAGATGGCTTTGAGAGAGATGTTCGCTTCAGTTGTTTGTTCTCTCTCTCTGCTGTCTTCCTGGCATCTTCAACTTTGTCCTCCAAAATTTGTAGTTTTTCGGTCCAGTACGGTTTGTAATTTTTCCTTGCTCCTCTTGGAATACACTCAGTGGCCGCCTGTATTATTGCTCTGTTTAGACTTTCCACCATTTGCTTCATGTTGCCATATCGTGTATTTATGTTTTCACAATATTTGTCTGTTAGTATGGCAAATCTGTCCGAATCTGCTCGTTTGTAATTCCAGCGGGGAAAAGGCTTTTGCACCTGTGGTACATAATCCATATTCATTACAAGCTTGATTGGTCTGTGGTCACTACCTGCTAATTGGTCAAGCACATGGCGATCGATTTTGTGGAGGATGTCTCCTGTGCAGAAAGCTAAGTCTGGAGTAGAAGTGGTAAACCATCTTCTGAAGTAGAAGCTCGGTGTGTCATCCGCTTTGTTGAGTAGATGGAGATTTGAGTCTATTTTCCAGTCCTCCACTTCATCTCCTCTTTTGTCAGTATCTGGGTATCCCCATCTTTCTGAACGGCTATTAAAGTCTCCAACAATAATGCAGTTTGTGTCAGTTATTTTCATGTTTGAGAGCGTAAAATCCTTATCTGCTGGGCTATACAGATTGTAAATTTTTATTTTCACGTCTTTTATCATTATATCAACACCTATAATTTCCGTTTGGTTGTCAGAGATCACAGATACTTCGCTGCAAGGTATTGTATTTCGTGTAAGTATTACAATTCCTCCTTTGTGTCCTTCGCGGTCGAAACGTGTTGCCTGATATCCTCTGACTGAGAATTTGTGATTCGCGTTGAGGTGTGTCTCTTGAATGCATGCGACATCTATTCTATCTTTATGAAGACGATTTGTTAGGGAGACTTTCTTGTTATAAACTCCTTCGGCATACCACTGTAGTATGTTGAGTGTCCTTGGTATTTGGTCAATAGCTCTTAACCTACTCCTCTGTGCCTTGACTCCACAGCACAGGGGAAGGTGACCACCAGTAGTCATGAGTGGACCCCTCGAGGCAGGGGGCCCGGCACTATCACCGCCTGATGGGACTTCGCGGCATTAGCACCATAACGATTAATTTTAATTTGTAACATCATGAATTAAGTTACGTTGCAATGCTTTGTCAAGCTCAGTACATCTGATTTCGACAAGCATATATTCAGGATGCTTTCCCTAGCCTTTGACTGTCCCCAGTCTACATACAAGGCAGCAGGTTTGTGTGTCGCTTTGTGTGGTCCCTCTTTCTTGACCTGTCCGACATGGGTGACCCTACCAGTAGCTGTGCTACAGTCGGCATAGCTCTTGGGGTCATTGGAATGCGCAAGCCCCTCTACCTCGTCACGGTGGACAAACGGCAGATGGGGCAAGGAAATTGAAAACCAACACAACACCCAGAATACCAAATTAATGCACACAAGAATTAATGACATCACTAACAATAGAACAGAACATAAACAGGTTGCCTATAAACCAAAGATGGCAAAATCATAATAGAAAAAGATCAGATTTTACATGCGTGGTCAGATTATGTGAAAGACCTTTATGATGATACAAGACAAGAACAATATGATCATCAGAATAATAATGAAGGACCATTAATTTTGTTTGTCGGGGTGTATTTCTTTTAGATATCTAGCAATTCCGCGGAGAAGTCTCCCTGGCGAAGGTGTTAACGATTTTCTCCGTAATCCCGTATATCCACGTGTTGGGAAACAGCTGCGCGAGATTCGGTAGGGAATCGGGTCGCGTTGGTTACTTACAGGGGTATCTGAGATTGTCGCTCAGTAAGCAATGCAAAATACTGTGCGTAATCTTGCAAAAACATTAACAACAGCGGTAACATGCTGTTGACAGCGATGTAAATAGGATATGCGAAAAAAAAAATATCCGCAGAATGCTTGAACATAAGTATAGTGATCAATCAAGGCATTACTAACATGTTCTTATGATATTTGAAATATTCTCTAAGCAAACGTAATTGCACCAGTATTTAGCAGCGAGAGAGAGAGAGAGAGAGAGAGAGAGAGAGAGAGAGAGAGAGAGAGAGAGAGAGAGAGAGAGAGAGAGAGAGAGAGGAAGAGTGGGGGGAGGGGAACTATTTGTAATATTTGTCAACATAAGCCCCATAAGCTTGCATGGCCTTTCGCCAGTGCGAAAATAAGTGCATGCAGGCCTTGATTGTGCCAGACCAGGTTTTGTCCTACTCACTTCGCCTATTAATCGTCATCTCTCTCATTCCTATCACCTAGACCAGGGGTCACCAAACTACGGCCCGCGGGCCGGATCCGGCCCGCGACGTCATTTCACCCGGCCCGCCGTCGGTACTCGAACTTGCTTGATATAACTATGAAACACGAGACGTTGTGATACAATTTAAATGTAAATATTATATTTACAATAATAGGAGATCTTCACACGTGCGGAGACCTCCTGGCTGCACTAGGTTGTTTATTTAGTTGGCCATATTTATAAATTTCGCGAACCTTATTATGAGATATATTCTATTACCAAATGAAGCCGCCTGCCGCCACTCTACAAGAGTATGGAGTAGCATATACCTTGATACCCTGGTAAAAAATGTATAGGTTGCTGGGATGTTGTGTTGGCGTGCCTATAACAGCCCAGTAAAGCCATGTTCCCGCCTCTTTGGCCTTGGGAACAACTTAGGCCGAAGAGATGCTGATGTCTAATTTTCAGCAGAGGGTTTGAACTTAAACCCCTGAGCCACTACCAAGTAGATGGGCGAACATGCCCCAGGCACGGCCGAGCGTAGCCATTGTTTTTCCAGACCGCAGTTGAGAGGGTAGACAGGCCCTGTGAAGATCCAAAAGATCCAAGAGGATCTTGATAGTGGATTGACGATTATCTGCTGTGGGGTGAGTTTTGAACGAACCTTCATAGTTTAAATAGGAATATAGGAATATAATAGCTATGTCTGTGCCTGAGAACAATAATGGAGGGATATATGCCTGGGAAGAGAGGAAGAGGAAGGCCAAAGAGAAGATGGGTGCAGGATGTGGCGGTTGATTTCCAGATTGATGTATCTGAAGCGGGAAATCTTGCTTATGATCCAGAGGTTTTCCGGAAGGTTGTTATGGGAGCGAGGTTCTGCAAAGGACATACTACTGAATGAATGACCTTTGTTCCATCTTGTTGTCTGATAATTGCTGGTTTTGTGTATCAGACTACAGTTACAGTGTTGGATGATTATTCATGCTGTGATGAGGATCACTGGTACTGTGTTGGATGACTACCCAAGCTGTGATGGAATATCAATGGTACTGTGAAGGATGATCATGTGTATGTTTATTCATGGGGATGCCTATTTTGTCATTGCATCTAATCATGAATTTTATATATTAGGGCATTGCCATTGTGGCATGATGTCTTCAGACGTTCGCATCCCCAGTCCATTTACATTTCTCAATACTCAGTAGTTAACCACGTAAGCCGTATTGATACCCTAACTAAAAATAGAATCGTAGATTCTAGATCGAGAGAGGGTAGATGAATGGTGGGGACTCAATTTCATTGGGTAACCCTTGGGCTGGTAACGCTCCTTAATACATAATTAGCCCGCCAGTCGAAGCCTTGATTCCATCCCGTAAGGACGTGTTCAAGATGCAGTGGTAAAATTTGCCCAAAAGCATTCTTTAGGATGTGGTCATCTGCACTCCAGGTACCTAAATCATTTAATATGTTATGTGTAAACCTGATGAAGTGAGATAGAGACGAATGGCCGAGTATTTTCTTGAGAAAATGTAAAAAGAAGACAGGACTTCGGTACAGTGACTCTAAAACTGCCGCTCAAAACCTGTCATGTCTACCGCAGTGAAACATTCTTACCATGTCTATTGTCTGTCTGATTTGATGATTTGCATATGCTTATGACTGTAAACCACGCTCAATGCATATGGCAAAACCTTTGTGCGCTCTGAACATTCGTTGAGTGCCTATCATGACCATTCTTAACCAAACTGTACATCGCTCTTGAGAGTTACCTTTGGCAGTTGTTTCAGAATGTGTGATGCTATATACTGCATGTAATTTCTCCCTTATAATGGCTGAGAATGTTTGAGTGAATGAGATGGTAATTATATAATTAACTTCTCATATTTGTAAAAGTAAAGACACTTATTAAATCCATGTTTGCAGGACTGCATTGCACTGTAGAAATTAACCTACAGTGTCTGTCAGATGAATACATGGGAAGGCTCATGCTATTTGTCAGGGAAAATTCATGTTTTCTTTCATTATGTGTATTCCACATGTGAAGGCAATTCTAGTGCATGATTTCTGCCATACAATGCCTACTTCTTGGTGCTTAATCACACTGTCTGTTCTCATGGTACACCGGTCCCTGTGATCTACTCATTTTGAGAATTTACAAGATAATTGTGTGAAGCTGCCTCTGATTAGGAGTATGTGCCTATGACTTCACGGTTTTGGGGATGAACCTGGAGAAAGGATATCACCCCAAACCCCTAAATAAAATTGCACTTCATCATCAGTGAGAGGCGGGTGTTCAAATATCACACTCCCTTTCCCCTCCCATTCCTCTCTGAATCTGTGATAGTACTGTATAACTGTGACAATGGTTCAATAGATGTAAAACACATGTTGTGCCTTTGTTTATTAACAGAGAATGAGGAAGATGGAGGAGGCCCTTTTCAATTACCAGGACAACTCCAGGGGAAGTCCTGAGCTCTAGTCTTCAACTCCAGCTGAAAAGTCAGACTCCAAAAAGACCAAAATGAACAACAGGTTGCAAAGATTCAGCAGCCTGAATCCACTAATTCTGGCCTATACAGATGGCACTGAAGAAAAGTCTTTCTTAAAAGCCTAAGACAGGGATACTCTCCAATTTTGTAAAAGCTCCAGGCTATATCTTCAAGATAAATTCAAGAAGAAACCTTAAGAGGAGAGATCACCTGGTTTTCAGCATGTCACTACTCGCTAAGAGTGGACATTAAAGGTGCACTTGGAGCTGACCCTATCACAGCTTAATATTAATAATGGCTGAAAGCTGAAGGAGCAGAAGTTAATAAATAGAGCAAATTCACAAAATGGATTGGTGTTAAGTCGGTGTGGTGATTCAGTTCCATCAGAAATCTTAGGAGTGATAGACTGTGAAGAAAGACAGCTGGGACATATTGTTTCTTTTTAGATCTTCCTCCACTGGAAAAGCAAAAGAACAGTCTTGGGTGTCAACTTCATGAACAGTCAAATTTAGGTGAGATAGACAGAAAGAAGAATGCTAGGACATATTGTTTCTTTTTAGATCTTCCTCTACTGGAAATGTAAAAGAACAGTCCTAAGTGTCAACTTCAGGAACTCACCAGTGAAAAGATAGAGCTTTAAAATTTCTTTCAAGATTGTGACAGCAGGGAATAGCCTGAATTGGAAAAACATCATGGGGAGAACTGTAACCTGAGCTGTCCAACACCATCATAGGTGCTAAAAGGATGAAACAGACCAGTGGAGCAGAACGTCCCTATGCTTGCCCCAATTTATGGCTTATCTTGTGTTTCCCTCAGTAACAGTCGAAGAAAGAATTTAAGTCTAAAGTGTGGTGTAGGATAACTTATGGAGTAGAGAAGTGAAGGAGGAGGGTTATTTAGATTAATGTCTCGGTGGGATTTGGGTGTTGTATTTAGGTTCATAACTATGTCAATATATTACATATTAACTAAGAATTTGAAGTGTGATGATTGACTACATGAAGCCTGAGTCTTCACCTGGTCCAGAAACATTAATAAATGATTAGTAGTAAGAAAACAGTTTTTTTGAGATACATGTCTCTGTGATTGTCTTGTACATTGTTGAGAAAGAAATTTCCAACTGGTGTCAAGCATCTTCATGGTGACTGTGACTCTACTGTTGTGGTTGGTTACAGAGATTGTGAAAGTTTGTGTGGTTGTTGTCAAGTATCTTCCATGATGTATGACTTGTCTAACCTGTTGGTGTGATCATTCTTTGTGAATGTTTGTCCAACTGTTGTCAAGATCTTCTCATGTTGTCTTGTTCAACCAGTGTAAAATACAGTTGTTGTTGTTGTTTATGTTCACTACAATGGTACAATTGTCAATGTGATCATTTGTCCAAGTGTCTTGTGTCACTTGAAATAAGTAATGAGATCAAAAATGAGGTTGGCGATCAGAGCACAGTCAGCTGGAAGATGAGAGAACTGCTTTCATTGGTTACTGTGGCTAACTGCCAAGATCTCTATATATATATATATATGGCCTAGAAGAGAAATCATCTATAAATAATTCTGTGTAGAACTTAACTTGTGTCTAATTTCTCACAGTGGGGGGTACTCGATGAGCCAAAATTCTGAATGGTTTCTCTGCAAGGGTTATGCGAGAATAAATATCAATACCTCTAGACAACACTTGCTGTTACTAACCTGTATCTTTTATAGAGAGATATACTTTATAGAACTTCACTCATTGGAACTTCTGTAATTCTCTATAAACCCACAAAAAACCTCACATGTTGGAGGCTCGTATCCGCGATTGAACCCCGGGAACACCCCTAAAGGTGCTCACATGTTGGGGCCCCGTATCCGCGATTGAACCCCGGGAACACCCCTAAAGGAGATCACATGTGTGGACCTGTATCCGCGACTGGACCCTGGGAATAACCTGCAAAAGGGGATCACATATTGTGGACTAATATAGGCAATTAGAACCCTGGGAACACCCCTCAAGGTAATCACATATTGAGTTCTCTATGCACTAATTGAACCCTGGGAATACCTTTTATAGGATTCACATAACGAGGTCTGACGACTCGGGATGTAAACTATGGGTATACCTTGTCTGGGACTCCTGTGGAGGATATCTATGTTTGTATTAGAATCAGGGAGTAACCTCTCGCAAAATTAAACCTATTGCTTAGAGTTTTATGATGTGGTTAATGGATCTCGTCACATAAATGTGGACAAAAAGTCCAGATGTTTAAACCCACAAGTAAATCTCGGGTGGTGGTTGTTTCATCAATGGTGGTAATATTGCATGTATCACTGTTCACAAGTGTCACATTGTACAATGTAGTTGAACAAAAATGTAATTATCTTATGGGTCAACATGTGTGCTATACCCATGATAATGTTGTATTTCAAGATGGGCTGATGTAATGGACTGTCAATAATGTTGTGTAATTTTGTGCATACTGTGTTCACTATGAGTATCAAAGGTACCTGAGAACCAGAAGACACAAATTATTTTTAAATAACATAGACAGCTAGGGGTTAGCAGCTTTCTCCGCTAACCCCGAATACTCTCGTCACGTGACGCGACGAGAATTAGCAGTGGTTCGAATCGCAAAAGTGACTTATGAGAGTATGGAGCCGGTCGCTCAGAAAGTCGTGGCATGCTGATGAGCGTAATCTAGCCTAGGAATCAACATACAGCTGAAAGATGCTGGTGTTGACCGCAATATCCTGAAACAGGATGGAAACGCGGGAAAAAAAAGAAAAAAAAAAAAAAAAACATAGACAGCTAATTTCAGGATAAATTTGATTTTTCTTGAGATAAATTAAGACACTTTATCCAGGGAATTAATAGGGGGCCTACTCCATTTTCTAACTTATTGGCTAGCATGGGAGAAAGGGGAATTAGGTATTTACATTTTAATATCACTGCATCACATCATATAGTGGGTACTTAATTCCTCAGTCCCCATAACATGTTGGCAACACTGAGAGCAGAGAGTGTGAACCCTGATGGAAACCTTGGGCAACCATTAAGACACCTCACTAACCATCTCTCTCAGTATAGTCAGTATTCGTACCGGCTAATGTCCAGTGTCAATTCGACGTTGGGTTTATTCTTCAGTTGTGTAATCTTGTCGGTAGCCCTGATCAAGCTGCTGAGAAAGTAAGCACGATTGAAATCTCCAGGAGAAACATCCTTATCAACTCAGTCTCTTGCCATTCCTGATTTAGTGGTATTCTTAAACGTACTTGATACGTGACGGACGAGATGAAGGGAAGATTCTACCTTATGTCATGGTCAGTCACTCATGACCCGACCACAGTCTGGTGTCTATAAGACATTAGTCTATTGTTCGATGGTGTGATCTCTGGTGTACTAGGATCCAAGTCACTAGGAGTGAACTCATTGAATCTCCAGGAAGGCCATCAAAATAACTGGACCCCTAGCCATTCATATGGAAGTGGAGAGCGTACGCAAAAGTATGTGTCCAGGAAACGATGGATAACCAACCTGATGTCATTGGCGTATCATACGACTAGGAGCATAACATGGACAACCTGAAAAATTTCATGAAGAGATAAAACAGGATCCGTCTCCGACGTCGGCCGTCAATTCATCCTCAGTTGAGAAAGCGTTTCTGCCTTAAAAATGGTGGAGATTAAAGGAAGGACAAAGTTGGAAAAACTGATGTCCTTCTCCTTTTTCATTCTCAATGGGAAGATATTTCTGCCTGGGAAAATGGTGGGAATGTAGCTCAGTTCTAGACAAGAGCAAAGTCTGCGATGGAGTGGACTAATAAGGATTACTGTTCTTAAACAGTTAACTCTTATATGGTAGAGCTCACTGCAACCCCAGCAGTGACACTCTATACACAATGTCTGCGAAAGTGGACTAACGAAAGATCACTGTTCTTAAACAGCTGACTCCTTTCAAGATAAAGATCTCTGCAAGTTCAGCAGTCGACTCTTTATATAATAAGAACCATGCATTATGCAGGGGAATCTTATATTATTACTGATCTGCGAGATGTCTTCACAAGACCTGGCCAGTCTTATCCTCAAAGTCAGTAAAATTGGCTTCCAAATTTCCAGTCAATATTGGTAACTAAGAAGCTATACCCACATAATCACACCCCTTCAAATGTAGCTGTGTTAATGACGGACTTCTCTATGGATGAGAAGAAACGCCTTATTCGCCAAAAGTAAACGTTTGCTCATGTGGGAGAGAAAGAACGGATACTTCCCAGTCACTCAAAAGCACTTAGCTCAAGCATGGCTGAAGACAACTGGTTGGAATTCTATATTAGTTGTGGTAGATGTTAGTCTAACGGCATCTACAAACTCAGTTGCTGCGTTGGAAACAGCTTAATTGGCAACTAAGGAGAGAAAATGCTGTCACTTCTCACAACAAATCAAAATAGAGGCCTAACGGAATGAGGAAATCTCAACCAATAAGTGCACCTCTAAATCTATGGTAAGACTACAGAAATAAGTCAAGGAAATATAATGGGAAATTGCTACTATCTGCAAACACAAGAGGCATATTGGAAAGGTAGACCCTGTGTCCAACGCTAACCAAATCTGCACTTAGTAGATTTTAGTCTTAAGTTCTGCAGCGGCTGCTATACAGTTCACCCGGAAGTGATTGTTTTTGCTCCGGTGATGATCAAAAATTTTAACCCAGTTCCAAATGCCAAGATTACTGTTGGAGAAAGTGTTCAGTTAAATACACTCTCACAGGATTATCATTCTCCAGAGGCGAAGGGAAGAATGAAGTTCTGATAAAGATAAATGAGTGAGAGACATATGGAATTATACCACTCTCATCAGACATATAGAAGTTGGTTTAATTGCAAAGCCATTACTTCTCATAATGAATCTCAATGGTACTCATGCTTTGAAAGTGTGTGACTCTGAGAGATCATTCATCATGGACAGGAAAAATAGCATGGAGATTGACTGTGGAACATTGTCAGAAATGAGTTGGAGAGCAGTTCACTAAGTGTGGTCATAACTCTTCATACTTCCAGTGACTAAATGGAACTTCATGCAGGACTAACTTCATGGTCTTTGCAGATGCCACCAAATTCATGACTGATGGATGAATATTGGAGCAGATTTTTCAGGGAAAAGTCAATTGGTTCCATATGCACAGCTCTTGTTGGAGTAATGGGAGATGAGTAAATGATGACACCACTTAAAGGATCTGGGAACTGTGAACGCCTGACCTATCAGTCATTGTATCCATGACAGTTTTATGGGGAGGCTATGTGGCATGATGTCTTCAGACGTTCGCATCCCCAGTCCATTTACATTTCTCAATACTCAGTAGTTAACCACGTAAGCCGTATTGATACCCTAACTAAAAATAGAATCGTAGATTCTAGATCGAGAGAGGATAGATGAATGGTGGGGACTCAATTTCATTGGGTAACCCTTGGGCTGGTAACGCTCCTTAATACATAATTAGCCCGCCAGTCGAAGCCTTGATTCCATCCCGTAAGGACGTGTTCAAGATGCAGTGGTAAAATTTGCCCAAAAGCATTCTTTAAGATGTGGTCATCTGCACTCCAGGTACCTAAATCATTTAATATGTTATGTGTAAACCTGATGAAGTGAGAGAGAGACGAATGGCCGAGTATTTTCTTGAGAAAATGTAAAAAGAAGACAGGACTTCGGTACAGTGACTCTAAAACTGCCGCTCAAAACCTGTCATGTCTACCGCAGTGAAACATTCTTACCATGTCTATTGTCTGTCTGATTTGATGATTTGCATATGCTTATGACTGTAAACCACGCTCAATGCATATGGCAAAACCTTTGTGCGCTCTGAACATTCGTTGAGTGCCTATCATGACCATTCTTAACCAAACTGTACATCGCTCTTGAGAGTTACCTTTGGCAGTTGTTTCAGAATGTGTGATGCTATATACTGCATGTAATTTCTCCCTTATAATGGCTGAGAATGTTTGAGTGAATGAGATGGTAATTATATAATTAACTTCTCATATTTGTAAAAGTAAAGACACTTATTAAATCCATGTTTGCAGGACTGCATTGCACTGTAGAAATTAACCTACAGTGTCTGTCAGATGAATACATGGGAAGGCTCATGCTATTTGTCAGGGAAAATTCATGTTTTCTTTCATTATGAAAGGCAATTCTAGTGCATGATTTCTGCCATACAATGCCTACTTCTTGGTGCTTAATCACACTGTCTGTTCTCATGGTACACCGGTCCCTGTGATCTACTCATTTTGAGAATTTACAAGATAATTGTGTGAAGCTGCCTCTGATTAGGAGTATGTGCCTATGACTTCACGGTTTTGGGGATGAACCTGGAGAAAGGATATCACCCCAAACCCCTAAATAAAATTGCACTTCATCATCAGTGAGAGGCGGGTGTTCGAATATCACACTCCCTTTCCCCTCCCATTCCTCTCTGAATCTGTGATAGTACTGTATAACTGTGACAATGGTTCAATAGATGTAAAACACATGTTGTGCCTTTGTTTATTAACAGAGAATGAGGAAGATGGAGGAGGCCCTTTTCAATTACCAGGACAACTCCAGGGGAAGTCCTGAGCTCTAGTCTTCAACTCCAGCTGAAAAGTCAGACTCCAAAAAGACCAAAATGAACAACAGGTTGCAAAGATTCAGCCTGAATCCACTAATTCTGGCCTATACAGATGGCACTGAAGAAAAGTCTTTCTTAAAAGCCTAAGACAGGGATACTCTCCAATTTTGTAAAAGCTCCAGGCTATATCTTCAAGATAAATTCAAGAAGAAACCTTAAGAGGAGAGATCACCTGGTTTTCAGCATGTCACTACTGGCTAAGAGTGGACATTAAAGGTGCACTTGGAGCTGACCATATCACAGCTTAATATTAATAATGGCTGAAAGCTGAAGGAGCAGAAGTTAATAAATAGAGCAAATTCACAAAATGGATTGGTGTTAAGTCGGTGTGGTGATTCAGTTCCATCAGAAATCTTAGGAGTGATAGACTGTGAAGAAAGACAGCTGGGACATATTGTTTCTTTTTAGATCTTCCTCCACTGGAAAAGCAAAAGAACAGTCTTGGGTGTCAACTTTATGAACAGTCAAATTTAGGTGAGATAGACAGAAAGAAGAATGCTAGGACATATTGTTTCTTTTTAGATCTTCCTCTACTGGAAATGTAAAAGAACAGTCCTAAGTGTCAACTTCAGGAACTCACCAGTGAAAAGATAGAGCTTTAAAATTTCTTTCAAGATTGTGACAGCAGGGAATAGCCTGAATTGGAAAAACATCATGGGGAGAACTGTAACCTGAGCTGTCCAACACCATCATAGGTGCTAAAAGGATGAAACAGACCAGTGGAGCAGAACGTCCCTATGCTTGCCCCAATTTATGGCTTATCTTGTGTTTCCCTCAGTAACAGTCGAAGAAAGAATTTAAGTCTAAAGTGTGGTGTAGGATAACTTTTGGAGTAGAGAAGTGAAGGAGGAGGGTTATTTAGATTAATGTCTCGGTGGGATTTGGGTGTTGTATTTAGGTTCATAACTATGTCAATATATTACATATTAACTAAGAACTTGAAGTGTGATGATTGACTACATGAAGCCTGAGTCTTCACCTGGTCCAGAAACATTAATAAATGATTAGTAGTAAGAAAACAGTTTTTTTTAGATACATGTCTCTGTGATTGTCTTGTACATTGTTGAGAAAGAAATGTCCAACTGGTGTCAAGCATCTTCATGGTGACTGTGACTCTACTGTTGTGGTTGGTTACAGAGATTGTGAAAGTTTGTGTGGTTGTTGTCAAGTATCTTCCATGATGTATGACTTGTCTAACCTGTTGGTGTGATCATTCTTTGTGAATGTTTGTCCAACTGTTGTCAAGATCTTCTCATGTTGTCTTGTTCAACCAGTGTAAAATACAGTTGTTGTTGTTTATGTTCACTACAATGGTACAATTGTCAATGTGATCATTTGTCCAAGTGTCTTGTGTCACTTGAAATAAGTAATGAGATCAAAAATGAGGTTGGCGATCAGAGCACAGTCAGCTGGAAGATGAGAGAACTGCTTTCATTGGTTACTGTGGCTAACTGCCAAGATCTCTCTCTCTCTCTCTCTCTCTCTATATATATATATATATATATATATATATATATATATATATATATATATATATATATATATATATATATATATATATATATGGCCTAGAAGAGAAATCATCTATAAATAATTCTGTGTAGAACTTAACTTGTGTCTAATTTCTCACAGTGGGGGGTACTCGATGAGCCAAAATTCTGAATGGTTTCTCTGCAAGGGTTATGCGAGAATAAATATCAATACCTCTAGACAACACTTGCTGTTACTAACCTGTATCTTTTATAGAGAGATATACTTTATAGAACTTCACTCATTGGAACTTCTGTAATTCTCTATAAACCCACAAAAAACCTCACAGCCATTATTAATCAGATGTTGTTGTATCTTTACAATTACATTATTCTGATTTCCTGTACACTGACCTGAATTTCTTCTGATATCTCTAAATCGTTGTTTTTTTCTTGTTAGCCGTAGAGATAGAATGACATTCTCTTTGTATTCTTATTCCTCTCTTCTTCTACGGCCCATGAGCAGTCGGCGTTGTGCTATTATCTCTATCATCTCTGTGCGGTTTCACAAGGGTACCTGTCAAGGTGTTACACTATAGTAGAACCGCCTAGTGACAGAAGAGGGGCAAGGACTAATAGGACATAGAGACAGGGCCTCTATAAAGCTATAGACAGAATAGAGACAGCAACCCAAGCTAGGACATAAGAACAGAAATAAGGTTAGACGCGGGTGGGGACACTCATGTGTTATAGTTAAGACAACAGAGAGACTGATCCGAGAACAGGGGCGGGTACATTAGGTCAGGGAAATACCGTGACCACGTAGACTAGAGTAGAACTTTAGAGGGTAACGAGTGCTAAGACGAGAGTGCTGCGTGCAAAGGGAACAGCACGCAGAGTTGCGAACACCACGAGGGAGTTTGACCACGTAGGCAAGCGACAAGCTGAGTTGCTTCAGACAGGGACAGGACGGCCTTCCGACTGGACGTAGTGTTGTTCTGAAGCCATTATCTATTGTGAATGCATGCGATGTTAACGAGAGAGTGATCATGTTTGATGATGTATATCTATATATTGTGTGACGAGTGGCGATTATTATATTGATGTGTCAGGCAGATAACGTCTTGTTTGAGTGTCAGGCTTGCCTGAAATAAACTCCGTATAAAAACATCTGTACGAGCTGAAGTTATACTTGAAGTACGGATGACGTTGCTTGATTGCGAGTAAACACAAGACTGTGACAATGCCTATAAACTGTATATGTACCGATTTTAATTATGTTTCTAATGTAATGTCTTTTTCCATTTTCAGATCCCGTGTCTTCACCCTTAATTATGGCTAGTAGGAAAAGAAAAGTGGACGCCGAGTGAGGAGTAAAGTACTTCTTTGTGGAAACAAAGGACCAGAAAACCAGCTGCGTAATATGCAGCGAATGTGTTACCGTTTTGAAAGAGTACAATCTCCAGCGTCACTACGAAACAAAACATCCATCAACATATTAAAATTTTTCTGGAAAATTACGCTCTGGGAAATATGAGACCATTAAAAGTGGTTTTTAAACGCAAATACATCTCTTCACGAGAAAATTTGCTGAAAATGAATCTGTCACTCGTACAAGTTACAAAACAGTGCATAAGATGGCAGAACGAGGAAAACCGTTTACTGATGGCAACGTCATTAAAGAGTGTGTGTTATCGAAGCAGCAAATGACTTGTGTCCTGAGAAAGCCGATTTGTTTGGAACTATCAGCCTTTCGGCAAGTTCAGTTGTGCGGAGAACAGAAGAATTTGGAGAGAACATAGTGCTACAGATACGCGAGAAAGCTAGGAACTTGTTGTAGTATTCTCTGGCGCTGGATGAGTCTATTGACCTCTCGAGTACGTTACAAATTCTCGTGTTCATTTGTGGTGTCAATTTGGATTTTCAGATAAAGGAAGAGTTGGCGTCCGTTTGCAGCATGCAAGGAACAACAACTGGGAAAGTCATTTTCGTGGAAGTGCAAACAATTTTCCAAGACTATAACCTTCGGTGGAATCAGCTTCGATGTGTTACAGTTGATGAGGGAAAAAACATAACTGTAGTGAGGAAGGGTCTGTTGGGGCAGATCAGGACTCATTTGGAAGATTTGCAAATTCCGAGCGCTCTGTTCATACACTGCATCGTACATCAGCAAGTACTCTGTGGGAAAGATTTAGATATTTCTTGTGTACTGAAACCAGTGGTTTCTGCTGTGAACTTCATTCAGGAACATGCACTCATTCACCATCAGTTCTAGGCTTTTCTTGAAAAAATTGATTCTGAATTCTGTGACTTGCCTTATCACATATCAGTCAGGTGGCTCAACTGCGGTAAATTCCTGCTTCGTTTTTACAAAGAAAAAGCGGCGGCTGTAGCAGGATATAAAAATATGAATTGGAAACAAATAGGTATAATAAACTCCTGCGAGAAGAAACGTACTAAACATCAACAACGTTACACATACCTTACAAGGAGATCCATCGTATCGCGAAATACAGGTGAAAATCCTAAATAAGAAGCACTCAATAAATATAAAAAATGAATAATAAAATAAAATAAAATACACACAAACACGTACAATACGACACACAGGACTACCGACGTTTCGATTCTCAGAATCTTTGTCAAGGACACCACATATAGCTAACACAACGAAATACAGCAAACAAAGGGAAAAAAAACACGAACTATCCCTACGCAATGTGGAGCAGAAAAGGTGGCTTGGCCAGCTGCGAAAGCGCTCGTTTGCTGCAGAGTTAAAAGTGGTTTGCCAGATAGGATTTAAGTAGCCAAAAATATGTGAACAGTCAGTCTGCTATGAAAATATAAGGGTGTGGGGACAGTTATGTATAGATAAGGGGGGGGGGAGCATAGTAATAGATAGTGTAAACAATTGGGGAAGATGCCACAGTTATACCGTAGCGTCCACAACAGTATTGATACCTGCTGGATGGATGCATCCCAGATTGTTGATTAGCTGGCATTCAATTTTAATCCTAACGGAGCAATTGGAGTAGCAGGGTTTTAATGCGGTGACACATACATCGTCGACTCTATTATGGTTGGAGGAATTGAAATGGTTGGGGACAGGTTTGTCAGCGCCCTGATTGATGTCTCTGAGGTGTTCTCTAAAATGGTCAGCAAGACGTCTGCCCGTTTGGCCAATGTATTTCATGTCACATCGTTTGCAGATGATGACATAAATCAGATTGCGGGATGTACAAGTGAAAGAATCTTTCAAGGTGAAGGTGCCTCGGGCAAATGCAATCTCTGGTGTCTGAACAACGTATGGGCATGTCAGACAGTTCTTACGATGGCATTCGAATGTGCCCACAAATGAAGTAACCGTGGGGAGGCGACTATGCACAAGGTGGTCTCTGAGGCTCTGGTCACGGCGGAAAATTACGGAGTGGTTGGATCGGATTCCAAGATAGACCAGTGTCTCAGGAAAATGTGCTTGATGGCATAGGCATGTGGATGGAAGGTTAGGATAAGCTTGGGTTCATTGTTCGGAGGTCGCGTATGTTTGGCGAGGGACATTTCCCACGAGACCTGGGTTATGCGACGGAAAGTTGTGGACAAGATGTCCTCTGCGTAGGACCGTATGCGGAAAAGTCCAGCATTTCATGGGCTCTCTCGAGGAAGTCATCGTCCTGACAGATACGACGAAGGCGGAGTAGCTGGGAATATGGAATCTTTGCAGCTTTTGGGGTGGGATGAGCTGTACAGGAGGAAACCGTGAGCATCCGTAGGTTTGTAGTACACGGAGGTCGTGAGGCCTGTAGGGCTTAATTTAATAGTGGTGTCAAGGAAATTGACAGAGGTGGCGAAAATTTCTGTGGTGAATTTGATTGATAGATGGAAGTTATTGACATAATTAATGAAACGGTTCAGTTCCGCCTCTGACATGTCAGTGAGACCTATGCCGTCATCAATGTAGCGTCGATAAAAAGAAGGGAGAATACCGTCATAGCTGAGTTCAATCTGGTGGTCCAGGTGTCCCATAAATACACATGCGTAGCTGGGTCCCATTTTAGTGCCCATGGCGACACCGTTGATTTGTTCAAAGTAGTGGCCATTGAACTCAAAGGAATTATTGGTGAGAACCAATTCGGTGAGTCTCACAAGTGTGCGTGTAGGGATGGCTTGATCTGTGCGTTGATCCAGTAAAAACTGTAGCGCCTTGAGGCCATCAGCGTGAGTAATGGAGGTATAGAGGTAACATACATCCATGAGGAATAGTCTGTATGTGTTCCCAGGAGTCAGTTGGAGAGAGTTGAATGAAAGTAACGCATGCGTTGTATCCTTGATGTATGACGGGAGATTCGCAACTAGAGGTTGGAAAATCCTGTCAAGAAACGCTGAGATCAGTTCAGTCGGGCATGAGAAGGCGGAAACTATCGGACGTCCAGGATTTTTGAGTTTATGTATTTTGGACAGCATGTAGAGGGTGGGTTTGCCCAAGTCAGAGTCATGGATGTGAAGTGGCGTGGCACTGGGTGGTAAGGCATCCTCACGTATGAGCTGTTTGATGGTATTTTGAATCTTCCGGTTATAGGAGATAGTGGGGTCTTCGGTGCAGGGTGAATTTTCGTTTTTATATTTATACATCATTGTTATATATTTTTATATATAATTTTCGTTTTTATTTGATTCGTTTTTACAAGCTCCGAAACGAAATAGATGTTTTCCTCACTGAAAAAGATAAAGCTGATTCACAGCTGTCAGATCCTACTTGGCTGTCAAAGTTGTCAATTTTGGTCGATATGAATGAACTGAACTTGAAACTTCAGGGAAAGGATTACCTTGTCTGTGAACTCTTCAGAACCATCAAAGGATTTCGAAGAAAGCTGTCATTGTTGGAAGCACAACTGGAAGGAGAAAACCTTTCTCATTTTCACTGTTTCAAAGAGTTTGGAGAGATTTTCAGATCTTGACAGATTTGAGAGTGACATCCTTCTGTTCCAGAATCCGTTTGAGTGTAACCTTAATGGTGTGCCAGTTGAATTACAGTTGGAGCTCATTGAAAAGGAAGTACCGCTGCTTACCTGATGTTGAGTTTCCGAAACTTAAGAAAATTGCCGCTGGTATGACATCATTGTTTGGAACAACATATGTCTGTGAGCTAACATTTTCAAAAAGGAAGTCTGTGAAGTCACCACATCGAATGAGATTGACTGATGAACAGTTGAAAGCAATTCTCTTGATTGGATGCAGCAATCCCAAACCAAACATTGATGGTATTATGAAAGTAACACGTCAGTTTCACAAAACTCACTATCTTCTTTTGCTGCTTAGTTTGTGAGATTCGGATATGTGCACAATAGGTCTGATGTAACTATTTTTTTGCTAACGTTGCCTTCTTTGATAACTTTGTTTAGTAAATAAATATAAATATGTTGGTGGTCTTTGTTTGTTTGTTTGTTTGTTTGTTTGTTTGTGTGAATTGCACGCCCTTTCCATAATTAACTTAGTTTTTCGTCTTTTTTCCCAGAGCTTTCGTTCTAGCTTAAAATTATTGTTAAAGTTAGTTGCATATCCTTTACAGGACGTTTGCAGTCAACACCAGCATTGTTTGCTGTTGTTGATGTCTTGGCAAGTTTATGTTCAGTAGTTTACCATTGCTTTTCGAACGACCGGCACCCATAACATAGCGTAAAAACCAGCGCAACGTTGTCTGCTGCCAAATCGCTCGCATCTGTATTTCAAACGTGGGTATACGGGATTACGAACCGCTTCCGTAAATCCTTCGCCACGGAGCCCGGCGCAAGTATTGTACAGAATGAGTATCCGGCCCGCGCTCGTCATTTTGTCAGTTATCCGGCCCATGCTCGTCATTTTGTCAGTTATCCGGCCCGCCGTGAAAAAAGTTTGGTGACCCCTGTTCTAATGCATTGATCATTTCTACTGTGATGTTATCATTGTTATCTGTACCCGGGGTCTTGCCGGTTTTCATATGGTTAAGAGCATTCTGAACTTCCATCTTTAAAATTGATGGTCCTTCATTATTATTCCGATGATCGTATTGTTCTTCTCTTGTATCATCATAAAGGTCTTTCATATAATCTGATCACGCATGTAAAATCTGATCTTTTTCTATTATGATTTTGCCATTTTTGGTTTTTAGGCAACCCGTTGATGTGTGTGTTCTTTTGTTAGTTTTTTTTTTTTTTTTCCCCGCGTTTCCATCCTGTTTCAGGATATTGCGGTCAAACACCAGCATCTTTCAGCTGTATGTTGATTCCTAGGCTAGATTATGCTCATCAGCACGCCATTACTTCCTGAGCGACCGGCTCCATACTCTGGTAAGTCATGGCGCGACTCGAACCCCTTAAAGTTCTCGTGCGCTCACGTCAACCACGAGAGTATTCGGGGTTACGGAGAAAGCTGCTAATTGTTAGTAATGTCATTAATTCTTTTGTGCATTAATTTGGTATTCCGGGTGTTGTGCTGGTGTTCAATTTCCTTGCAATTTTCCTCAAGTCATGTTTCTTTTGCATCTTTGCATAGTTTCCTAATTTTCCTATGAATCTCTTCATATGTTTCCTTGTTATTTTTGTTATATTCTTACTTCCACGAGTTTTAAGATGTCTTCCGTCATCCATTTCTTGCGTCCTATTATCTTTATTTTTGGGATGGATTTTTCTGCAGCTTGGTTGACTGATTTCTTTAATATTTCCCATTGGTCACTGACGTCTTGAAATAATATTTCCATATCGGACAATGCATCGAATCTATATTTTACCTCTACATTGAATTTATCTTTTATTTCTTCACTCTTCAGTGCTTGTAGATCAAATTTTGTGTTTCTTGGTGAATATTTGACTTTCTTTAATTGTATATGTAAATTGCTTAAGATTAAACTATGGTCGCTGTAGCAGTTTGCGCTTGGTATAGTTTTTGCGACTTTTAAGACATTTCGAAATCTTCTGTTGATGAGGATGTAATCAATCTGATTTCTAATCTTATGATCGGGACTCCTCCATGTCCATAATCTTCTTTGGTGCTGTTGAAACCAGGTGTTTCCAATAAAAAAATCTTGCTCTTTTGTCCACTGTAAAACCTCTTTCATTCTGTTCCCCTAGTCCATACTTGCCCACTATGCATCCGTCCTGTTGATTTCGAACTTTCGCATTCAAGTCACCCATTATGATAGTTACTTAAGAATTCTTGCATTTCTTGAAGGCTTTCTCTAAATCACTATAAAATTCATCAATGCTGTCATCACTACTGTCTGCTGTTGGTGCATAAACTTGTATGACTTTGACATCAAAAGGTTTTCCACTCAACTTCACCAATAACACTCTGTCTGATACAGTCCAATATCCTTTGATCGATTTTGCTCTCTCTGTATCCATTATAATTGCTACTCCTCGCTGTTGTTTCTCTCCATCAGAATAGATTATTCTATATTCCTCAGATGTCATAATGCCCATTCCTGTCCATCTGGTCTCACGTACACCTAAAAGGTTAATATTTAATCTTCTCATTTCATTCTTAATGTTATCAAATTTCCCATCCCCACTCATAGTTCTTACATTCCAAGTTCCTACTTTCAATGTTGATATTCTTATGCACTCAGTCTCCTAATGACGGTCTGGAGTCACCTGGTGCACATGACTACCCATTTACGCCGTTTCTCTGATTATCGATAAGACTGCAGTACATGATATTCTTGACATGTGTAAAGAAGGTAGTTTGCCATTGCTTTCCTTCGTAGCTGTGTCCATACTGGTCGATGACCGTAGCCAATGTCTCCCAAAAAAAAGAGATCATTTGCCTTCCGTCGTGAAGCTGGAGGCCATAACCTATAACTATCTGCTCTTCAACTTCATCCACCACCTGCACCCATAGCTTCACGTAACCCTGATCGGGAGGCTAAACGGGTACCCCACCTTGCCCAAGGGTGTCCCATAGGCTAGCGGAGGGAAGGAGGCACCCATCAAGGCATTACTATCATGTTATTATGATATTTTAAATATTCTCTAAGCAAACGTAATTGCACCAGGATTTGGGAAAGATAGAGAGAGAGAGAGAGAGAGAGAGAGAGAGAGAGAGAGAGAGAGAGAGAGAGAGAGAGAGAGGGGAGAGGGAGAGAGGGAGAGGGAGAGAGAGAGAGAGAGCTATTTGTTCAAATTGAATGAAATTTACAAACATAAATGACATTTCCTCTGAACATATTTATCAACATAAACCCCATAGACTTCCAAGGTCTTTCGCCGTTAATGTAAGTAAATTTTCTTTAAATTGTGGGTGCCCTTAAGAGGCCAGTAAAAAATGTTGTTTCCCCATAGAGGGATTAAATAGTTATCATTAAAAGTATGGTTTTAAAAATTAAACATAAACGTTGAATTGAAATAGTGGATAATAAAATGTAAGTAAAAAAAAGATTAAACAAACGTTGTTTAAAAACTTTAAAAGATTTCTGTTCACGATTGCAAACTTTGGCTGCAGTATTAACTTCTTTATTTCTCAACTAAAAATAAAAGACTTTGATGTTAGTCAGAGGTATTGTAGCTAGGTATACCATTTTGTTTTTCAAGTTCTAGTAACATCCCTTGTAACAATATTAGATGTTTATGTCCCCCTACCAAGCGCATACTGCTACTGCAACCATAGATTAATTATTCTTAAGCAATTTCAATATAAACTTAAAGAAAGTCAAATATACAAATAGAAACGCAAAATTTGATCTACAGGCTCTGAAGAGTGAGGAAATAAAAGATAAATTCAACGTAGAGGTAAAGAACAGATTCGATGCATTGTCCGATATGGCAATGCAATATTATTTCAAGACGTCAGTGACCAATTGAAAATATAAAAGAAATCAGTCAAGAAGCTGCACTAACAACAATAATAATCCCAAAAATAAAGATAATAGGTTGCAAGAAATGGATGATGGAAGACATCTTAAAACTCATGGAAATAAGAAGAAATAACAAAAATAACAAGGAATATACGAAGAGACTCACGGGAAAATTAGGAAGCTACTGCTATGCAAAGTGGCAAAAGAAACATGGCTTGAGGAAAATTGCAAGGAAATTCTTCTTCTTCTTCGTTCATCCGGAGTTTTTTTTTTTTTTTTTTGTTTTTTTTTTAAAGACTTGATTGCGTTGTGCCTGTTTACAGCAGAGCTGCGCTCTTGCGCCGTTAGGCCGATACATCCGACTTCTGCGAGAATTTGTTGACCGGGTTAACCTTCCCGGTGTTTCTTAGGACGTTTGACTCTCACTATTGTGGTGTTATTCCCCATCCCAGCTGGCCCATATAGAACAGCCAAAGACATCCTGGTCAGCCCTCAAGGGAAGGCAGGGGCAGACCATGGGCATTCCCCGCCATCCAAGTAGGTTTCCATACTTGCAGAGCCGACACACAGCGCTCTGGTACTGGGCTCACCCAAGGAATCGTCACGTCCTGCACATGGCTACTTAGCCTAACTTCCGTATATTGGGTCTTCCGTTCACCATAGGCTGTTCTTCCAGAAACCAGAAGAATGCAGTCTGCAGATGACATCCACACAGTGAGCTTTCGATTCGGACTTTCCACATAATGGATTTGCTATCCAAGCAATATTCCATTTCGTGCCACTAGGACACTTTGTCCATCTTTTATGAAGCCCACACAGTGAGCTTTTGGTTCGGACTTTCCACGTAATGGATTTGCTATCCAAGCAATATTCCATTTTGTAACAGACGATTTTGTAACAGACATACCTGTGGTATGAAGTGCGGCAGGCTATCTCTTCTATCCTCCACTGGTTGTAAACAAGTGATCTTTTCTAGTTCATTAATAGGCCTTGTCTTCAGGCTTCCAGTTATGATTCGCATTCCTTGATTTTTGACTCTACTTATTTTGTTAAAGTTTGACTTAGCTGCTGTTGCCCAAGCTGCAATGCCATATTCCAGTACTGGCCTCACCCGTCCAGTATATAACTTCTTGAGAACTTTCTCATCTGCTCCCCACGTTGTATCAGCAAGCTTTTTCATGATTGCCATTCTTTGCTTTGCTCTTGTTCGATTTTTCTCAACCTGTGTCTTCCATGTCAGGCGACGATCAAACGTGACTCCTAGATAGTTTGGATTTTCTTCATGGCACAATATTTTTCCATTCAATACCAGCTTAGGTTGCTGAGTTTTATTTGAGAGGGAGAACACTGTGCATGTTGTTTTCTCCTCACTTATCTTCGCTAGCCATGATTTTGACCAGTCTTCTAGCGCTAATAAGGCTTGCTGTATTCTGCTGTTAGCTGTACTAATATATTCTTCAGATGTCCATATGACTAGGTCATCTGTAAAGGAGGATGTGTGTACTCTGGTTGGAAAATTTTATGTGATGTCATTTATATATGCTAGGAATAATGTTGGTAAAAGAACTCCTCCTTGGGGGACACCTTGCTCCAACAGCATCATTTTGCTGGTTTGTCCTTGTACTTTTGTCCTGGCAGTTCTGTTCTCAAGGTAGTGGCTGATCCATTTATACATGTTCCCACAAACATGCATTTTTTTGCAGTTTTACTTTCAGTCCTTCCTTCCATACTTTATCAAATGCTTTTTCTAAATCTATCCAAACCGCTAGTGTGTGTTTTTTTTCTCTTGGAAGGCATCCTCTATTTCCTGAGCTATATAGGTTATTTGATCTTCAATGGATCTGTACTTTCTGAATCCTGCTTGATGTGGTGTTAAAAGTTTGTATTCTTCCAGATGCCATTTTAGCCTGCCATTGATAATGCGTTCTATTAATTTTCCTACACAGCTAAGTAGACTGATAGGTCGATATCCATTTAGTTCTTTCAGGTCTTTTCCTTTCTTTGGGACTGGTATTAGTATAGCTTCCTTCCATGCCTGTAGGACTATTCCTCTCTTCCAGCTGTAATTTAGGACTGCTAGTAGTTTCTTTTTTGCCTTAGTTCCTAGTCCTATTAGCATTTCATTTGTGATTCCATCCTTTCCTGGTGATTTCTTCTTTTTCAGAGTATTCATTGCCTGCTCCATTTCTTCCATTGTTAGATTTGCCATCATATATTCTGCTGCTGTCTCTGTATTACTATAATGTATCTGTTTGTCTTTGATTGCTTTCTCCTGTTCGGTTGTAATATCAATGCGGTTTGCACTGGCATAGTGTTCCATTAGTGTATTTGCAGCCTTTTTTCCTGTAAGCAAGGCATTTCCTTGTTTAATTGTTATTTGTTTGTTTCTAGTATAACAGTAGTACAGGTGATATGATAAGGCTGTGTGTAGAAGATGGCTTGTGTCGATATAGTGGACAAGTCTCGTCTGCTATATAAACATGCGTTTATTGGTTGAAATCATACATCTTCAAACTGGTGATGGTAATTACGGACATGTTTTCTGTTTACCTAGTTGAATCCCAAGTCCCCAGTGACGTGTGTGCAACCCCTGGATACTTCTACCCATTCGTGCACACACGTTCACCAACTATGATTTCCCACTAGTTAATGAATGCGCAGCATTCATTAACTCTCCACTACTAAGCTAACTCCCTTTACTGTTATATATACTTCCCCTTCTTCAATGAGACATTTTCTCTGAAAAAGTCTCAACCCCAAACTCTTAACCACTTAACTCTACGGTTCTATACCACATCTGCCCAACAATCCCTCAACATATATTTCAATATTTCTATTTGTGACTCTCCCTCATAGCAACCCACTTTGAACCTCTTCTTCGTTTCTGACCCTTCATAACATATATTATTTACATATATCCTATCACCAAAATAACTCTTGTATAGGTATCTATATATATCTATAGGTACCTCAATAATATTTAACACACATATATATATATAATAATCATAACACATATGGGTACCTTTTTGAAATACTTCTTCTTCTTCTCTTCATAAGCAAACCGCTTAAACCCTCTTATCACGATCTCAAAAATTCAAAACGCCGTACTCTTTTGATACCAACTCCCTATTGTCATCACTAACATTACTAATTCTCTACTTTCAATCAACCTGAGAACACTCGCACATGATAGAAAGACAAAGAATCGGTGCGCACCGGAGATTCAAAGAAGTAGAACTCTTTCTCACAAAAAAACCACACTTACCTAAATCACACTCACCTTTACCCCCGTATGTCATTTGAGACTTTATGTAATAAAGTCTAAAACAATTATATCTTCTACAGTACCACTTATTTTGGTAACAATTTACGCTGCTATCTACAGCATCAAGTACCAACCATCAAAAATATTATTCACTCCCAAATGTCTATATATTACAGACAGTACACGATTTACAAGGTCCATCATCCCTCTAGACCTCTTCCAACTTTATACACATAACTATTCTTCTCTCATACCTCACTCAGAATTCTCTCTTAATTTCGCCGAAAATTTCAGCGACCCCTTAATGTCCATTTATTATGGGCATCCCTACTAAAATCTCTACTTATGCCGTTATCAACAGCAACAATATACCACCCCTGAACTCATGTCTGTGACTGCTTGCAACCAACGTTATTCTATTACAGTCCATATATCCCGGACCCTCAAAAACGCCATGTCATTTTGTCTCCACAATATTCATTTCTCATTGACACCCTTACAACCCTTTACTATTGTACTGCTATCCACCGTATCTAATCATTCTTCGGAGTCAAACATGGTCACGGCACCAAAACAGCTTATATAACAGCAGTACAGGTGATATGATAAGGCTGTGTGTAGAAGATGGCTCGTGTCGATATAGTGGACAAGTCTCGTCTGTTATATAAACATGCGTTTATTGGTTGAAATCATACATCTTCAAACTGGTGATGGTAATTACGGACATGTTTTCTGTTTACCTAGTTGAATCCCAAGTCCCCAGTGACGTGTGTGCAACCCCTGGATACTTCTACCCATTCGTGCACACACGTTCACCAACTATGATTTCCCACTAGTTAATGAATGCGCAGCATTCATTAACTCTCCACTACTAAGCTAACCCCCTTTACTATTATACTAGGTCCTTCATTGTTCATGGCTTTCACTAGTTTCCATAGTTTGTTTCCATCCCTATCGAAATTTCGGTTTTCCTTTTTTTCCCTCCAACAAGCTCTTGTTGTTTGATTTACTGTTCTTTTCTATTTTGCTGAGATGGCTTTGAGAGAGAAGTTCGCTTCAGTTGTTTGTTCTCTCTCTGCTGTCTTCCTGGTATCTTCAACTTTGTCCTCCAAAATTTTTAGTTCTTCGGTCCAGTACGGTTTGTAATTTTTCCTTGCTCCTCTTGGAATAGACTCAGTGGCCGCCTGTATTATTGCTCTGTTTAGACTTTCCATCATTTGCTTCATGTTGCCATATCGTGTATTTATGTTTTCACAATATTTGTCTGTTAGTATGGCAAATCTGTCCCAATCTGCTCGTTTGTAATTCCAGCGGGGCAAAGGCTTTTGCATCTGTGGTACATACTCCATATTCATTACAAGCTTGATTGGTCTGTGGTCACTACCTGCTAATTGGTCAAGCACATGGCGATCGATTTTGTGGAGGATGTCTCCTGTGCAGAAAGCTAAGTCTGGAGTAGAAGTGGTAAACCATCTTCTGGAGTAGAAGCTCGGTGAGTCATCCGCTTTGTTGAGTAGATGGAGATTTGAGTCTATTTTCCAGTCCTCCACTTCATCTCCTCTTTTGTCAGTATCTGGGTATCCCCATCTTTCTGAACGGCTATTAAAGTCTCCAACAATAATGCAGTTTGTGTCACTTATTTTCATGTTTGAGAGCGTAAGGTCCTTATCTGCTGGGCTATACAGATTGTAAATTCTTATTTTCACGTCCTTTATCATTATATCAACACCTTTAATTTCCGTTTGGTTGTCAGAGATCACAGATACTTCGCTGCAAGGTATTGTATTTCGTGTAAGTATTACAACTCCACCTTTGTGTCCTTCGCGGTCGAAACGTGTGGCCTGATATCCTCTGACTGAGAATTTGTGATTGGCGTTGAGGTGTGTCTCTTGAATGCATGCCACATCTATTCTATCTTTACGAAGACGATTTGTTAGGGAGACTTTCTTGTTATAAACTCCTTCGGTATTCCACTGTAGTATGTTGAGTGTCCGGTGTGTTTGGTCAATAGCTTTTAACCTACTCCTCTGTGCCTTGACTCCACAGCACAGGGGAAGGTGACCACCAGTAGTCATGGGTGGACCCCTCGAGGCAGGGGGCCAGCACTATCACCGCCTGATGGGACTTCGCGGCATTAGCACCATAACGATTAATTTTAATTTGTGACATCATGAATTAAGTTACGTTGCACTGCTTCGTCCAGCCTGTGGCTCAGTACATCCGATTTCGACAAGCATTTATTCGGGATGCTTTCCCTAGTCTTTGACTGTCCCCAGTCTACCTACAAGGCAGCAGGTTTGTGTGTCGCTTCATCTGGTCCCTCTCCCTTGACCTGTCCGACATGGGTGACCCTACCAGTAGCTGTGCTACAGTCGGCATAGCTCTTGGGGTCATTGGAACGCGCAAGCCCCTCTACCTCGTCACGGTGGACACACGGCAGAGGGGGCAAGGAAATTGAAAACCAACACAACATCCAGAATACCATATTAATGCACACAAGAATTAATGACATCACTAACAATAGAACAGAACATCAACAGGTTGCCTATAAACCAAAGATGGCAAAATCATAATAGAAAAAGATCAGATTTTACATGCGTGGTCAGATTATGTGAAAGACCTTTATGATGATACAAGACAAGAACAATATGATCATCAGAATAATAATGAAGGACCATCAATTTTGTTTGTCGGGGTGTTTTTCTTTTAGATATCTAGCAATTCCGTGGAGCTGTCTCCCTGGCGAAAGTGTTAACGATTTTCTCCGTAATCCCGTATATCCACGTGTTGGGAAACAGCTGCGCGAGATTCGGTAGGGAATCGGGTCGCGTAGGTTACTTACAGGGGTATCTGAGATTGTCGCTCAGTAAGCAATGTAAAATACTGTGCGTAATCTTGCAAAGACATCAACAACAGCGGTAAAATGCTGTTGTTGACACCGATGTAAATAGGATATGCGAAAAAAAAAAAAAATCCGCACAATTAGTTAGTTAGTTAGTCGACAGATCATCCTCGTTGCACATCGGACCATTCAGTCCATAAGTGCTCGGATCCCCTCCTCAGCAAATCCCGCAGCGTGTAGCGGCTAACGACGCCAGTTCTGTGTTGGTTTATCAATCTTCTTTGGCTTCCTGCGTAGTGTTCTTGTTTGGCCACCCCTCTTTTAATTTGCTGCTCTCGCAGTCTGGCCATTGTTGTAGATTCACAGTCATCACTTGGTTCTTGCAAAAGTCTCACTTCTCGTAGAGCATTCAGAATGTCAGCCTGGTCCATGGCGCGTCCGCCCTCAACAGTAGCCTCACCTGCGAGCTTGTCAGCCCGCTCATTTCCTTGTACTCCCGCATGCCCTGGCACGAAAATGAAACTAATCTTTGCCAGCCGAGACCGCTTCAGAGGCAGCAACCATTCTCTTCGGATCGACCCCTCCTCTATCCTCTTGATCATGTTCATTGAGTCGCTAAGGAAACAAGCCCTAGTGAATGTCTGTGTCTCGAGCCATGTTATTGCTTTACTTACTGCCATGACTTCCATGGTCAGGCTACTTGTGGTTTCAGTGAAAGCACCATAGTCCTCCTTCACAATTCTCCCTCCGGCCCGAGCTGTAAAGGCCCATGAGCTTCTCACATGTCGGATGACCGACCCATCTGTGTAGATGACCGCGTCACTGTCTAGCGAATCCGCACAATGCTTGAACATAAGTATAGTGATCAATCAAGGCAATACTAACATGTACTTATGATATTTGAAATATTCTCTAAGCAAACGTAATTACACCAGTATTTAGCAGAGAGAGAGAGAGAGAGAGAGAGAGAGAGAGAGAGAGAGAGAGAGAGAGAGAGAGGAGAGAGAGAGAGAGAGAGGAGGGAGGAAGAGTGGGGGGAGGGGAACTATTTGTAATATTTGTCGACATAAGCCCCATAAGCTTGCATGGCCTTTCGGCAGTGCGAAAATAAGTGCATGCAGGCCTTGATTGTGCCAGACCAGGTTTTGTCCTACTTACTTCGCCTATTAATCGTCATCTCTCTCATTCCTATCACCAAGACCAGGGGTCACCAAACTACGGCCCGCGGGCCGGATCCGGCCCGCGGCGTCATTTCACCCGGCCCGCCGTCGGTACTCGAACTTGCTTGATATAACTATGAAACACGAGACGTTGTGATACAATTTAAATGTAAATATTATGTTTAGAATAATAGGAGATCTTCACACGTGCAGAGACCTCCTGGCTGCACTGGTTGTTTATTTAGGTGGCCCTATTTATAAATGTCACGAACCTTATGAGATATATTCTATTACCAAATGAAGCCGCCTGCCGCGACTCTACAAGAGTATGGAGTATCATATACCTTGATACCCTGGTAATAAATGTATAGGATGCTGGGATGTTGTGTTGGCGTGCCTATAACAGCCCAGTAAAGCCATGTTCCCGCCTCTTTGGCCTTGGGAACAACTTAGGCCGAAGAGATGTTTGAACTTAAACCCCTGAGTCACTACCAAGTAGATGGGCGAACATGCCCCAGGCACGGCCGAGCGTAGCCACTGGTTTTCCAGACCGCAGTTGAGAGGGTAGACAGGCCCTGTGAAGATACACAAGATCCAAGAGGATCTTGATTGTGGATTGACGATTATCTGCTGTAGGGTGAGTTTTGAGCGAACCTTCATAGTTTAAATAGGAATATAGGAATGTAATAGCTATGTCTGTGTCTGAGAACAATAATGGGGGGATATATGCCTGGGAAGAGAGGAAGAGGAAGACCAAAGAGAAGATGGGTGCAGGATGTGGCGATTGATTTCCAGATGGATGTATCTGAAGCGGGAAATCTTGCTTATGATCGAGAGGTTTTCCGGAAGGTTGTTATGGGAGCGAGGTTCTGCAAAGGACATGCTACTGAATGAATAACCTTTGTTCCATCTTGTTGTCTGATAATTGCTGGTGTTGTGTATCAGACTACAGTTACAGTGTTGGATGATTATCCATGCTGTGATGAGGGTCACTGGTACTGTGTTGGATGACTATCCATGCTGTGATGAGGATCATTGGTACTGTGTTGGATGACTACCCAAGCTGTGATGGAATATCAATGGTACTGTGAACGATGATCATGTGTATGTTTATTCATGGGGATGCCTATTTTGTCATTGCATCTAATCATGAATTTTATATATTAGGGCATTGGTATTATTAATCAGATGTTGTTGTATCTTTATAATTACATTATTCTGATTCCCTGTACACTGACCTGAATTTCTTCTGATATCTCTAAATTGTTGTTTTTTTCTTGTTAGCCGTAGAGATAGAATGAGATTTGTCTTCTTATTCCTCTCTTCTTCTACGGCCCATGAACAGTCGGCGTTGTGCTATTATCTCTATCATCTCTGTGCGTTTACACAAACGTGCCTATAAAATGTATATGTACCTTTGATGAGCTGTAGCTTCACCAGTGACCCCTAGTCCTCTGCTTTACTTGTGTTTCAATAGGATTTTAATTATGTTTCTAATGTAATGTCTTTTTCCATTTTCAGATCCCGTGTACATCACCCTTAATTATGGCTAGTGGGAAAAGAAAAGTGGACGCCGTGTGAGGAGTAAAGTACTTCTTTGTAGAAACAAAGGACCAGAAAACCAGCTGCGTAATATGCAGCGAAAGTGTTACCGTTTTGAAAGAGTACAATCTTCAGCGCCACTACGAAATAAAACATCCATCAACATATTAAACGTTTTCTGGAAAATTACGCTCTGGGAAATATGAGACCATTAAAAGTGGTTTTTAAACGCAAAGAAATCTCTTCACGAGAAAATTTGCTGAATATGAATCTGTCACTCGTACAAGTTAAAAACAGTGCATAAGATGTCAGAACGAGGAAAACCGTTTACTGATGGCAACGTCATTAAAGAGTATGTGTTATCGAAGCAGCAAATGACTTGTGTCCTGAGAAAGCCGATTTGTTTGGAACTATCAGCCTTTCGGCAAGTTCAGTTGTGCGGAGAACAGAAGAACTTGGAGAGAACATCGTGCTACAGATACGCGAGAAAGCTAGGAACTTGTTGTAGTATTCTCTGGAGCTGGATGAGTCTATTGATCTCTCGAGAACGTTACAACTTCTCGTGTTCATTTGTGGTGTCAATTTGGATTTTCAGTTAAAGGAAGAGTTGGCGTCCGTTTGCAGCATGCATGGAACAACAACTGGGAAAGTCATTTTCGTGGAAGTGCAAACAATTTTCCAAGACTATAACCTTCGGTGGAATCAGCTTCGAGGTGTTACAGTTGATGAGGGGGAAAAAACATAACTGTAGTTAGGAAGGGTCTGTTGGGGCAGATCAAGACTCATTTGGAAGATTTGCAAATTCCGGGCGCTCTGTTCTTACACTGCATCGTACATCAGCAAGTACTCTGTGGGAAAGATTTAGATATTTCTTGTGTTCTGAAACCAGTAGTTTCTGCTGTGAATTTCATTCGGGAACATGCACTCATTCACCATTAGTTCTAGGCTTTTCTTGAAGAAACTGATTCTGAATTATGTGATTTGCCTTATCACATATCAGTCAGGTGGCTCAGCTGCGGTAAAGTCCTGCTTCGTTTTTACAAAGAAAAAGCAAGAAAAAGCGGCGGCTGCAGCAGGATATAACAATATGAATTGGAAACAAATAGGTATAATAAACTCCTGCGAAAAGAAACGTACTAAACATCAACAACGTTGCACATACCTTACAAGGAGATCCATCGTATCGCGAAATGCAGGTGAAAATCCGAAATCAGAAGCACTCAATAAATATATAAAATGAATAATAACATAAAATAAAATACACACAAACGCGTACAATACGACACACAGGACTACCGACGTTTCGATTCTCAGAATCTTTGTCAAGGACACCACAGATAGATAACACAACGAAATACAGCAAACTAAGAAAAAAAAACACGAACTATCCCTATGCCATGTGGGGCAGAAAAGGTTGCTTGGCCAGCTGCAGAGGCGCTCGTTGACTGCAGAGTTAAAAGTGGGTTGCCAGATAGGATTTAAGTAGCCAAAAATATGTGAACAGTCTGCTATGAAAATATAAGGGTGTGGACAATTAGGTATAGATAAAAGGGGGGGGGGGGGGCAACATAGTAATAGATAGTGTAAACAATTGGGGAAGATGCCACAGTTATACCGTAGCGTCCACAACAGTATTGATACCTGCTGGATGGATGCATCCCAGATTGTTGATTAGCTGGCATTCAATTTTAAGCCTGACGGAGCAATTAGAGTAGCAGGGTTTTAATGCGGTGACACATACATCGTCGACTCTATTATGGTTGGAGGAATTGAAATGGTTGGGGACAGGTTTGTCAGCGCCCTGATTGATGTCTCTGAGGTGTTCTCTAAAACGGTCAGCAAGACGTCTGCCCGTTTGGCCAATGTATTTCATGTCACATCGTTTGCAGATGATGACATAAATCAGATTGCGGGATGCACAAGTGAAAGAATCTTTCAAGGTGAAGGTGCCTCGGGGAAATGCAATCTCTGGTGTCTGAACAACGTATGGGCATGTCAGACAGTTCCTACGATGGCATTCGAAGGTGCCCACGGATGAAGTAACCGTGGGGAGGTGACTATGCACAAGGTGGTCTCTGGGGCTCTGCTTACGGCGGAAAATTACCCTAGGGCCATTGGAGAATACCTCACGAGTGGTTGGATCGGATTCCAAGATAGACCAGTGTCTCAGGAAAATGTGCTTGATGGCATAAGCATGTGGATGGAAGGTGAGGATAAGCTTGGGTTCATTATTCGGAGGTCGCGTATGTTTGGCGAGGGACATTTCCCGCGAGACCTGGGTTATGCGACGGAAAGTTGTGGACAAGATGTCCTCTGTGTAGGACCGTCTGCGGAAAAAGTCCAGCATTTTATGGGCTCTCTCGAGGAAGTCATTATCGTCCTGACAGATACGACGAAGGCGGAGTAGCTGGGAATATGGGATGGAATCTTTGCAGCTTTTGGGGTGGGATTAGCTGTACAGGAGGAAACCGTGAGCATCCGTAGGTTTGTAGTACACGGAGGTCGTGAGGCCTGTAGGGTATAATTTAATAGTGGTGTCAAGGAAATTGACAGAGGTGGTGAAAATTTATGTGGTGAATTTGATCGATGGATGGAAGTTATTGACATAATTAATGAAACGGTTCAGTTCCGCCTCTGACATGTCAGTGAGACCTATGCCGTCATCGATTTAGCGTCGATAAAAAGAAGGGAGAATACCGTCATAGCTGAGTTCAATCTTGTGTTCCAAGTGTCCCATAAATACACATGCGTAGCTGGGTCCCATTTTAGTGCCCATGGCGACACCGCTGATTTGTTCAAAGTAGTGGCCATTGAACTCAAAGGAATTATTGGTGAGGACCAATTCAGCGAGTCTCACAAGTGTGCGTGTATTGATGGCTTGATCTGTGCGTTGATCCAAAAATAACTGTAGCGCCTTGAGGCCATAAGCGTGAGGAATGGAGGTATAGAGAGAACATACATCTATGAGGAATAGTCTGTATGTGTTCCCAGGGGTCAGTTTGTGACAGTTGAAAAAAAGTAACTCATGCGTTGTATCCTTGATGTATGACAGGAGATTCGCAACTAGAGGTTTGAAAATCCTGTCAAGAAACGCTGAGATCAGTTCAGTCGGGCATGAGCAGACGGAAACTATAGGACGTCCAGGATTTTTAAGTTTATGTATTTTGGGCAGCATGTAGAGGGTGGGTTTGCCCAAGTCAAAGTCATGGATGTGAAGTGACGTGACACTGGGTGGTAAGACATCCTCACGTATGAGCTGTTTGATGGTATTTTGAATCTTCCGGTTATAGGAGAGAGTGGGGTCTTCGGTGCAGGGTGAATTTTCGTTTTTATATTTATATAATATTGTTATATATTTTTATATATAATTTTCGTTTTTATTTGATTCGTTTTTACAAGCTCCGAAACAAAATAGATGATTTCCTCACTGAAAAAGATAAAGCTGATTCACAGCTGTCAGATCCTACCTGGCTGTAAAGTTGTCAATTTTGGTCGATATTAATGAACTGAACTTGAAACTTCACGGAAAGGATTACCTCGTCTGTAATCTCTACAGAACCATCAAAGAATTTCGAAGAAAGCTGTCATTGTTGGAAGCACAACGGGAAGGAGAAAACCTTTCTCATTTTCATTGTTTCAAAGAGTTTGGAGAGATTTTCAGATCTTGACAGATTTGAGAGTGACATCCTTCTGTTCCAGAATCCGTTTGAATGCAACCTTAATGGTGTGCCAGTTGAATTACAGTTGGAGCTCATTGAGAAGGAAGTACCGCTGCTTACATGATGTTGAGTTTCCGAAACTTAAGAAATTTCCCGCTGGTATGACATCATTGTTTGGAACAACATATGTCTGTGAGCTAACATTTTTAAAAAGGACGTCTGTGAAGTCACCACATCGAATGAGATTGACTGATGAACATTTAAAAGCAATTCTCTTGATTGGATGCAGCGATCCCAAACTAAGCATTGGTGGTATTTTGAAAGTCACACGTCAGTTTCACAAAACTCACTATCTTCTTTTGTTGCTTAGTTTGTGAGATTCGGATATGTGCACAATAAGTCTGATGTAACTATATTTTTGCTAACGTCGCCTTCTTTGATAACTTTGTTTAGTAAATAAATATAAATATGTTGGTGGTCTTTGTTTGTTTGTTTGTTTGTTTGTTTGTTTGTGTGCATTGCACGCCCTTTAAATGATTAACTTAGTTTTTCGTCTTTTTTCCCAGAGCTTTCGTTCTAGCTTAAAATTATTGTTAAAGTTAGTTGCATATGTTGCATATCCTTTACAGGACGTTTGCAGTCAACACCAGCATTGTTTGCTGTTGTTGATGTCTTGGCAAGTTTATGTTCAGTAGTTTACCATTGATTATCGAACGACCGGCACCCATAACATAGCATAAAAACCAGCACAACGTTGTCTGCTGCCAAATCGCTCACAGCTGTATTTCGAACGTGGGTATACGGGATTACGAACCGCGTCCGTAAGGCCTTCGCCACGGAGCGCGGCGCAAGTATTGTACAGAATGAGTATCCAGCCCGCGCTCGTCATTTTGTCAGTTATCCGGTCCTTGCTCGTCATTTTGTCAGTTATTCGGTCCTCCGTGAAAAACGTTTAGTGACCCCTGTTCTAAAGCATTGATCATTTCTACTGTGATGTTATCATTGTTTTCTGTACCCGGGGTCTTGTCGGTTTTCATATGGTTAAGAGCATTCTGAACTTCCATCTTTAAAATTGCTGGTCCTTCATTATTATTCCGATGATCGTATTGTTCTTCTCTTGTATCATCATAAAGGTCTTTCATATAATCTGACCACGCATGTAAAATCTTATCTTTTTCTATTATGATTTTGAGATCTTTGGTTTATAGGCAACCTGTTGATGTTCTGTTCTATTGTTAGTGATGCCATTAATTCTTGTGTGCATTAATTTGGTATTCTGGATGTTGTGTTGTACTGGCAATTTCCCAGACAGGAGCGCCTTGAGTACTGATTTTGCATCTGTCAATAGCACCACAGGTTGTGTACCATTGCTGGTATTTAGTAATTTTTCTGTTGCTATCTTGATTGCCTCAATTTCAGTATCGTAGTTATGGCAGTACTTTCCTGTCGGTACTCTAGCTGTGTCCCTAGTATTATTTGGGTATTCTATGTACACTCCCGCTCCTCCATTTCGAACAGCATTTTGTGCTGACCCATCTGTGTAGACTCGGATCCAGAGGTCATGTGGGCATTCTTCATCAAGGAAGCTGAGAGTGGCTGTTCTGTGCTGCACACTGTTCTGTTCTTCCTTGTCAAATATTCCTCTCACTTTTGTCTGGATTTTTTAACGATAGTCTATGCTCATCTTTCCATGGAGATCGCTCTGGAATAGTTGTTAGGGGGATACCAACTGTGGGCAGATCCGTGGTTTCTCTACAGAGTCGTTTGGCCTGGTGGATAAAACTACTTCTTTTCAACCGCCCCATAGCTAGGTTTTCAAATCTGTTCTTCATAGGGTGGCCTGGCATGCTGAGGAACTTTTCTGCTTGTATTAGCGTTTTCGTATCTCTGCGCTCACTCAGTGCTTGTGTCCTCCCCATCTTCTCCATTTCCACTATAGGGGTTGATCTCATCCCTCCTGTGGTAACTCTAAGTGCTTGATTTTGCACTTTGTCCAGCTCTTGTAGTGTGGTTTTTGATGCGTATTCCAGGTGTGGTTGTATGCTCTGTTGATAAACTTTGCTAAGTATTTTCCCACTGGCTCCCCATGTGGTTCCCTTTTAGCTTTCTCAGGATGGCTATTTTCCTTCTGGCTTTTGCTACTGCTTTGTTGATGTGCTTTCTCCATGTCAGCCTGCCATCAAAAGTTACTCCAAGGTATGTTGGTTCTTTATCTTCTCTTAGGGGTGTTCCATTTATCTGGATGGTCCCTGACTTTTGCTTTGGAGAGAGGGTAAATAGGGTGGTGCTGCACTTGTCAGTGTTTATGCTGACACACCATCTATTTGCCCATGCAACAAATGTATCTACAGCTCTTTGTAGTGATCTGGTGGCCACTGATGCATGTTCATTTGTGCTCCATAGAACCAGGTCATCGGCGTACATTGCCGCTTTAACTCCATGCGGTAGATTAGCAACGAGATCATTGATGAAGATTAGAAAAAGTGTGGGGGACAAGACTCCGCCCTGGGGAACACCGTGACGCAGTAGTACTTTCTTGCTCTTTAGTCCGTCTATCTGTACTCGGGCTCTTCTGTTGTGCAAGTATGCTTTCACCCATTTGTACATCCTTCCATTGACTTTGCAGTTTCTCAGTTTATTCATCAGACCTTCTTTCCAGACTTTGTCAAAGGCTTTCTTCAAATCTATCTATGCCGCAAGACCAGCTTCTTCTCTTGGAATGCATCCTCAATTTCTTGAGAGAGGTAGGTTGTCTGATCTTCCGTAGAGTAGCACTGCCTAAAGCCAGCTTGCTGTGGCACAAGGATGTTTTTACTTTCAATGTACCACTGCAGTCTGTGATTGATGATGCGCTCCAGTGTTTTGCAGAGACAGCTGGTGAGGCTAATTGGTCTGTAGCTAGAGGCAATGGAACTATCTTTCCCTGATTTTAGGAGGGGTATCATGATTGCTTCTCTCCAGGCTTATGGAACACTGCCTAAGTTCCAACTGTTATTGAAGATCTGCAACAGCTTTGCTTTGGCCTCTGTTCCTAGGTTCCTGATCATTTCATTGGAGATACCATCAGCTCCTGGTGACTTTCTCATTTTCAGTTTATATATGGCTAGCTCCAGTTCGCTGATTGTGATGGGTGCCTCCAGAACCTCATGTACTATTTCTTTCTGTCCTGTATGATGCAGTTTCTCTCGAATCTCTTGTTGTTTCTCTGGACTAATTTTGATATTGTTATCTTGTGCGAATGAGTCCGCAAAATGGTCAGCTGCTTGCTTTCTTGTTAAGATGTTTCCATCTTTATGTAGTGCACTTTTTGAGTTTCTCCCTGTGCCCTCATCGTTAAGTTGTTTTATTAGCTTCCACAATTTCCTTGTGTCTCTTTCAAAGTTCAGAGACTCTTTTTTTCCTGCCAGCTTTTCCGTCTAGCCTGCAGCTTGGCCCTTTGAAATTTGGCTTTTGCATGCTGGAATTTATTGTAGTGCTCTTGGCTGGGTATGGCCTCTGTTTGCTTTCTACACACTTCCACATCATTATGCAACTGTTCCAGTTCACTACTCCAGTAGGGTTTATATTGTTTACGGGCTCCTCTTGGTACTGTTTCTCGCGCTGCCTGTAGAATGCATTTCCCAAACTCTTCAACTACTTTACTTATGTCTTTCTCAGTGTTCAGGTTTCTAACCAGTAAGCTGGTGCGATTCTTGTACATTGTCGTTAGGGTGCTGCTTTCACTTACAAGCTCATTTTCTACAGTTAGAAAGACTGGCCGATGGTCGCTGCCACCAAGTTGTTTCCCAACAATTCGTGTAATGTTCCACTCCAGATCTGGTGAATGAAAAGCCAAGTCAGGTGTAGTTGTAGAGTGCCATGATCTCGAGTAGAAAGTATGTGGGTCGGACGGCTTGTTAACCAAGATAAATCTATTCTCATCCTGCCAGTCTTCCAGTCTCTCTCCTCTCTGGTCCATGTGATCATAGCCCCAACTCTGCGAGTGGCTGTTGAAATCGCCACACACAATCATTTTTTCTGTTAATGGTAGTGTGTCCTGTGATTGTGGGCGGTCACTTTGACAGTAGTAATTGATCAGATGTAGGTCTGTATAGCCTGTTTTAAGTTTAAGTGTCTGATACTCAGCCCCTTCCATATAGACTTCGATTTGGGAAGCATTGATGTTATTTTTTACAAGGGTAAGTATCCCACCTTTTCGCCTGTCCTTTCGGTCAGATCGGTAACACTGGTAGCCTCTGATTTTGAAGGCTATATTTTCGTTGAGGTGAGTTTCTTGCAAGCAACATATGCTTACTTTTTCTTGGTCCAGCATGTTTTCTAATTCTATTTTTTGTTGTTGCTGACTCCCTCCGCATTCCAGTGCATTATTTTAAGTCTTTGTTTAGTATGGCCAGCCGTTCTATTCTCATGTCCCCTGGCTCCACAGGACATCTGAGAAGGACGTCCAGTAGTTGGGGTTTCGAGACATAGGGCCCGGCACTGCACCTGCCTGGGGGTCCAAAGCAGGGCGAGCAGCATAACTTTTAGCAGTAGTCGACATATTCCATTTTGCGTAATTGCGTGGCATCCTGATTTCTGTGGTGCGCCTCCTGGCTGGTTGCCTCCGTCTTCAGCACCTTTCCTTTGGTAGAGCAGACTGTGGTCTCACTCGAGTTTAGATGTGTACACACGCATACACGTGTCTGCACATGCATGTATGTGTATACACATCTAGAGCACACTGGTTATTTTCCGGAGCCAGATACTCGCCATCGCCCCTTCTCCTGTTAGTAGAAACAGTTCCGCCACGTGAAGGCCAGGAGTTGGACTTTTGCTGCATAGTTTATGTATTCACGAGCCATTGGGGTATTTAAGCAATGTTGGGCGCTCACCCCAACACTGCGCCCCGGCTACATACAGCAACATTTGGAACCACCGACGTTTCGATTCTCAGAATCTTTGTCAAAAACACCACAGATAGCTAACACATCGAAATACAGCAAACTAAGAAAAAAAAACACACGAACTATCCCTATGCCTTGTGGGGCAAAAAAGGTTGCTTGACCATCTGAAAAGGCGCTCGTTGACTGCAGAGTTAAAAGTGGGTTGCCAGATAGGTGTGGACAGTTAGGTATAGATAAAGGGGGGGGGGGGGCAGCATAGTAATAGATAGTGTAAACAATTGGGGAAGATGCCACAGTTATACCGTAGCGTCCACAACAGTATTGATACCTGCTGGATGAATGCATCCCAGATTGTTGATTAGCTGGCATTCAATTTTAAGCCTGACGGAGCAATTGGAATAGCAGGGTGTTAATGCGGTGACACATACATCGTCGACTCTATTATGGTTGGAGGAATTGAAATGGTTCGGGACAGGTTTGTCAGCGCCCTGATTGATGTCTCTGAGGTGTTCTCTAAAATGGTCAGCAAGACGTCTGCCCGTTTGGCCAATGTATTTCTTGTCACATCGTTTGCAGATGATGACATAAATCAGATTGCGGGATGTACAAGTGAAAGAATCTTTCAAGGTGAAGGTGCCTCGGGCAAATGCAATCTCTGGTGTCTGAACAACGTATGGGCATGTCAGACAGTTCTTACGATGGCATTCGAATGTGCCCACAGATGAAGTAACCGTGGGGAGGCGACTATGCACAAGGTGGTCTCTGACGCTCTGCTTACAGCGGAAAATTACCCTAGGGCCATTGGAGAATACCTCACGAGTGGTTGGATCGGATTCCAAGATAGACCAGTGTCTCAGGAAAATGTGCTTGATGGCATAAGCATGTGGATGGAAGGTGAGGATAAGCTTGGGTTCATTGTTCGCAGGTCGCGTATGTTTGGCGAGGGACATTTCCCGCGAGACCTGGGTTATGCGACGGAAAGCTGTGGACAAGATGTCCTCTGGGTAAGACCGTCTGCGGAAAAAGTCCAGCATTTCATGGGCTCTCTCGAGGAAGTCATTATCATCCTGACAGATGCGACGAAGGCGGAGTAGCTGGGAATATGGGATGGAATCTTTGCAGCTTTTGGGGTGGGATGAGCTGTACAGGAGGAAACCGTGAGCATCAGTAGGTTTGTAGTACACGGAGGTCGTGAGGCCTGTAGGGTTTAATTTAATAGTGGTGTCAAGGAAATTGACAGAGGTGGTGAAAATTTATGTGGTGAATTTGATCGATGGATGGAAGTTATTGACATAATTAATGAAACGGTTCAGTTCAGCCTCTGACATGTCAGTGAGACATATGCCGTCATCGATGTAGCGTCGATAAAAAGAAGGGAGAATACCGTCATAGCTGAGTTCAATCTGGTGGTCCAGCTGTCCCATAAATACACATGCGTAGCTGGGTCCCATTTTAGTGCCCATGGCGACACCGTTGATTTGTTCAAAGTAGTGGCCATTGAACTCAAAGGAATTAATGGTGAGGACCAATTCAGCGAGTCTCACAAGTGTGCGTGTAGGGATGGCTTGATCTGTGCGTTGATCCAGAAAGAACTGTAGCGCCCTGAGGCCATCAGCGTGAGGAATGGATGTATAGAGGTAACATACATCCATGAGGAATAGTCTGTATGTGTTCCCAGGACTCAGTTGGAGAGAGTTGAATGAAAGTAACGCATGCGTTGTATCCTTGATGTATGACGGGAGATTCGCAACTAGAGGTTGGAAAATCCTGTCTAGAAACGCTGAGATCAGTTCAGTCGGGCATGAACAAGCGGAAACTATCGGACGTCCAGGATTTTTGAGTTTATGTATTGTGGGCAGCATGTAGAGGGTGGGTTTACCCAAGTCAAAGTCATGGATGTGAAGTGACGTGACACTGGGTGGTAAGGCATCCTCACGTGTGAGCTGTTTGATGGTATTTTGTATCTTCCGGTTATAGGAGAGAGTGGGGTCTTCGGTGCAGGGTGAATTTTCGTCTTTATATTTATATATTATTGTTATATATTTTTATATATAATTTTCGTTTTTATTTGATTCGTTTCTACAAGCTCCGAAACGAAATAGATGTTTTCCTCACTGAAAAAGATAAAGCTGATTCACAGCTGTCAGATCCTACTTGGCTGTCAAAGTTGTCAATTTTGGTCGATATGAATGAACTGAACTTGAAACTTCAGGGAAAGGATTACCTCGTCTGTGATCTCTACAGAACCATCAAAGGATTTCGAAGAAAGCTGTCATTGTTGGAAGCACAACTGGAAGGAGAAAACCTTTCTCATTTTCACTGTTTCAAAGAGTTTGGAGAGATTTTCAGATCTTGACAGATTTGAGAGTGGCATCCTTCTGTTCCAGAATCCGTTTGAGTGTAACATTAATGGTGTGCCAGTTGAATTACAGTTGGAGCTCATTGAAAAGGAAGTACCGCTGCTTACCTGAAGTTGAGTTTCCGAAACTGAAGAAATTTGCCGCTGGTATGACATCATTGTTTGGAACAACATATGTTTGTGAGCTAACATTTTCAAAAAGGAAGTCTGTGAAGTCACCACATCGAATGAGATTGACTGATGAACATTTGAAAGCAATTCTCTTGATTGGATGCAGCAATTCCAAACCAAACATTGATGGTATTTTGAAAGCCACACGTCAGTTTCACAAAACTCACTATCCTCTTTTGCTGCTTAGTTTTTGAGATTCGGATATGTGCACAATATGTCTGATGTAACTATCTTTTTGCTAACGTCGCCTTCATTGATAACTTTGTTTAGTAAATAAATATAAATATGTTGGTGGTCTTTGTTTGTTTGGTTGTTTGTTTGTTTGTTTGTCTGTTTGTTTATTTGTTTGTTTGTTTGTTTGTTTGTTTGTTTGTTTGTTTGTTTGTTTGTTTGCTTGTGTGCATTGCACGCCCTTTCCATGATTAACTTAGTTTTTCGTCTTTTTTCTCAGAGCTTTCGTTCTAGCTTAAAATTATTGTTAAAATTAGTTGCATATCCTTTACAGGACGTTTGCAGTCAGCACCAGCATTGTTTGCTGTTGTTGATGTCTTGTCAAGTTTATGTTCAGTAGTTTACCATTGCTTTTCGAACGACCGGCACCCTTAACATAGCGTAAAAACCAGCGCAACGTTGTCTGCTGCCAAATCGCTCGCAGCTGTATTTCGAACGTGGGTATACGGGATTACGAACCGCGTCCGTAAGGCCTTCGCCACGGAGACGGCGCAAGTATTGTACAGAATGACTATCCGGCCCGCGCTCATCATTTTGTCAGTTGTCCGGCCCGCCGTGAAAAAAGCTTTGTGACCCCTGATCTACAGGAATCCGCAATCAACCCCAGTAGCTTTGGCAATTTGTGATTTTCTGGGTAATGTTGCGTCCAGTAGTTTGACATTGTTTTCTGAACGGACGGGCACATTATAATTATGAAAATCAACGCAAAGCGGTCTGTTTCCAAATCCACTGCTGCTGTCTTTGAACCCGGTATGTCAGCATTGTGAAACCGCCTTCATTAACCCTAAGCCAGAGACGTCGACAGAATATGACAAAGCTCTAACTGTAATTCTATGTCATATGTCTCAGATGTCGCCCGTGAATGGTGGACAAGGAAAAGTAATGACATGCTTTTTTATCAAGGATGTGGCTTGGAATCGGCAGCAAAAGTTAAAATCAATTCCATTATTAAACTTTGCGAGATGTAATTGTCAACCTCTACAATTTTTGGCGGTTTGTGGTATCTTGGCGAGTTTACGGTCAGTAGTTTGCCAACGCTTTCTGAACGACCAACATTCATACTATTGTACGAAAACCAGCGCAAAGCGGTCTGCTTATAGATGTCCTGCAGCTGCGATTGTAATCCCGCCGCTACTGCGCCGGTTGTGTATTCCACATATACTCGGTTAACCATACTATGAGGTTAAGTGACTAATTGTCTTCATCTTCGCGCGCTTGTACGTGTCTGCGTGTTGAGTGTATGTGAGAGCGCATGTTTTGTTCAGTGTATGGGTGGGTGGGTAGGTAAGTGTATGGAAATGGATGCATGGGTGTATGTGTGGATGCGCATAGGTCGGTGTAGGTAAGTGTGGAGATGGATACTGTCCGTGTGTGTAGATGTGTGTATGTTTAGGTGGGTGACTACACAAATGCTCACTGTGGGTAGAACGAACGAACGAACGAACGAACAAACTTTATTTTAAAAGGGTAGAAGGAAGGGGTGTGCTCGTTAACTCCTTACCTGTGCTGATGATCTTAATTTCAATGACCCCGTTTTGAACAAAGGTGTAATCTATGATGTAACTGCTGTCAGGCAAAGAAATCGAAGATCTGAAAGAGGCACAGAACAAACAAAAAAAACATTAGGGATATGCACAGATCAAATACAGTTTATTAGAAGAAATATATCTCTTTCTTTCTTTCTTTCTTTCTTTCTTTCGTATTCTACTTCTTCTTCATTCCTTTCTTTTTGTACTACTCATTCTCGTTCTCCTTCGCCTTCTTCCTCTTCAACTTCCCTTTGCCCTGCTCCTCCGCCTTCTACTTCTCCTTCTGTTCTTTCTTTCTTTCTTTCTTTCTTTCGTATTCCACTTCTTCTGTATTCCTTTCTTTTTTGTACTACTCATTCTCGTTCTCCTTCGACTTCTCCCTCTGTTCTTCTTCTTCTTGTCCTCTTAATTTTACTTCTCCCCCGAGTTCTCTTTCTCCTTCTTTATCTTGAACCTCCCATTGCCCTCCTCTTTCACCTCTTCCTTCTTATTCTTATGCTCCTTTTTCTCATCTTTTTCATCTTCTGCTTCTTCTGCTCCTTTTTCTCCTCCTCTTCCTCTTTCTCTTCCTCTTCTTCATCATTCGCTTTCGATTTAAGTGTGTACCTCTCTAACTCAGAGGTACAATTTGACATGAATTTGTGTCAGTTTTACTTCCTATAGATGTCAGCGTCCCCGAGAGTTTTAACACCATTAAACATCTTATGCGCTGATGTTGGAGCAGCGGGTTCATTCCACACACTTGTCAGTTGACTTAAACGTTTCCATCTCGCTCAGAAAGCCATGGGAAATTACTGAACGTAAAACTGCGTCGAAAATCGTACTGTGATTTACCGTAACGAATTGCAAATGACATGCAACACTGTTTTCACTTTCTCTAGGCAGTAATGAGTTCAACCAGTTGGTATATTTATTATCCTAAGAATCTAGCTAAGGCAAACGACCTACTCCTTGCGATGTACAACTGCCTTATGGAGGTCACCGTGGACGAATGGATACGAGCGCAAGCTCTTAAATTTCCGTTTCCTGATGCCGAGTTGGCAGCTTCAACCCCTGCAATGTACAGTTGGACTAAAATGTTGACTTCTCGTCCTTGACTTGAGGGGGTAAATTACAAGTACCTCAGAAGTCGGACTGGGTTTGCCTGATGGCGAGGGACACTGGTAAAAGGGAAAGCTAATCCACATGCAAAAATCAGTCCAGAGCACTAGAAGTAGTAGCCTGTGTGTGGACTTCGCTTGAGTTCAAAATGCATGAAAACCAAAAAAAAAAAAAAACAAACAAACAAACAAACAAAAACAAAAACAAAAGCAACTGCCTTAAGATGTGCAGAGTGTGCAACATGAACAATGGTGATAATATATTAAGCCTCCATTTGTGAAGACTTCATTGGGTTTTTATCACTGATCACTTTCATGGCACATGGATATCTCCAATTGCAATCTTCTCCCGCAGTTTACACAAGGAGCATTCAAGCACAGTACACAAATTCTGTATCACCGATAAGGATGCAAAAGTGTGCATTCAAAAACCACACTTGCTATAGATGTTCATTTTTGTGTATGTTTCCTGTTTTTGAAATTAATAATGCAACAGCTTGTTTGGTCCATTCTTTTTTCTTTCCAACTACCGATAGAGTTTTAACATTCATCCACTTCCCCCAAGCTTGTTCGCCCTTATCCGAAAAATCTTGAAGTAAGAATCACCACCCCAGGATCAGAGGGAAGTTTACCATCATTTTCCATTTGTAAGGATCCACGCAATCCATGTTCTGATTTCAACCAAACCTGAGGCGGACACTCTATCCTGGATCGTATTTGTCCTCAGAAGGAGACTAAGATTCCAGTTTTACTGCCGAAGAGATCATTATAAATCAATGGTTCTGTGGAAAATCCCCAAGCTTATACAAGGCTAAGATCCCGGTGACTGAGCCAGGATCGCACTCTCCTCTGTTAGTATGTGAGTACGCTAACCACTACACTAAACAGCAAAGCTTCTTCTAGGACCGCCAAATACATCAACAGAGACTTGCCAACCTGAGCGTCAGTACGGAGTTCAATATGCCGGCATAGAATCCGCCATCATCACTGTAGGAAAGATGGCGTCTCATCGGATACCCGGTATTTTGTTCAAACAGACAAAGTGCTGAGTCATAGACTGCCGGTTCTTCTTCATACTGGTTCATGAATACCTGGAGATAGATAAAGTATAATGGCTATCTCATTATGGTTTATGCACATGTAAGATAGATATCACATGGTGTCTTAGTTGCACTAGCCATGAACATATAGAGATAGATAAGACAGTGTGTCTTATATTTAGTGGTTCATGAACATCTAGAGATGGATAACATATTGTGTCTTATATTTAGTGGTTCATGAACATCTAGAGATGGATAACATATTGTGTCTTATATTTAGTGGTTCATGGACATCTAGAGATGGATAACATATTGTGTCTTATATTTAGGGGTTCATGGACATCTAGAGATGGATAACATATTGTGTCTTATATTTAGTGGTTCATGAACATCTAGAGATGGATAACATATTGTGTCTTATATTTAGGGGTTCATGGACATCTAGAGATGGATAACATATTGTGTCTTATATTTAGTGGTTCATGAACATCTAGAGATGGATAACATATTGTGTCTTATATTTAGTGGTTCATGGACATCTAGAGATGGATAACATATTGTGTCTTATATTTAGTGGTTCATGGACATCTAGAGATGGATAACATATTGTGTCTTATATTTAGTGGTTCATGAACATCTAGAGATGGATAACATATTGTGTCTTATATTTAGTGGTTCATGGACATCTAGAGATGGATAACATATTGTGTCTTATATTTAGTGGTTCATGGACATCTAGAGATGGATAACATATTGTGTCTTATATTTAGTGGTTCATGGACATCTAGAGATGGATAACATATTGTGTCTTATATTTAGTGGTTCATGAACATCTAGAGATGGATAACATATTGTGTCTTATATTTAGTGGTTCATGGACATCTAGAGATGGATAACATATTGTGTCTTATATTTAGTGGTTCATGGACATCTAGAGATGGATAACATATTGTGTCTTATATTTAGTGGTTCATGGACATCTAGAGATGGATAACATATTGTGTCTTATATTTAGTGGTTCATGGACATCTAGAGATAGATAACACAATGTGTCTAACAGTTCGTGGTTCATGAACATCTAGAGATGGATAACATATTGTGTCTAACAGTTCGTGGTTCATGGACATCTAGAGATGGATAACATATTGTGTCTTATATTTAGGGGTTCATGGACATCTAGAGATGGATAACATATTGTGTCTTATATTTAGGGGTTCATGGACATCTAGAGATGGATAACATATTGTGTCTTATATTTAGTGGTTCATGAACATCTAGAGATGGATAACATATTGTGTCTTATATTTAGTGGTTCATGGACATCTAGAGATGGATAACATATTGTGTCTTATATTTAGTGGTTCATGGACATCTAGAGATGGATAACATATTGTGTCTTATATTTAGTGGTTCATGGACATCTAGAGATGGATAACATATTGTGTCTTATATTTAGTGGTTCATGGACATCTAGAGATGGATAACATATTGTGTCTTATATTTAGTGGTTCATGGACATCTAGAGATGGATAACATATTGTGTCTTATATTTAGTGGTTCATGGACATTTAGAGATGGATAACATATTGTGTCTTATATTTAGTGGTTCATGGACATCTAGAGATGGATAACATATTGTGTCTTATATTTAGTGGTTCATGGACATCTAGAGATGGATAACATATTGTGTCTTATATTTAGTGGTTCATGGACATCTAGAGATGGATAACATATTGTGTCTTATATTTAGTGGTTCATGAACATCTAGAGATGGATAACATATTGTGTCTTATATTTAGTGGTTCATGAACATCTAGAGATGGATAACATATTGTGTCTTATATTTAGTGGTTCATGAACATCTAGAGATGGATAACATATTGTGTCTTATATTTAGTGGTTCATGGACATCTAGAGATGGATAACATATTGTGTCTTATATTTAGTGGTTCATGGACATCTAGAGATGGATAACATATTGTGTCTTATATTTAGTGGTTCATGAACATCTAGAGATGGATAACATATTGTGTCTTATATTTAGTGGTTCATGAACATCTAGAGATGGATAACATATTGTGTCTTATATTTAGTGGTTCATGGACATCTAGAGATAGATAACATATTGTGTCTTATATTTAGTGGTTCATGGACATCTAGAGATAGATAACATATTGTGTCTTATATTTAGTGGTTCATGGACATCTAGAGATAGATAACATATTGTGTCTTATATTTAGTGGTTCATGGACATCTAGAGATAGATAACATATTGTGTCTAACAGTTCGTGGTTCATGGACATCTAGAGATAGATAACATATTGTGTCTTATATTTAGTGGTTCATGGACATCTAGAGATAGATAACATATTGTGTTTTATATTTAGTGGTTCATGGACATCTAGAGATAGATAACATATTGTGTCTTATATTTAGTGGTTCATGGACATCTAGAGATAGATAACATATTGTGTCTTATATTTAGTGGTTCATGGACATCTAGAAATAGAGAACACGGTGTGCATTACATTAAGAGGTTCATGGACATCTAGAGATAGATAACATATTGTGTCTAACAGTTCGTGGTTCATGGACATCTAGAGATAGATAACATATTGTGTCTTATATTTAGTGGTTCATGGACATCTAGAGATAGATAACATATTGTGTCTTATATTTAGTGGTTCATGGACATCTAGAGATAGATAACATATTGTGTCTTATATTTAGTGGTTCATGGACATCTAGAAATAGAGAACACGGTGTGCATTACATTAAGAGGTTCATGGCCATTTAGAGGTAGATTCCAATTCCAATTTTCAAACAGAAAAATTTCAAATTCGGTCTCGTTTAACCTGCTTCCTCAGTGATGGTTATTGTTGAGATCCATGGTTTTTGTGGGTTTTTAGCCCTATTTCTGTCTTGTGCGCTCTTACGAGTTGGTCCTGACCCGGACTTGTTATATCGGATTTTGTGTCTGTGATGTCAGCTGGGGCTTTGGTCGGCAGCTGTCTTTTGTACCCGTCTCCTCTTGTGGTTTCTTTTGTTAGTGAAGGCTCTTGGCTAGTCTGGCTTGACTGTCCTTATAAGGACTTTTTATTTGGTATTTTGCCTCCTTTTTTTTTTTTTTTTTTGTATTGCCTGCAGAGGTTTTTCGGTGTTATTTTCCTCCTTGCGCCTTTTTTCACTTTCACGTTTGAGTTCTAGCTGTCTTTCGATTGCTTCCTCTGTGGTAAGACATGGGACGACCTCTCCGTCATCTATATAGTACTCGAGGTCGGCCTCACTGTCATAGTGTACCTCAGGGTATTCTTCTTCTTCTGCTGCGTTCATCCAGAGTTTTTTTTTCGGATGTGATTGCGTTGTGCCTGTTTACAGCAGAGCTGCGTTCTTGCGCCGTTAGGCCGACACATCCAACTTCTGCGGGTATTTGTTGACCCAGTTAACCTTCCCGGGGCCTCAGAGTATTCTATCGGTTTCCCCTGAGTTTCTTGGATTCCCTCTTTTCTTTTTCTTCCTATCGCCTTTTGAATTCCTCGCGCCTCAGTCCCTCTTTAATTCCCTCTCTCTTTGCCGCTTCTATGCACTCCTCCAAGGTAGGTGCCCGGGGACACTCCATGCCGTCGTCAGGGCACTCATCTTGGTTTTCTTCAGAAGTCTGGCGGGATATTGGTTTCCCCTTGAGTTTCTCGGGCGTCGTGATTGGGCTGCTGTCTTTATCTTGCGTTTTTGGTTCGGTCTTTTGTTGGGTTTCGCCTTGCGGCTTGTCTGTGTTCTCTTGTATGGCTTCTGTTTGTTTGTTTCGTATTAATTCCATTTCAGCTTTCAGCAGCTCTCTCTCTCTCTCTCTCTCTCTCTCTCTCTCTCTCTCTCTCTCTCTCTCTCTCTCTCTCCGCTTTAATGGTGCGTAGCATTTCTTCGTTTTCCTTCTTCATCTCGGCCATACGTTCCACTTCTTGCTTGATGTTATGCTGGATCTCCTTTATTTCAGCTAGCAGCTTTTCATTGTCGCTGGTCGGTGCCGGTGTTTGAAGCAGCTTGATTTGCTTCTTTAGCTCATCTACCTGGTCTTGCAGTTGAGCTTTTTTCGCTTGTGAGATGCACGTGGCTGTCTCGCAACTCCGCAATGCGACTGTATATGGAGTCTTTGTGGTAATGGCGAACTTTAAGACATCTCTGTGTCTTTGAAGGTACGGACAGCCCAAGTATCTTGCTCCATGCTTGCCCAGGCAGTTGGCGGACTTACCTTTGTTGTTGGGTGCTCGGAAGTCCGTGTCCAGCTTAGCCAGCAGACACTCCTTGAAGGCGTGGTGATCGGCGCAGTACCGGCAGATTTCCGTCTTACTGCGACATGCTGCTCTGCTGTGGCCGACCCTCTGGCATCTTGAACATTGATTGACTCTTGGGATGAATTTCTCTGGCTGTTGTATTCTCTTGTTGATTGATACTGTGATCGGCATCTCGCTGCCCTCTGTCGTCACCACCGCCAAGGTTGTAGGAATCTTGGAGTAGGTGACGAGCCGCTCCACCTTCAAGAATCGGATGTGAAGATTCTCTTCTCATAGCTGCTTCAGAATTGCTTCGTCTGATAGCTCCACTTGGATACGCTTGACAACCCACTTGCTTGTCGGAAAGTCAGTATGTCCGACTCTGGTGTCTTTCTCCTCTCTCTACTTCTCAGTAGGTTTGGCTCTTGTTTGTGGTGGGTTGTCGTCGTCCTTCCTCGTGGTAGCTTCGTTATAGTTTGCTTGAAGTTCTTGTTGTTTGCTGCAGCTCGCAGGTAGATTCTCTCCGCTCGTCTCATCTTGGATGCCACGTGTCTTTTGGTGTTCTTGACACGTGCCAAAATGTAAGACAAACTGTGTTATCTATCTCTAGATGTTCATGAACCACTAAATGTAAGTCACACTGTGTTATCCACGAAGTACCACGATGTAGATAACACAACGAGGTAGATAACATATTGTGTCTTATATTAAGTGGTTTATAAACATCTAGAGATAGATAACACAGTGTCTCATATGTACTGGTTCATGAAAAGTTATGCGGCAGGTGAGCATCAAGTCAGTATGTTAACCCGGCTCCCAGTGGCATTAGAAAGTTAGTGGCATGTTCTTTACAGGGCGTTGCTATTAGCTCCAGTAGCTTTGTGTGTGTGTGTGTGTGTGTGTGTGTGTGTGTGTGTGTGTGTGTGTGTGTGTGTGTGTGTGTGTGTGTGTGTGTGTGTGTGTGTGTGGGTGTGTGTGTGTGTGTGGGTGTGTGTGTGTGTGTGTGTGTGTGTGTGTGTGTGTGTGTGTGTGTGTGTGTGTGTGTGTGTGTGTGTGTGTGTGTGTGTGTGTGTGTGTGTGTGTGTGTGTGTGTGTGTGTGTGTGTGTGTGTGTGTGTGTGTGTGTGTGTGTGTGTGTGTGTGTGTGTGTGTGTGTGTGTGTGTGTGTGTGTGTGTGTGTGTGTGTGTGTGTGTGTGTGTGTGTGTGTGTGTGTGTGTGTGTGTGTGTGTGTGTGTGTGTGTGTGTGTGTGTGTGTGTGTGTGTGTGTGTGTGTGTGTGTGTGTGTGTGTGTGTGTGTGTGTGTGTGTTAATTACTTTCAAATTTATGTTCTGTAGTTTGCCATTTTTCTTTCTGAAAAACGGAAACTCATATCATCGTGAAACATCAACATCAGGCGGTCTGCTTCCAGATCGCCTGACGCTGGTTTCGAACCGATTGCTTACGTTCTCTACAGCTTTGCCATAGAGGCAGATGTAGTACAGGAGTGATTGATTTACAGGGGGAATTGACGGATAGACTAACAAACAGACCTGCCGTTCTAGTACTGTGAAAACAATGTAAATAATTAAGTCAATAAAACATACAAACAATTACACAGTGAAAACCAGTGGAAACTATTAAAACAATGAAAACGAGAAATGTAATGAAACAATGGAAGCAATGAAAACGAAACAATGAAAACAACGGAAGCAATGAAAACATCGGAAGCAATGAAAGCATCGGAAGCAATGGAAACATGGGAATCAATGAAAACAATACAATGGAAGCAATGAAAATAATGGAAGCAATGAAAACAATGGAAGCAATGACACCAATGGCAGCAATGAAAACAGTGGAAGCAATGAAAACAGTGGAAGCAATGAAAACAATGAAAGCAATGAAAACAATGGAAGCAATGAAAATAATACAATGGAAGCAATGAAAACAAAACAATGGAATCAATGAAAATAATACAATGGAAGCAATGAAAACAAAACAATGGAAGCAATTAAAACAATGGAAGCAAAGACAACAATGGAAGCAATTAAAACAATGGAAGCAATGAAAACAATACAACTGAAGCAATGAAAGCAAAATAATGGAAGCAATGAAAACAAAACAATTGAAAAAATGAAATCAAAACAACGGAAGCAATGAAACCAAATGGATTCACGTAAAAGGGTCAGTATGTACAGCAACACTCACAGCTTTCAGGAAGGTAGCAGTGTCTGGACAGTCGGCTCCAGGGACCAGGGCTTTGGACCTGCTGCCAATCAGGCGGCTGTTCTCTATGTTGTTCAGGGTTTGCTATAAACAAATACACAGGCATGTCATTATCCAGTGTAAGGTAATCATTAAATCAATCAGGTGCCGTCTACACAATGAAGGATGGCTGCAATGGATCTCCAACACCGTCTGTCTCTCGCCTTGATTGTACATTCGGTCAGGCTGTTCATCCATCTCTTGATGTTTTCTTTTCACTTGTATCGTAGTCTACTTCTTGCTCGCGTGCCTTCAACCTTAATACCCAGAATGGTTTTTATAAGAGTGTTAGTGTAAGAGTCTTTTAACGTGGCTGAAATATTTCACTTGTCTCTGTTTTATTTCTTTCATCAACTCTCATTTAATTTCCCTTTTTTTTCTAGAACCTCTGTATTTGATTGTGTTTGTTTCCATGAAATACGACATATTCTGCAGTTACCATACAGTAGCGGCAACATTTATTGGCAGTTTTTGTGTCCATGAAATACGACATATTATACAGTTACAATGCAGTTAGTTAGTTAATTGCATATCCTTTATAAGACCTTTCAGTCAACACCTGTTGGCAATTTTTGGTGTTGTGATTTCTTGGCAAGTTTACGTTCAGTAGTCTGCCATTGTTTTATGATCGACCAGCACCATTTTCGAAATAAAAAAAAAAAAAACTAACGCAAGGCAGTCTGTTGCAAAATCGCCCGCAGCTGTGTTTCGAACGCGGGTATGCGGGATTACGAACTGCGTCTGAAACCCCTTCACCGCGGGGACAGCTGCCATGCAGTAGCGGCAACATTTATTGGCAGTTTTTGTTTCCATGAAATACGACATATTCTAGAGTTGCCATACAGTAATCCATCCATCCATCATGTGCCATGCCGGTAAGCGTGGGCGGTCATGTTCTGCCATCTCACTCGATCAACAGAGTCGTGGATCAGTTCCGTGTTTTTGTCTCGACCATGCCACAAGGCCAAGCCATCCAGATACTTGTTTCTAGGTCTTCCCCTTGGTCTGTTCCCCTCGATCTTACCAGTTGTCACCAAGTTCTCCAAATCATTTCTTCTCATAACATGCCCAAAAAATTGTGACTGTCTACGTCTAATGTCTCTGATCAGTTTACGATCTTCATTTGTTTCTTGAAGGACTTGTTCATTGGTCTTTCTGGCTGTCCATGGTATTCTTTGCATTTTCCTCAGAAACCACATTTCTACAGCCATCAGATGTTTTTCAGCCTGGCTGCTCATTGTCCAAGCTTCACATCCATATAAAAGTACAGGTTCTATGTAGCATCTCAACACTCTTTTTCTCGTTTCAATTGACATCTTTTTATTGGTCAGTATGTTTTTCATCTTGCTAAAGGCTACTTTTGCCATGGCGATTCTTGTTCTAATCTCTTCAAGGCATCTCCCATCAGATGTTATTACTGTTCCGAGGTAATTGTACCTATTCACTTGTTGAAGAATATTCCCATTTACTTGTATATTACACTGTGGTATTTCGTTCTTCTTAGTGACGACCATAATCTGTGTCTTTTTACAATTTAATTCTAACCCTAGTTGTTCACTGTGTGTAACAACCGCATCTACTAAATGTTGCAGGTCCTGTTCATTGTCTGCAATCAAGACTGTGTCATCTGCATATCTAATGTTATTGATGCATCGTCCCCCAATGTTGATTCCTTCCATATCTTCAATATTTCTGAAAATATTTTCACTGTACAGGGAAAACAGATCTGGAGACATTACACATCCCTGTCTCACACCTCTCTTCATAGGCTGATATTGGCTTACTTCATTATCAACTCTTATGGCAGCTTGTTGTTTCCAATATATGTTTTTTACAAGTCTAAGGTCTTTCCCATCAATTTGTAGATCTTCAAGCATCCTTATCATGTTGACATGTCTCACTTTATCAAAAGCCTTTGTGTAGTCAATGAAGCAAAGGTGTAGATCTTTGTTTACTTCTATAGAACGTTCGATTACGGTTCTCAGTATATACACAGCATTTACTGTACCCTTGCCTACAGTAATGGCAACATTTATTGGCAGTCAACAACAGGAAAGACCAACATTTGTTAGCCATGAATATGAAAATGTCACATACTTTTAATATCCTTTCAGCTGAATATTACGTGTCCTTTACAGGACGTGGCGATCAAGCCTAGTTTGATTTTCCAGGCAATTTTATGATTAACGTCAACTCAACTAAAGAAGAAAATTAAGACTTTTGAATTGAAGCAGAAAAATTCTAAGAATCCCAAGATTCCCATGATGATAAAAACATGATGACAGAGATAAAGAGCAGAAATACGTCAAGCAAAAGCTGCAATCTAGAAAATGAATAGTATCTTATGCAATAAGTCAGTATCGCTGAATGTCAGAAAGAGAATACTGAAATGTTATATAGAGCCTGCTTTGTTATATGGCAGTTAATCATGGAATGTTAATTAACATATAAGGAAATGCTTCAAGCAACAGAGATGTGGTTACTGAGACAAATGTTGTAAATGCCTTGGACTGTCAGAGTAACCAATAACGATTGCCTGAAAGATGGTTAATGAAAGTAGAACATTATTTACAACTATAAGAGACAAACAGCACTCTTTGGTCATGTGATTAGAACATCAACTGGAAAGATCAGTGGGGGGGGGGAGGCAGAGGCAGACCAAGAGAAATGATGCTGGATGGACTGAGACAGTGGCATGGAGGAATATTGTCAGCAGAGTTGATCCAGAGTGCCACAGACCGAGATCTGTGGAAAGGCATGAACGCCTACGCCAGTTGGCAAGGTACATAATGATGATGATGATTACCTTGGTTCAAAAAGAAGATGAAGAAGAATTCTGGAAGTTTGTAAGATCTGAACATCTAAGAAATACAGCACATAAACATGATCATATCTCGGAAACTGAAATAATCTGGTCATATAAAACAGCAGTGATTTAGAAGGAACAACAATGGAAGACATGGTCCCCAAGTAGGAGAGGTAGGGGTCGATCAACACGACGGTGGATACAGGAAATTAAAGACACCCTGGAAAGAAGAAATACTAGACAGGTCGTGATGCCAGCGACGTCCTGTCAATGATGAGCTACATCATGATGGTCAAAAATGCATCAGTAACAGACAGACAGACAGACAGACAGACAGACAGATAGACAGACAGACAGACAGACAGATAGACGGACGGACGGACGGACAGGCGGACGGACGGACGGACGGACAGACAGACAGACAGACAGACAGATACTAGCCCTTTTCACTTACCCCATAAGGAGCATGCCCGGAGTAGAAAGTGGCAATGTCATCCACCTTAACCACGTAGGCGATTCTCTCCCCTTTGAACCTGACGTCATGAATGGACGTACCTGTGATAGGGGACACTCTGTACTGGAAGGACCACCCCATATACTCCACCTGCAACAATAAGACAGCGCAATACCTGGTATCATCTTCTTCTGCGTTCATCCGGAGTGTGTTTTTTTTTTTTTTTTCAGATGTAGTTATGGTGTATTGTTGCGCACCCTTGAGCCTAGACTTTTGCTTGCGTTTTTGACCAGGTTAGCATTCCTGGGGGACTCTCACTTTTGTGGTGCCGTCCACATCCCAGCTGATCAAGTTAGAACGGTCGAATACTTCACGATCAACCCTCAAGGGACAGTCCATGGGCATTATCCGCCATCCAGGGTGGCTTTCATAGTTGCAGAGCCGACACATAGCACTCTGGTGCTGGGCTCACCGATGAAATCGCCACGTCCTGCTCATGGCTGCTTTAATTCCTCACTTCAATATATTGGGCCTTTCGTTCGCTGCGTGCCGCTCCCCGCACAAACCAGGGACAATACCTGGTATAATAGTATGGTTTGTTACTGATTACCTTGCTGAGGCATGTTGCTGAGGTTGTTGCTGAGGTATGTTGCTGAGGTTGTTACTGAGGTATGGTGCTGAGGATGTTACTGAGGATCTTCTTCTTCTTCAGCGTTCCGAGCCATTGAGGTTCTTTGCTGCAGATACAATCCGTCTCCATTCGTCTCTCTGGTTGACCTTCTCTTGCCAGTCATTGATTCCAAGTGCTTGTAGGTCTGTATATATATATATTATCTCTCCACCGTCTTCTTGGTTTACCTCGGGGTCATTTATTTCCTGAGTGTAAGCGAGTTTTGTTTCCCTATTATCTTCCATTCTGTCTATATGCCCCAGCCATTGTAGTCTATTAGCCTTCATGATACCAGTGATTAGCGGGGACTTAAACAGATCATAAATGTCTTTGTTACTTCTTCTTTTCCACTCTCAACTTTTTGTATCCCTAAGGGGTCCAAAGATGCGTCTTAAAAGTTTGTTCTCAAAGGTTTGTAGCAAGGCTTCGTCTCCTTTCGTTGCACTCCAGGTTTCAGAGCCATACAGCACAACTGGTCTGATCAGTGTTTTATATATTGTGATTTTGGTGTTACGAGATAGCGCCTTTGATTTTAGTAGATGTTGTAGTGCATAGTATACCTTATTTCCAGAATTGATTCTAGTTTGTATTTCTTCCCTTATGATGTTGGAGCAGTTGAAGATTGTACCCAGGTATTTGTATGTTTCCGTTCTTTTAATGGTCATATTATCAACTTGTATGTGGCCAGAGATTTTAGCCATTCCTTCTCTTGAAATTACCATATATTCTGTCTTATCTTGGTTGATAACCAGCCCCATCTGTTGGGCTTTTTCCTTTAAGTGAGTCAATATTTCCAATGTCTTTCTTCCAATGTCAATGTTACTAAGGATGCTACTGAAATATGTTACTGATTACCTTACTGGGGTATGTTGCCGATGCGTGTTGCTGAGGTATATGGTTGAGGAATGTTACTAAGGTATGTTACTGATTACCTTACTGAGATATGTTACTGATTATCTTATTAAGGTATGGTAATAAGGTATGTTGCTGATTACCTTACTATGTTACTGAGATGTGTTACTAATATATGTTAATGAGGTTTTTACAGTGATATCCTACTGGGATATGTTACCAAGGTATGTTACTAAAGTATGTTACTAAGATATGTTAATGAGATATGTTACTGATCATCTCATCGTTGTTATATTTAGACATAGTTATTTCTTTTTCTTCTTCGTTCATCCGGAGTCTTTTTTCGGACGTGATTGCGTTGTGACTGTTTACAGCAGAGCTGCGTTCTTGCGCCGTTAGGCCGACACATCCGACTTCTGCGGGCATTTGTTGACCGGCTTAACCGGGATATAGTTATTTTATTACATTTTCACGCTGTCTAGGTTTTTGTTTAATGTTGCTGTTTAGCCTCAGTGGCAATTGTATTTTTTTTTTATATTGTAAAAGTGGCTGGTGCATTTACTCATCCACACATGCACTCCCTCGGGGCCTAGGGCTGGAGTCTGTTGACGAAGTTGTGCCTAAGACCCGTGGAAGAAGAAACGTTTTCAAAATATACAAAATCCTAGCCCAGTCTGTACATGCTGTCCTGAATCATGACCTGGTTGCAAATTAATAGCCTCTCCGCAGATGTGAAGTGTCAGTACTGACCAAGCCTGTCCCGCTGGTTTCTTAGCTTGGAGAGGGGGAGGACTGCTCTAGAGCACAGTTCTCACGGAGATGGTACTATATTACTGGGTCGGGGAAAAAGTCTCTACCTTAACATGACTTCGCTAAAAGCAAGCATTTTTATTTTGTTCACTAGTATTACTAATGAATGCATTGTCCTGATTTTGCGTGAGGGTTAGCTGACCCTAATACTTGTGTCTTCCGCCATCAGGCGAACCTACTCCAACAGATGAGGTACTTGTAATTTACGTCCCTATTTCAAGGATGGGAAGTCAATATTTTAATCCAACAAGTCTTTCTGCCCACTTGAATATCAATGCATGTAACTTGATAGTTCGGACAGTCTTTCATTGGATCCATAATTCAACCAATCAATCCAGAGTTAGGACAGTCTGTCGGTGGATCCATCAATGAACCAATCAATCCAGTTAGGACAGTCTTTCGGTGGATCCATCAATCAACCAATCAATCCATAGTTAGGACAGCTTGTCCGTGGATCCATCAAGCAATCAATCAATCAAGAGTTAGGACAGTCTCTCGGTGGATACATCATTCAATCAATCAATTCAGATTTAGGACAGTCTGTCAGTGGATCCAGTTTAGTTTAGTTTAGTTTAGTTTAGTCGACGGATCAACATCACGACACACGGGTGTAACCCATAAGTGCTCCTTTCTTCTCCTAACTCAAGCCTGAGTCCGGAGAATCTCAGCTCAGTGCACGAACTCCTTAGCAATGGCGAGGATCCTGAAATATTTTGGGTAGGTTTCTAATTCGAAATTTTGCCCAGGCAGCGCCGTTAGGCTACTCTTTTTCGATTTCCAACTGCCAAGGGATTTTTTACGTGTGCAGCAATAAACAAGGGCGTCCGATCTCACTACCCAGAGACCAGGAGCAATTTGTGTTACTAGAAGTCCACGTGAAAAAAAATCCAGGCCCTCACCGGGGCTTGGGCCCGGGACCTCCAGCACTCGAGGCGGACACCATAGCTCGATCCCACTCAGCCCTCTAGTGTAGGACAGAAAGTCGATCCATCATTCAACCAATCAATCCACACACACACACACACACACACACACACACACACACATATATATATATATATATATATATATATATATATATATATATATATATATATATATATATATATATATATATATATATATATATATATATATATATATATATCCCAAACACACTAACTGACACAATATAAAGATACCGACCTTCCTGCCCTTGACTGAATATCGATTCCCGTCCGGTTCAACCATTCTTGGTGGGCGCTGTGGTTTGGGCGGCTGAGGTTCACCGCGACGACGTAAATTTGAGAACAGATCCTCATCATTGGCCGGCTTCTTGACTTTTGTTTTGGAGATACTTAACATGGAAGAACACAAATCACAAGTCCAATGCACTCCGTAGTTCAGTTCAGTTCTATATTTACACCCATGCTCCCAAAAAAAAAAAAAATTTCGGCCTCGTTCAACCTGCTTCTTCAGCGTTGGTTATAATTGAGGGAGTCTCAGTGGCGAAGTGTTCAAGCCGTTTGACTCGGGCTCCGAAGGGCCGCGTCCTTTGGTTTATGAGTGAAATTTTTCGGAGACTCCTGTGGGTCGTCCATAGAGCTACGGAGTTCGTGCTTTGTGAGACGCCTTCATGCTGCGGAAAGAGGCCGAGCCATATGGGATACAACCCGGTGCAATGAAGTCGACCCTATTGATATATATGGTTATAATTGAGAAACGTTTTAGTGAGTTTTAATCTTCTCTTTTCTTCTTCTTTGCGTTCATCCGGAGTGTTTTTTTTCCCAGATGTGATTGCTGTGTATCTGGTTAGGCACCCTTGAACCGAAACCCTTGGGCCAACACATCCGACTTTTAGCGTGCATTTTTGACAGGTTAGCATTTCTGTGGGACTCTCACTTTTGTGGTGCGGTCCACGTCCACGCTTGTCAAGTTGGAACGGTCGAATGCTTCACGATCAGCCCTCAAGGGAAGGCAGGGACAGTCCATGGCATTTTTCGCCGTCCAGGGTGGCTTCCATAGTTGCAGAGCCGACACATAGCGCCCTGATGCTGGGCTCACCGAGGGAATCGTCACTTCCTGCTCATCGCTGCTTTAATTCGTCACTTCAATGTAATGGGCATTTCGTTCACCACGGGCCTTTCCCGCACAAACCAGACCGGTCTGCAGACGGTATCCGCTCAGCGAGTTTTAGATTCGGACATGTGCTTGTCGCTGTGCCCGTCAGAGCTGTTCCGGGCACAACGGACATTCGGAAAACTAGCTAGTCAGAGCTTTTCCGGACACGATAGGCATTCGGAAAACTAGGTAGTCAGAGCTGTTCCTAGCACGAAAGACATTTCACTCGGACGTAATTGCGTAGTGCCAGTTTTTATTTTGCCACCCGTAGGACGGCACTTCCGTCTTCGGTGGGCATTTTTAATAAGGTTAGCCTTCCTCGGGTTTCGAGGCACGTTAGAATCTTACTGTTGTGATGTCGCCCACATCTCAGCTGGTCAAGGTAGAACGGTCAAAGACATTACGGTCAACCCTCAAGGGAAGGCAGGGGCAGACCATGGCCATTCCCCACTATCCAAGGAGCCTTCCATAATTGCAGAGCCGGCACATATTGCTCTGAGACTGGGCTCACCCGAGGAATCGCCATATCCGGCTCATGGCTGCTTTAATTCCTCACTTCCATATATTGGGCATTTCGTTAGCCACTCCCCGCTCCCCGCACAATCCAGGAACGGTTAGTCTGCGGACGACATCCATTAGGTAAGTTATAGCTTCGGACTTCCACGCAATGGATTCGCTAGCCAAGCGTTCCATTTCGTGTTAATGAGACATTTTTCACCTTTGACTGCACTCTATGAGTATAGATATAGACATTTTCCGTCACCATTTCGTGCGACTGGGGCGCTTTTCTACCTTCAGTACTCGCTCACGAGGTAGGCTACATGTGCTGCCGGCTCAGAACCTTACCTCCGGGCATCAGTGAGCGAGAGACGGCCAGGCCCTCTCATCCAGGGATCCCTCATATCCCTCAGCTGAGAGCCTTCGAACAAGTATCTGAACTAAGCATGCAGCGTGCTGAGTATCTCACCTCCGTTTTGCAGTATGTGGATATCGGCCCGGCTCTCACATCTAAGGGTTAGTGGCTTAGAGGCGTTCAGCCATTTCCCTCAGATGATAGCCTTATGTATGTGTCTGGACCAAGTATTAGTGGCTTCGTGCACCTGATTTGAGCTTTTGACTGCTATCCTCAGTCTACCTGCAGAGCAGCAGGTTGTGTCTCTCTTAGTCTGGTCCCTATCTCAAGAGCTGTCCGATATGTAGCTGTATATCCATCGGCATGGTGTTTGGGGTCACTGGGGCACTCAAGCCCCCCCCCCCAACTACCACGGCAAGATGGAGACACATCGGGGGTGGGGTGGGGGAGGGGCGGGATCCTCTCTTTTGACTTAGTTCTAAACAGTACTACACTCCTTAGTAGTGTCAACTACCTGGAGTACTAACACATGTATGGACTACGCTTGAGTTTAAAGCAAACGAAGGCAAAAACAAAAAATAAAATTTAAGTTAAGGAACAGATCTACAGAGTGTTTGTAATGTCTCACTACAATTTGTATGTAGAACAAATATGAAAGAAAATGCTATCATTCGTTGATAACTCCATTCTGTTTGGATTGCAAAGGATTACTCCAGCAGACGACAGCCATTCGATGCATATTGCTTCACGATGGACTGTGGAGTACATTTGTTATGACATCGTATACTTCATTTTTCAAATTTGTTCTACATACAAAGTGAGTGAGACTTTACAAACACCCTGTACAATAGAAGACTATATGCGAATATAAATGGTGGAGAACCGTTGATGTTACTGAACAGAACATAAACATAAGACTCCTGAGTACTGATTAGAGCTGACAGTAGAAGAAGAAAGTTATGAAAGTTATCTTATATATAAATTAGGATGTGCGTATCTCTGTATGTATGTATGTATGTATGTCCTTTATACGCTCGCGAACGGCCCATCCGATTGAGATGAAATTTTCTACACGCCTTCCTTTCATTCCAGAGATGCCAACTGTCGTAGTTTTTTTTTCTTCTTCCTCCTCCTCCCTCCTCCCTCCTCCCCCTCCCAAAATACGTACGTCCAGGAAATGGTCTTCTACATAGACACTTCTCTCTGAGGTCCGCGATAACATATTAACCTGGTGGGATGGCAATCAATCATCCTACTACCTCCTCCCTCCTCCTCCCTTCTCCCTCTTCCTCCTCCCTCTTCCTCCCTCCGCCTCCTCCCTCCTCCCACTCTCTACTCCTCCTTCCTCCTCCCTCCTCATTCTCCTCCCTCCTTCTCCCTCTTCCTCCTCCCTCTTCCTCCCTCTTCCTGCTCCCTCCGCCTCCTCCCTCCGCCTACTCTCTCCTCCTCCTCCCTCCTCCTCCCTCTCCCTCCTCCTACTCCCTTCTCCTCCTCCTCCTCCTCCTCCTCTCTCCTCCTCCTCCTTCTCCCTCTTCCTCCTCCCTCCTCCTCCCCCTCCTCCTCCACCCTACTCCTCCCTCCTCTTCCTAATCCCTCCTCCTCCCTCCTATTCCTCCTGTCTCCTCCTCCCTCCTTCTCCCTCCTCCTTCTACCTCTTCCTCCCTCCTCCTTCTCCCTCCACCTCCTCCCTCCTCCTCTCTCCTCCTCCCTCCTCCTCCCTCTCCCTCCTCCCTTCTCATCCTCCCCCACCTACGTTCTCCTCCTCCCTCCTCCCTCCTCCTCCTTCTCCCTCCTCCTCCCCCTCCCTCCTCCCCCTCCTCCTTCACCCTCCTCCCTCCTCCTCCTCCTTCACCATCCTCCCTCCTCCTCCTCCCTCCTCCTCATCCTCCCTCCTCCCTCCTCCTCCCTCCTCATCCCTCTTCCTCCTCCTCCTCCCTCCTCCCTCCTCCTTCTCCCCTTTCCCCCTCTTTCTCTTAATCCCTCCTCCTCCCTTCTCCTCCCTCCTATTCATCCCTACTCCTCCTCCTCCCTCCTCCTCCTCTCTCCGCCTATCTCTTCCTCCCTCCTCCTCCCTCCTCTCTCTTCCTCCTCCCTCCTCTCTCTTCCTCCTCCCTCCTCCTCCCTCCTCCTCCCTCTTCCTCCTCCTCCTCCCTCCTCCTTCCTCCTGCTCCCTCCTCCTCCTCCCTTCTCCTCCCTTCTCCTCCTCCCCCTCCTACCCCTCCCTCCTCCCCCTCATCCGTCTTCCTCCCTCCTCCTTCTTCCTCCCTCCTCCTCCCCCTCCTCCCCCTCCTCCTCCCTCTCCTCCTTATCCCTCCTCCTCCATTCTCCTCCTCCCTCCTCCTCCTCTCTCTACCTCCTCCCTCCTCCTCCCTTCACATTCCTCCTCCTCCCTCTTCCTCCTCATCCCTCCTCCTCCTCTATCCTCCTCCCTCCTCCTCCTCCTCCCTCTACCTCCTCCCTCCTCCTCCCTTCACATTCCTCCTCCTCCCTCTTCCTCCTCCTCCCTCTCATCCTCTTCCCTCCTTCTCCTCCCTCCTCCTTCTCCCTCTTCCTCCTCCCTCTTCCTCCCTCCGCCTCCTCCCTCCTCCCACTCTCTACTCCTCCCTCCTCCTTCTCCTCCCTCCTCCTCCTCCCTCTTCCTCCCTCTTCCTGCTCCCTCCGCCTCCTCCCTCCGCCTACTCTCTCCTCCTCCTCCCTCCTCCTCCCTCTCCCTCCTCCTCCTTCCTCTCCTCCTCCTCCTCCTCCTGCGATCTCCTCCTCCCTCCTCCTCCCTCTCCCTCCTCCTCCTTCCTCTCCTCCTCCTCCTCCTGCGATCTCCTCCTCCCTCCTTCTCCCTCTTCCTCCTCCCTCCTCCTCCCCCTCCTCCTCCACCCTACTCCTCCCTCCTCTTCCTAATCCCTCCTCCTCCCTCCTATTCCTCCTGTCTCCTCCTCCCTCCTCTTCCCTCCTCTTCCCTCCTCCACCTCCCTCTTCCTCCTCCCTCCTCCATTTACCCAAGACAGACAGACATACAGATAGTCGGGAACGGGATCTTATATGACTACTTATATGATTTAAATGAGATGCTCTCCACCATGGGCTGGGCCGGGTCAGACAGACAGACAGACAGACAGACAGATAGATAGACAGACAGACAGACAGACAGTCGGGAACGGGAGCTTATATGACTACTTATATGAATTAAATGAGATGCTCCCCACCAGAGTCTGGGCGAAGCCGGGCCGTGTCAGCTAGTATTTCATAAGTAATGAATGGCGTTCTATTTAGTAGGCGAAAGACAACGATACTATAAAAACACAGACAGCATAAATGTTGAAAGCTGTTGTTACCATACAGAGATTTCAACATCCAAATAATGTCCGCGCCTCTTTGCATGAACAAATGTACTTCGAGGCATGGTCAACTCAACACTCGTAAAAAAGGTGTCATCGTTTTTTTTTTATATTTTTATTTCACATATCCTTTTACAGGACATCGCTGTCAACATCAGTATCTTTCAGTTGATTGTTGATTTCTTGGCAAGTAGCTCAGTAGTTTGCCATTGCTTTCTGAGCGACCGGCTCACATACCCCAACACGGCGAGAACCGCTACCGATTCCCGCGTAGGTTACGTTCCTCACGTGAATATACGGGATTCGGAGACAATCGCTAACCCCTAGGCCAGGACTACATAGATGGGGTCAGTCAATGAGACAAGGAATAGATCTACAACTATAGACTGCATAGATGAGATAACCCAATAAGAAAATGGATAGATTTAACTCTATAGACTGTATAGATAAGATAGCTCAATAAGACAAGGAATAGATCTACAACAATAGACTACATAGATTGGGGTAACTCAATACGTCAAGGAATTAATCTACAACTATAGATTCCAGAGCCGGTCTCCGTGGCCTAAAGGCTTGCGAACACAATTCGTGAGCCGCTCACCACGCGTTCGAAACACAGCGGCGACCGATTTGGCAGCAGACTGTGTCGCGCTGGGGTTTTAACGTGTTGGTATCGGAGCCGGTCGTTCATAAAGCAATTGCAAACTACTAAACGTAAACCTTGCCAACACATCAACAACAGTGGACAATGACGGAAAAAGAGAAAAGACAAATCACAACAACAGAAATTAGATTCCTGAGAAGAATACTCAACGTATCAAGAAGAGATAAGATCATAAATGAAGAAATCAGGACAAAATTTGGGGTTATAGCAGCACTAGATTTTATTAGAAAGCAGCATGGTTTAGCCATGCAATTAGGTTACCATTCAACAGCATACCACAACAAGCAATGATGTACAGACCAGATGCAAACAGAGGAAGAGACCGACCACGTAAACGTTGGACGGAGGGAATAGCAGAGTCCATGGGAATATCGATACATGAAGCCCATAATCGGGCACTCTCACGATGTTTATACTTCACCTCGACACCGCAAGGTACAAGAGGAACATGATGAGATGAGATGAGATAGTAAAAGATCCATTTACAATTACACACCTTACATCGCAGTGAACATGTGGGGCTAGATGGTTTGATCCCTATTTTCAAAGACAAGTCGACACTCCAGGGGTGTTATGGTCAGTACCACGCTGGCCGCCTTCACGTCCAAGGTAATTTCTTGGTGCTCACTTTAGACTGGTTAGGCCTATGAGTCCATACAAATTTTACGTGTGTGCGAGTTTAAACCCATGGCGGTCATGACAACCACGGGTAGTAATTTACATCCAGCTACCAACTACCGCTGCTCCCTATGTTATCTATATATCCGTAGATGAGTAGATGGGGGTAACCAGAGTAGAGGGGGGATTGGGTCGTCTTGTTGTTGCACCAACCCATACACCGATGATGAAAAACGAGAAAGCAAACGTAAAGGAGTTCGGGCCACTAACCGGGGGTACAACTTGAGACTTGCACTTGAATTCTTTGCCTTTGCCTACATCGAGTCCTTATGAGGACTGGACATGACAGGGACCAGCCCCGGTGAGGACTACATAAGAAACAACCAGCACGAAGAAGCGCTAATAGAGAAAAACCAACAAACGAAAGACTGCGGAACCTAGTAGGCCCAACCAAGGACCGGTCTTTATCAGGACCAGCATAAGACAGAAAGGAAGTTACCAAGCAGCACAAAAAATAACCCTATCCGACAAACAGTGCGGACCCAATAAAAACAGCATAAATTATGAATAACAGTCCACACAACTACGGATCTTAACAATAACCACATTTGAAGAGGCAGGTTTAACGAGATCGAATTTGGAATTTTTCTTTTTTTCTTTTTTGAAAATTGAAATTGAAATGGGGGTAACCGAGTAAATCCAGAAATAGATATATAAGAATCTGGCATAGGGTGTTAGACCTATTTTTTCATTGAAATTGGCATTATTAAGATAGTGTGGACTGTTGTCCACATCGAAACGGTTTCTTGAAATTTCTGGGAGCCCGGGTCAAACTTATTTTTATCTGTTACGATGCGGACTCGAACCGGTGGTCACCAGCAGACGAGCATCTAGTCACTACTTTACCGCGGCTCCCCAATTGTAGTATATAAGCGATTTATTGACAGGATAGACTAGCGGATAAACTAACAAACATACCTGCCGTTCTTGTAACGTGATGCCAGGTCCTGCAGCGACTCAAACAGCTGGCCGCTGTACCACACCTTCTCAACCTCCCATCTTGAAGAGTCCGTGTCGTTGAGGTTGGCTAGAACAGCGAAGTCCAGAGAGAGGAGACCTTTGTAGGGTCGGTTGTGCAGGGCAGTTACCCACATCAGCCTGCAGATGAGAGTGAAAGAGAGAGAAAACTGTGGTTGTGGAGGTGTGGATGTGTATGCACTTGACGATTCTTTGGGCTTGTTAAATAAGCGAAGCAAAGACTACTGACAATAGAGATGACACCACATCAGTCTGGTGAGAGAAGGGTGTGGTTGTGGGAACGTGTTCAAATCTCCATTCTTTGGGCATGTTAATGTTTTTTTTTCATTCGCTCGCTTTGAACTCAAGCGTAGTCCACATATGTGCTACGACGTCCAGCGCAAAGGACTGATTTTTGCTAGCTTTCCCTATTACTAGTGTCCCTCGCTATCAGGCAAACCCACTGCTAATTCTGAGGTACTTGTAATTTACGTGCCCAAGTCACGGACGAGAAGTCAACATTTTAGTCCAACTGACCTGTGTAGGGTTTGAACCCGCTACCTCGGCATCAGCACACCGGAGGTTTAAAAGCGAGTGATCTTGTCCACTCTGCCATGCTGACCTCTGGCACGTTAAATCGGTGAAGCAAAGACTGTTGACAATAGGGCTGAGCTCTGTCCAGCCTAGTGTAGTTCTTAGTCACATATGACTGAGTTATGTTTAACAGTAGATGGTACTACTTGCTTTCTGTTAGCGCCGCATGTTTGCAGGCACTCAACAAACCCAAAATCCCACATTATGCCAACGGTTTCGGGCAGAGGAGCGCAATTGGAAGGGTACAAGCCTTAATCTAGAGCGAGAAAATGCAACCTAAAGAATAAATATACACGTGTATTTTTAATGACTGTGCTTTGTTTGAAAATATTGCCGGTTCAAGTTTTGTATTTACCTATTATGTTGCATGAATTATACAGAGGATGAATGCAAAATTTGGACCAGCAATATTTTCAACCACTGCACAGTCATTAAAAATACACCATATATGTCATGGCAGGGCAGACCAGGCCCTAAGCCTTGGTCAGCAATTGGTCTAGGATCGAAGATCCGACAGGCCAACAGTTATAGCATTGCTTTGCCGATCAGACAGCTTGTCTTCTTCCAGATGTAATGGTGTTAACCTTTCTCTGGAGGTTACATGGTCTCTACAGTTCGGCCCAGACTTAGCGCTATGGAGAGATATAACTCCATCAGTGGTCTTTGTCATTGGTTGTAGTCATAATGCCTTTTGGGTGGGGGGGGGGGCATTGTGTAGCAAACTATCGTCTGTCATGACTGCAAGTTGACAGTTACCCATTTGAACCGAAAACAAATTACATATGATTAGGAAATATGACAAAGGACGCGAACGGTTTTTGTCACCGAACAAAAACTAACATAAAAAACGGAAAACCCCGTTCGATATCCAAATGCTAGGTTTTTATTTTTATTTGCTTTTCCATCCACCATGTCCCATGCGGGAAAGCGTGGGAGGTCATGACTCGCCATTTCACTCGATCACCAGAGTCGTGGATCAGCTCAGCGTTCCTGTCTCGACCATGCCACGTGGCCAAGCCATCCAGGTATTTACTTCTCGGTCTTCCCCTTGGTCTGTTCTCTTCGATCTTGCCAGTTGTCACCAAGTTCTCCAATTCATTTCTTCTCATAATATGCCAAAACAATGTTGACGTTTAATGTCTCTAATCAGTTTACGATCTTCATTTGTTTCTTGAAGGACTTGTTCATTGGTTTTTCTGTCTGTCCATGGTATTCTTTGCATGTTCCTCAGAAACCATATTTCTGCAGCCATCAGATGTTTTTCAGCTTGAATGCTCATTGTCCAAGTTTCACATCCATACAAAAGAACAGGCTCTATGTACCCCCTCAACACTCTTTTTCTCGTTTCAATTGACATCGTTTTATTGGTCAGTATGTTTTTCATCTTGCTAAAGGCTACTTTTGCCATGGCGATTCTTTTTCTAATCTCTTCAAGGCATCTCCCATCAGATGTTATGATTGTTCCGAGATAATTGTACCGATTCACTTGTTAAAGAATATCCCATTTACTTGTATATTACATTGTGGTATTTCGTTCTTCCTAGTGACTACCATAACCTGTGTCTTTTTACAATTTAATTCTAACACCAGTTGCTCACTGTGTACGACAACCGCATCTACTAATTGTTGCAGATCTTGCGCATTGTATACAATCAATACTGTATCATCTGCATATCTAATGTTATTGATTTTTCGTCCTCCAATGATGATTCCATTTATATCTTCTAAAGTTCTAAAGATATTTTCACTGTATAGGGAAAAAAGATCTGGAGACATTAAACATACCTGCTTGCTTTTAGCTGACAAAAAAAAACAAAAAACGTTCGCATGTATCTGTATACGTCGTTCGTTTGTTAAGGTTTCTAGTCACAGACAGGCAGGCAGGCAGGCAGGCAGGCAGGCAGGCAGGCAGACAGACAGACAGGCAGGCAGGCAGGCAGGCAGGCAGGCAGGCAGACAGACAGACAGACAGACAGACAGACAGACAGACAGACAGACAGACAGACAGACAGGCAGGCAGGTAGGTACGCAGGCAGACAGACAGACAGACAGGCAGGTAGGCAGGCAGACAGACAGACAGACAGATTGGTAGGTAGTTATGTATGTTGTAGACAAACATGAAGACAGGGAGACATAGAAAAAAAAAAAACAGAGAGACTGACAGATATAGACAAGTCATACAAACAGACAGCTAGCTAGACAGACAGACAATCACACCTTTTGCTCATGTCTCCATGGATACCTGTACCGACAGGCGCAGTCGACGAAGCCAAACAATCCTCCTCTTGCTCGCAGTCGGTGAATTTTGCCTCGTAACTTTCCACCAAGATGTCGCCAACCTGCAATGGACGTTCGTGCGGTTCAGAATCAGTCTTATTTTCGGTAACATGATAGCGTTTTGCAGTGACATCAATGCAGGCAGGCAGACAGACAGACAGACAGACAGACAGACAGACAGACAGACAGACAGACAGACAGACAGACAGACAGACAGACAGGCAGGCAGGCAGGCAGGCAGGCAGGCAGACAGGCAGACAGGCAGACAGGCAGGCAGGCGTGCGGGCGAAGGGACGAACGGACGGACGGGCGGACAGGGGTAATGAACGCTGTTTCACAATCCCGCCATACCTGTCGAAGGCAGTTTATGAGTAGATCGTTTTGCGTTGATTTTCACATTGATATTATCGTTAGCATTCAGAAAAGTTATGTTAATTGCATATCGTTTACAAGACGTCGCAGTCAGACCCGGCATTTTTTGCTGTTTGTGATTTTCTTGTAAGTTTACGTTCAGTAGTTTGGCATTGCTTTCTGAACGACCAACCTTCATACCTCTGTACGAAAACCAACGCAGGCGGTCTGATATCGAATCTCCTGCAGCTGCGTTTCAAACGCAGTATGCGGGATTGTGTATCGCGTTTGTAATCCCGCGCCACTGAGAGAGAGAGAGAGAGAGAGAGAGAGAGAGAGAGAGAGAGAGAGAGAGAGAGAGAGAGAGAGAGAGAGAGAGAAGGAGGTAGAGGGAGATTTAAGGCATGTGTGATGTGATATATGCACATTTACATCCTCGCTGGTGCTACGGAGTTGGCACTGTGTTTATATTCTCCTTGAATAATCTATTGGATTATCATACAAAACAACTAAAGAAACCATAAGCTACATGTGCAATCAACAGGATCTGCAACATTTAGTAGATGCGGTTGTTGTGCACAGTGAACAATTGCGGTTAGAATTAAATTGTAAAAAGACAGATTATGGTCGTCACTAGGAAGAAGGAAATACTACAATGTAATATCCGAGTAAGTGAGCATATTCTTTAACAAGTGATTTGGTACAACTATATCGGAACAGTCACATTTGATAAAGGTGTCCTGAAGAGATTAGAACTAGAATCGCCATGAAGAAGGTAGCCTTTTGACAGACTGAAAAGATACTGACCAATAAAAAAGATGTTAATTATAACGAAAAAGAGTGTTGAAGTGCTACATTAAACCTATACTTTTGTATGAATGTGAAACGTGGACAATGAGCAGACAAGCTGAAAAACATCTAATGGCAGTGGAGATGTGGTTTCTGAGTAAAATGCAAAGACTACCATGGACGGACAGAAAAAAACAATGACAAAGTCCTACAAGAAGCAAATTAGATTTGAGATTGGAATTGATTAGAGAAATTGGACGTAGACAGACAACATGTTTTATACACGTTATAAGAAGAAATAAATTAGAGAACTTGGTGACAACTGACAGGATTGAGGAGAAAAGAACAAGGGGAAGGCAGAGAAGTAAATACCTGGATGGCTTGGCCACGTGTCAATGGTCGATACAAGAACTGATCGAAGGCTCTGGTGATCAAGCTAGATGGCGAAACAAGACCACCCACGCTTATCAGCATAGCTCATGATCACGATGCTACATTTAGTCAGTGCTTGCTTGCGTTCGCTGGCTGTGAACTCCAGCGTGAAGTCCTGTATGTCGGATGAAGACATCCTGTTGTCCAACATCAGTGTGAAGTTATACCGGACTGAGGTTTGCGTGAGTATCCGTTGTCCCATGTCTGGCTTATTGGTGTGCAGACTGGTGGCACCTCGCCGTGCAGGCAGATACTCTCCGACTTCAGAAGAATCAGCGATCCTTCTACGTTACCCAGAACCCCGAAGGGACCTGTTGCCAGGACGCACGACCAGGACGTGTTAGTAGGTCTTGGCCAGTATAGAACCTGGCCCTGGTGCCTTATAAACACCTCTGCGTCCCATTTAGTCAGTAATAAACATCATTACGCGGGAGCACTACAGTAGTTGATAGTGAACTGCTCTGATAATATCATGAGCACGGTCAGACACGGGTTCAAGGCAAGGGCTCGTCGCCTGCGAAAGTGAGGGAAGCACTAGCCACCCATTTCTCCGTACATACAGATCTACAAAATGTGACTGCGCTATCACAGCACAGAGCCGTGGCGAGAAACTGCTACTGAATGAATGAAACATGTATTATAACTGAAGGAGGTTCCCTGGAAGCCGCAAGAGCGGGCTGGCTTGCTTTCTCCAACAAAGGCCAAAACCTCGGAGACCCCATGGGCACATCCGTCGGCCCCATGGTCAAGGGTTCGACAGCATCGGGGAGGATTTGAATATATACAAGTCACGTTGGATCCCAGCCTAAAGTGGGTTGCAGCAGATACGACTTTTCGTTATACTGGCCACATCAGCCACCGATACGACTTTTCGTTATACTGGCCACATCAGCCACCGATACGACTTTTCGTTATACTGGCCACATCAGCCACCATGTGTCCGTGGGTCTATAGAAACATGGATCTAGCACCATACGCCTAAAGTGACTTAAGGCGTGTAAAGAGGGATCTTGACTTCTACAGTACTATGATGTTTCCACTTCTAACTGTGAATGACAAGATAGCTCTCTCTCTCTCTCTCTCTCTCTCTCTCTCTCTCTCTCTATCTCTCTCGCTCTCTCTCTCTCTCTGTATGTGTATGTGTGGGGGTGTGTGTGTGTATATATATATATATATATATATATATATATATATATATATATATATATATATATATATATATATAGAGAGAGAGAGAGAGAGAGAGGGGGGGGGGAGAAAGAGAGAGAGAAAAGACTTCATCCAAAAAGTATGTTAATCGTTTGAGATGGCGATACATGACTTCCGGACTAGTATCGGCATGGCACATAATGATGATGATGGTCCCTACCTGCTCGTCGACTTTCTTGAGCAAGACAGTTCGCACTTCTGTGATCTCCTTTCCGCTGAGGGGCCTGTCCAAGAAAAGGATACAGTCGTAGTCACGTGTGTGTGCGTATGCGTATGTGTGTCAGTGTGTGGGAGGGGGAGGGTTTGTGTGAGTGGGTGGGTGAATCAACAAATTAGGTCATATATGTCCAGGCTTAATTGGTCGAATGTATCCACTCTGGGACTTCTTCTTCTTCTTTCTTCTTCTTCTACTTCTTCTTCTTCTTCTTTCTTCTTCTTCTTCTTCTTCTTCTTTATTCTTCTTCTTCTTCTACTTCTTCCTCTTCTTCTTCTTCTTCTTCTTCTTCTTCTTCTTCTTCTTCTTCTTCTTCTTCTTCTTCTTCTTCTTCTTCTTCTTCTGCTGCTGCTGCTGCTGCTACTACTACTACTACTATTACTATGACTACTACTACTACGACTGCTACTACTACGACTGCTACTACTACGACTACGACTACCACTACTACTTCTTCTTCTTCTTCTTCTTCTTCTTCTTTCTCTTCTTCTTTTGTCCCTTCTTTTCTTCCGTATCTTCATCTTGATTGTTCGTTATGAGAACTGCTTAGTTGCTGTGCCTCTATTTACATTAACCTCTCATTATTTGCACTGTTAACAAAACGAATGCTCGCTACCTGACAGTCCACTCCACGGGGTTCCTCCTGCTGGGTCGGTTCAGCAGCTCGCATTTGGAGATGTTGGGTAGGGGTCCACACACACACTCCTGGACAACCGGCTTCTCTAGATCCCCTCTAAACATGATCACGTGAGCCTCTCTCTTTGGCTTGGGGCCTGTAAATAAACAATGTAATTAATCTGTCAGGTGCGATGCAGTGAATAGAAGACTATGTATCTTCTTCTTCTTCGTGTTCATCCGGAGTTGTTTTTCTTTTTTTTCGGACGTGATTGCGTTGTGCCTGTTTACAGCAGAGCTGCGTTCTTGCGCCGTTAGGCCGACACATCCGACTTCTGCGGGCATTTGTTGACCGGGTTAACCTTCCCGGGAAGACTATGTATTGTAAGTAAAGCATATATTTTCATGTGCTTTTTTCCTGTTAACGTCGGGGTTACGTTCTTGGAAAACGCGACTTTAATTGGAACGACGTATGAAGAAACACTATTTCCCATAGAATTAAACGAAATACAGTGTAGTATGTAATGTTTATTTTGATGGTTGTTGATATTTATTGGCTAAATAGAGGGTGGGTTGGAGGGCGAGTGTTAGAGTTATTGGGACGCAGAGGAATTAAAGCCACGACTCGCTCCAAAACTATCAATAGCACTACTAGTACTGTGGTCTCATCCGCTTTCTAGCTAGATCTTCATAGAGAGAGTTTGCTTTCTCTTGGATAACCATCTTGCTCACAGGCATATTCCGTTGGTTCTGGTCTTCAATCCAGACGGCCAACAGCGCTCCCATGTTCTCCATAAGAGTACTCCTGGTACGTGTGATCTTGGAAGCACTCAAAGGGGTCACGTTGTTAGCACCCTCTGCGATTTTGTCAGCACCTGCACTAATTGTCCTTACCGTAGTTGGAGGTAAACCATGGACTTTACAGATATCAACAGCCCGATTGCCAGCCTCAAAATGACGTAACACATCTAACTTCACCTCAAGAACAAGAGTTGTTCTGGTTCTCTTACAACCAGACACACCATCAGCACTTACTGTGCGCTTTGAGCTCATAATTATGGGTGATGACAAGATAAAATCCTGGAAAAACGCACTGCACAAAATGTAAAATGGCGACGTTAACGCAGCATAGCAACACAGGTGACGACGATATGGCCGGATGTAGCAACGTAAAGTGTAGTTATGCCCCATTGCGACAACGACGTTATAGCGAAATGTCGTAAACTGAAGCGACGTATAGCGGGGCCTTCCTGTAGTTGTTTCAGTGTGTGTTTGTTGTGCGTGTGCTTACGAAGGCTTTGACCGCAACGTCAATGTTGTTACTTGTGATCATGTTCTAGTAAGTTAAGCAAAGGAACCTTTGACACGTCTTAAGGCGTTATGGGCATATGGCGCCGAACCCATATTTTTATAGACCAGTTGAAACTCGGTGGCTGATGCGGTCAGGATTCCTCGGCCGCTATAACTTCCCAAGACATTTCTTAGTGTCCGTTATAGTTGTTAGTTGTTAGCATATCCTTTACAGGACGTCGCAGTCAACTTCAGCATTTTTTAGCTGTTTGTGATTTCTTGGCAAGTGTACGTTCAGTAGTTTGCCCTTACTTTCTGAACCACCGCCACTCATACCATTTATTAAACACCATTGCAAGGCAGTCTGCTTCAAAATCGCCCGCAGCAGTGTTTCGAACGCGGCACGTTGGATTCGGCCTGTGTGAGCCCGGGACACGCAAGGGAAACAAAACATAGTAAAACGGTTATGACCGCCACTCATACCATTTAGTAAAAACCAGCGCGAGGAAGTCTGCATCAAAATCGCCCGTAGCAGTGTTTCGAACGCGGTACGTTGAACTCCGCCTGTGTAAGGCCGGGACCCGCAAGGGAAGTAAAGAATAGAAATACTGCACCCAACCAGGCATGACGTCAAGAGGGGGCTGAGGAAGGGACGTGCGTAGGGCAGGCTTCACTATCACGTAGAAAAATCCAGCAACAGAATCCAAACAACCCTGATGAAGTGACGCATAGAACGGGTTGGCATGGTTTGGTTGTGCGCCTTCGCCTCAATGTGCGATGAGGGACAGTAGAAGGGGGAGAAGCCACTGGATGATAATGCTGCCTCTCTATATCTGTATTCCATTGCCATCAATGCTTCCCTGCCATTGTTAGTTTATTGTCCACGTTTCTGCATCATTTAACCAAGTAAAAATATGTCAGGTAGTCTAATGGCAGTTATTCCTGTTATGGTGTGAAGTGTTATTTATTTATTTATTTATTTATTTATTTATTTGGCGCTCGCTTGCTTTGAACTCAATCGTCATCCATACCCACTAGTGGTGGGTATGGACTGAATTTTGCATGTGGATTAGCTTTATCTATTAACAGTGTCCTTCGCCATCAGGCGAAACCACCCCGACTTCAGGGGTACTTGTAATTTGAATAACGAAGACATAAACAATAGATTGCACAGCATATTTCGCTGCATCTCGTCGGGTGCACACTACAAAATTCACACAACGTAAAGTAAAATAACTAGATAAATCCTTCAAGCTGAAATATACACATATTCGCACAGTAATGTCAATTGTCTGCCACGGTAATTTTAAACTAACTGACATGTCTATCTGTTTGCACAAAGCTGTGCCTATGTAGATTAACCATTGTGGCTTCTGCAAACTTTAACAAGCGTTTATTTTGTGTTTTAAACAACACGCGAAAGGCACTGTCTCTATCAATCACATTGTTTGTACCTTCGTTATTCAAAAGTACTTGGGGGTGAACCCCTTACCTCAGCATCAGCACACCGGATGTTTAAGAACATGCGTTCTTATCCCTTCAGCCATGCTGACCTACGTGCTATGCATTCAACACCATATTCTTGACCACAATGCAATGTGTTGGGTTGACCAGACATTTCACAGTTAACTGATCCAGTGTCCATAATAGGAGGTTTAGGCCAAACGTGGCGCACAATAAACTGCACAAGTATCATAATGTAAGTTTTCATTCACTGAACATTAAAATTGCAGAAGATACCACGAAACAACTATCATTGAATGTAAGAAAGAGAGTGCTGGTGTACTATATAGAACGTGTTTTGCTGTAAGGCTGTGAATCTTGGAATGTAAATAAACAAATTATTAAGATCTTGGAAGCAACAGAGATGTGATTCCTGAGACGAATGTTGCGAATTCCTTGCACTGCAAAATTAACTAACAATAGCTCTCCAAAAGAGGCTAATGAACCCAGAACATTATATACAGCAATAAGAAAGAGACAAACAGCTTCTTTTTTTTTGGGGGGGGGGGGGGGGCATGTGATGAGAAGCGAGGCATTGGAGAACATCGTGACAACTGGAAAGATCAAAGGGAAGAGAGGCAGAGGAAGACCAAGAGAAATGATGCTGGATGGATTGGAACGGTGGCATGGAGGAATATCATCAGCAGAGTTGATCCTTAAAACCAAAGACCGAGATCTGTCGATAGTCATGAACGCCTACGCCAGCCGGCATAGCACTTGATGATGATGACCACGAAACAAAACAAATAAAACGATCACCCTAGTATGGCGATAAATCGTCCTTTAGTCCAATTGGAAGGTCACATTTGACGATATATTATCCTTCGGCAATAAATCAGTTAATTGGGGAATCAGGTTTCACATTGAAAGCAAAGTGTGGGAAGAAGCTTGACCATGCTAATCCGTTCTATACGTCACTTGTTCAGGGTTGGTAGGATGTTGTTGCTGAATTTTTCTACGAGATAATGAAGCCTTCCCTACATCACTATGCTGCAATCTCACGTCACGAAAAAAAAAAAAAAACAACGTGATTTGCTTACCGCTTTCGTCTAGATACTTGAGGACTTCATCCTTCTTTGGCTCGAAGAGCTGTGCCGTGAAGATATAGCTGCTCTTCAGGGTTGCGTTGCTGGACTTGGCTGCTTTGATCTTGGGGTTGTTTTCCAGAAACTCTCGGAGCTGAATGGATTTGACATTGCCTACATATTACATTACATAACACACACACACACACACACACACATATATATATATATATATATATATATATATATATATATACGTGTGTGTGTGTGTGTGCGTGCATGCGTGTGTGAGTCTGTGTGTGTGTGAGTCTGTGTGTTATGTGTGTGTGCAGAAGACGATAAAACAAAGACAATTGCAATATTTTGGTCACTTGAAACGTCGTGAAAGTTTGCAAATAACAATAATGAAGGGATATATGCAAGGGAAGAGAGGAAGAGGAAGGCCAAAGAGAAGATGGGTGCGGGATGTGGTAGATGATCTCCAGGTTGGTGTATCGGTCGAGGGACATCTTGCTTATAACCAAGAAGTTTTCTTGAAGATTGTCATGGGAGCGAGGTTCTGCAAAGAACATGCACCTGAATGAATGAATGTATAGTTGGTGCGTTACATGTGAGCCTTGGTGGTTTAGTAGTTAGTACCATGGGGTATCAGATTACGGCGTCAGGATTCAATAATCAGTTGTGGCATTATGTAGTTTCTGTCTTTGACACTGCCTTAAGGCGTATTGCTTATATGGTGCTCTCCCGGTATTTCTATAGACCAACCAGCACTAGATGGCTGATATGGTCAGTGTCACACCGGTAGCCTTTACTTCCTAGGGCTTTTTGTGGCACCACTTTTATGCTGTATCCGACTGGGAGTCCAGATCAATTTGTATAATTCAACTGGATTATGATTAAAAAACGTGACCACTTTACTGAGAATAGTTCTGCAAATCTCCAAATACTATACAATGGTTTATTAATATATCAAGATATCTGGTGTATTCTCATTAAAACATTAAATCGTTATTGAAATAGAAGCATAAAATACTTCTAAAGCTATTCCAGATTTTACATAGCTTTAAAAACGAAAGTTGTTAGACATTAGAGGTAAGACTGCGCGGACTGATATGAGTGTGAAGCAGCAAAGTCTGACCTTGAAGAAAATTATGTTTCCGTACTATCCCGACCACATCACCACCAACTCTAAAATTCTCTCGGCTGTTAAATACTCATGCCAATATAATCCGTTGACTGTATCACAAAAGTTTGTATTATTAAGAAATATGTGTCCTTAATATTACTGTAACATCTGATGGGAGATGCCTTGAAGACATTAGAACAAGAATTGCCATTGTGAATGTAGCCTTTTGCAAGGTGATAAACATACTGACCAATAAAAAGATATCAATTGAAACGAGAAAAAGAGTGTGGAAGTGCTACATAGAACCTATACTTTTGTAAGGATGTGAAGCGTGGACAATGAGCAGGCAAGCTAACAAACATCTGATGGCAGTGGAAATGTGGTTTCTGGGGAAAATGCAAAGAACACCATGGAAAGACAGGAAAACTAATGAACAAGTCCTTCAAGAAACAAATGACGATAGTAAACTGATTAGATACATTAGAGGTAGACAGTAAAAATTTGTTGGGCATGTCATGAGAAGAAATGAATTGGAGAACTTGGCTACAACTGACAAGATCGAAGGGAAGAAACCAAGAGGAAGACCTAGAAGGAGATTCTGGATGGCTTGGCCACGTGGCATGGTTGAGACAGAAACACGAAGCTGAGCCACGACTCTGGTGATCGAGTGAGATGGCAAAACATGACCGCCCACGTTTATCGGCATGGCACTGATGGATGGATGGCAAAAACTCGATATACGCACGCTTCATAACTTTTGGACACGTTGGTGCGCTGATTGATTTTGCAACACTAATTCGGAACAACACTACAAATAAGTGATCGACCCCTGATCTAGAATTTGTTTGGTTGCTTCACAGCTGCATGTGAAAGAATCTCTGAAACCTATTTCCTACCGCAGAATTTTCTGTATGAAAAGATAATTTGAAAATCGAGTCACCGAACATATATCAGTGTAGGTGAGAAAAAAAGAGTTAATCGATTTTCAGGTATCCCTTTGCAGTCGACGGATGATGTCGGCCATCACGGAACATTTGCTTATTAGCAATCAAAGAGTAAATAAACAAACGCATTTCTATACTTTATTCGTCGAACAAAAATCGATTGTACAAATATATCGAAGCATTATCGATTAAGATATCCCAGCCGTTACCATGCAAACAAAAGAACTTCCTTTTAAATCTTAGACTCCCGTTGGAATAACGTGATCCAAATTAGAACAATATGAATGACTATGCACATAGTATTTCCGCACTTAGTATTTCTTCATATGATATTTAACTCTGCAGTACGCACCTGACGAGATGCAGACAAATATGCCACGACAGAAATCATGCAATGTTTTGTTTAGTTTAGGGTGTCTATATTTAAATATGACAAACTGTCAAACATATGCAGAACTTAGTATTCAAAGTTGTGCTAAAAGTTAAGTCAACCTTACCTGTCTCAATTCGCTCTCCGTTAGATAGTCAACATTACCTGTCTCAATTCGCTCTCCGTTAGATAGTCAACCTTACCTGTCTCAATTCGCTCTCCGTTAGATAGTCAACCTTACCTGTCTCAATTCGCTCTCCGTTAGATAGTCAACCTTACCTGTCTCAATTCGCTCTCCGTTAGATAGTCAACCTTACCTGTCTCAATTCGCTCTCCGTTAGATAGTCAACCTTACCTGTCTCAATTCGCTCTCCGTTAGATAGTCAACCTTACCTGTCTCAATTCGCTCTCCGTTAGATAGTCAACCTCCCGGGAAGGTTAACCCGGTCAACAAATGCCCGCAGAAGTCGGATGTGTCGGCCTAACGGCGCAAGAACGCAGTTCTGCTGTAAACAGGCACAACGCAATCACATCCGAAAAAAAACTCCGGATGAACGAAGAAGAAGAAGATAGTCAACCTTACCTGTCTCAATTCGCTCTCCGTTAGATAGTCAACCTTACCTGTCTCAATTCGCTCTCCGTTAGATAGTCAACCTTACCTGTCTCAATTCGCTCTCCGTTAGATAGTCAACCTTACCTGTCTCAATTCGCTCTCCGTTAGATAGTCAACCTTACCTGTCTCAATTCGCTCTCCGTTAGATAGTCAACCTTACCTGTCTCAATTCGCTCTCCGTTAGATAGTCAACCTTACCTGTCTCAATTCGCTCTCCGTTAGATAGTCAACCTTACCTGTCTCAATTCGCTCTCCGTTAGATAGTCAACCTTACCTGTCTCAATTCGCTCTCCGTTAGATAGTCAACCTTACCTGTCTCAATTCGCTCTCCGTTAGATAGTCAACCTTACCTGTCTCAATTCGCTCTCCGTTAGATAGTCAACCTTACCTGTCTCAATTCGCTCTCTGTTAGATAGTCAACCTTACCTGTCTCAATTCGCTCTCCGTTAGATAGTCAACCTTACCTGTCTCAATTCGCTCTCCGTTAGATAGTCAACCTTACCTGTCTCAATTCGCTCTCCGTTAGATAGTCAACCTTACCTGTCTCAATTCGCTCTCCGTTAGATAGTCAACCTTACCTGTCTCAATTCGCTCTCCGTTAGATAGTCAACCTTACCTGTCTCAATTCGCTCTCCGTTAGATAGTCAACCTTACCTGTCTCAATTCGCTCTCCGTTAGATAGTCAACCTTACCTGTCTCAATTCGCTCTCCGTTAGATAGTCAACCTTACCTGTCTCAATTCGCTCTCCGTTAGATAGTCAACTTTACCTGTCTCAATTCGCTCTCTGTTAGATAGTCAACCTTACCTGTCTCAATTCGCTCTCCGTTAGATAGTCAACTTTACCTGTCTCAATTCGCTCTCCGTTAGATCATTCAAAGGCTCGGGATCTGCGGGCTCTGACTGGTCAATCGTGTAGCCGTTGGGGTTTGAGGATCCACATTCGGGAAAGTGCTCCTCGCTTTCATTCTTCTTGGGGGGAATGGGGTCCCCTTGCACGCAGAAGAGACCCACGGAGATGAGAAGCAAGGGGGTGGTAAGTCCCACCATGATCAGTTAGTCGCTAGGTGGCGTTCGTTGTCAGCTGAAGTTTAACTGCGGATAGAGTTGAACTACCTAAATGTACAATTAAAGTAAATGACCTTATTTTCAGGCAAATGCAAAAATGCAGGTATCTAGGCACGTCAGTACTAAGATGCATCACAGAGATAAAGACCAGAATTGTGTTGTTTGTTCATCAAAATTGATGATGAGCATTCATTTCATCCAGTGGGGGTGAAAGTATGGAGCCGCGAGTTCTAAGATGGCTGGTAAGGCCTATTTTGGCTCGAAATGTTCTTAGACAATGTGGGTAAAGAATGCTTGACGTTCCAGGAGGAGGTTCTCCTGCAGTGGTTTTTCTGTCCAGCCTTTTTTCACAGCTCTTGCAGTCCTTGTTTGCTTCACAAGTGACTACACCCTTGCGTAATGATGTACACCATGAATTTCGGTCTTTGGCAGCAGTCTCCCGGGTGTCGTGATGAATTCCAAAAGCTTTTAGTGAGATTTTCAGAGTGTCTTTAAAGCATTTCCTCTGGCCGCCTTGGGAGCGTTTACCACAACGCAGCTCGCCGTAAAATAAATTCGTTTAGGGAGCCTGTGATTTGGCATACGAGTCAAGTGACCAGCCCAGCGAATCTGATTCTTCTTTAGTAGAGTGTGACTTCTGGGCATGGACGCGCTTTCTAGGACTGCAGTGTCTGGGATCTTGTCTTGCCATTTAATCTTCAGTAGCTTCCTAAGGCAGACTGTGTGGAAGTGGTTTAATTTCCTAGCGTGTCGCTGATAAACAGTCCATGTTTCACAAGTATATATAGCAATGTAAAGACCAGAATAGGGCAAGCAAAACCTCGTTCTATCAAATGAAAAACATTATGTGCAATAAGTCCTTGTTTTGGGAAGTTAGAACAAGAGAATTATTGCATGTTACATAGAACCAATTTTATCATAGGTTGCGAATCCTTAACAATTATGAAACAGATAAAATAATCCCTATAAGACTTGGAGATGTTGTATAGAAGAGTGCTGAAAATTAGTTGGGCAGCCAAAATGAGCAATGTGGACTTTTTGAGGAGGCTAAGTAGCAAAGGCAACGTATTACAAACATCAGAAAGAATCAATCATAATTGTTTCGCCATATTATGAGAAGACAAATACTGGAACATGTTGTGACAACCGGAAAGATTTGTAGAAAGAGGGATAGAAGAAGACAGCGTTAGAAAATTATTGACTATCTTGTGTCATGCTAGGAGGGAAGTCGACACACGAATTTATCCGTGACGTCGGAGGTATCAATTTGCGGAGAAGCATAATCGCCATTGCCACCCGGTAAGGCACTGGATAATGATGAGTGTTGGAACTCAGAATATTCAACAGAGTTTAATCCATTTCCTAGGACTAGGCTAAAAGGTAAGATAAACTACTTGCTGTTGTTGGTTGTTGCTTTTGAAAGGATTGCCTTCATTGCGCAACAAGTGTAAAACAAAGATTGGTATAAACACTCTTACCTGCAATATATTCCTCCGCCTGTTCAAGCTTCCGAGAGAAAAGTGAGCTCTAGAAAAAAAAATAGAGCAGAAACTAGCCTGATTTATAGAAAAGAATAACAGCTGGACATCTTTATGGCCTCATCCGTGTCATAAACTTGATAATTAATTAGCATCTGTTAATTAACTTTCTGGTTTACTTACTCGTGTGAGTTAACGGCCGTTACCAATTTAGAGAATGGAAGGTGTATTATGTAAGTTTAAGCACAAGTTTAAACAAAATCAATCAAATACAGAGGTTCTAGTACAACTGGAAATGAAAAGAGAGTTGATTAAAGAAATTAACATGAGCAGATGAGATATTTCGGCCACGTTAAAATACATAACAATCTTATAAAAACCATACTGGGGTGTGAGGTTGAAGGCAAGCGAGCAATAGGCAGACAACGATACAAGTGTGAAGATAACATCTGAGATGGATGAACATCAGCCTGACAGAATGTACAGTCAGGGCGAGAGACAGACAGTGTTGGAGATCCATTGCAGCCAATCTTAATTGTGGAGACGGCATTTGATTGATGGATTGATTGGTTGATTGACTGATTGATTATGTAAGATTAAGGAAGCCCTGATACAGCAATGGTTATTAATGAGTCAACAAAAACAAGAATCGGTAAGCTTCACTAGAACACAATCACGGGTGACCAGATTGGACATTGCGGCTAAAGCCTTCCTCAGCACACAAACAACAAACATACATTAATACAATTACATTTTTTAATTAGCGCAATGGCCAGCATGATTGCTTACCGACCTGGTGGTAATGTGCTCGAATCCCCATGGAAGCACGGAATTATATGTGATCGACCTGGGATCTCACGTCGGCCTAGTCGTACTAGGAGCTGTTCTGGAAAGTACATGTTGAGGGTTTAAAATTGCTGTTACCACATATCAAGTGCAGATTGGTTTATAAAAGTATGTGGTTAGCACCATACACCATATACTCCTCAAAACGTAAAAAGGGATCCATTAAAAAGGGGACCCCGTGTTTCTGTAGTAATTAGAGTCGCAGTCGTGGATCAGCACCGTGTTTCGGTCTCGACCATGCCACGTGGCCAAGCCATCCAGGTATTTACTTCTTGGTCTTCCCCTTGGTCTCTTCCCTTCGATCTTGCCAGTTGTCACCAAGTTCTCCAATTCATCTCTTCTCATAACATGCCCAAAAACTTTTGACTAAATCTAATGTCTCTAATCAATGTGTCGTGACTTCCTTTAAAGTGTCGTCCCTGGAGTGAGGAGAGTCAACACCCACATTATAATTTTTCTTTCCTATCAATATCCTGGAGAATCCACCAGCTTCCGTCCAACACACTCCATCAGCCCATGGACACCTTTTCCTATCACTCTCTCACTGTCGTACTATGCCCCCTCTCATACTTCCCCAACGCAACATATTCAACAACTCTTGCTTCCAAAAATTAATACAGATTAATTTATTAAAAGAAAAGTGTAACGTATATGAGACGTGTATGCGAAGAAAATGTGTGATGTGTTCTATAATGTGTGTAGGATCGGACTCTCAGATAATAGCATAGTCAGTTCATCCTTGCAAGGACACACCACAGCACGTTAAGTCAGAACAAGTCCACCTCACCCGGTACTGTATCTCTCCTGCCGGACACCGACTGTCATCTGTAGCTTCCTGGTAATCCATCTTCCTGATCATCCGAAATAGATACTGTTTGTAAATTACAGCTGATCATGGACCGGTTGCCCAATGCACATAATTTCCTATCGTTCTTAAAGAATGCACAAATCCTTTGTAGTGAGTATTTAGGTATCACTGTTATTGTTAATATACTTGAACCTAACTAGTGTCTATCTAGGTTCAGGTATCATGTCTTTTGAACTATTTCACTAGAATATATCACCCCATGTGACTATTATATTTTAATGTTCTTGTTTAGGTACTAATGTTCTTATGCTGTGTTGCATCAACAATCATCACCCATCTTAGGTGAACACGCAGGAATCGTTATATTGGTTGGCTCTTCTGAGTCATGTTATGGTGAACCCTCCTGATTATGAGTCCAGCGTAAACATAATACCATCTTTCTTCTCGGACGTTATTCCTTTTTAGTAAGAAACATTTGAGTGTCTAACTGGTGTTATGTCTAATTGAAGTTGCACTTCATCAAACCCAGTGTTGAACTTCCTCGTAACTGGTATGGAACCTGTGAGAGAAACAACACATCTTGTGATAGTACTAGTCACTGATCCTACCGGCTGAGTGTAAGTTTATTGCCTTGCTCAGTTATTTTATAGCTAACTTAACTCTGTCATAGAGCATATTAGCTCCTCACCTACGTCCGAATCAGGCGATGACAAGGAAAGACCCATAAACAGAGTGCACAACTTCAGTGGGCAAACCATTGAAAGATCCCCCCATTGGACACTTTCCCCATCTAAAATCTCTCCAATTATCACCCCTCTATCCTATTCATCCTAGCAGAGCCAATTATCACTTCACTACTCTAACTAGTTTTCAACTAAGAGTGCTAATCATCACACTCTAGTTTTAACAAGACGACGGCCTATATTAATTAGGACTAATTAGACTATATTGACTACCTTATGCAAAACCGCCTCATTCCGGGATGGCTGCTACACTTTGCCATAACGACACATGCTAGTTAATTTTAAATTAATCTGATACTGTAGAGCTCTCCCACAAACACGTCCATCCTAATCCACGGTTTTGGTCAACACTCATTGTCCCCAAATCAGGTTTTTCAAACAGCCTAAAATTGGTCACGTGACGGTATTCTTTATGTCCACACATGTGTTATTTGGGCATATCATCCATTGTCAAGAATCTATCCTCCCTGGCTCAATCAATGTAAGAGTTGTCATCACTTGTTTTGACTCCCACAACAAGCTAGCGAGTTCCTGTATGCTCCCAACAACGGGTTTCCACAACAAACCGCCAATCTTCTGTCGAGTGGTGACAACCACAGCTGTCATTTCGCTTGATGTCCGGAAACTCTCAATGACAGACGGACTGTTTTCTCCCGAGCTGAGTACTTCCGCTTAAATCCGACCTGTTTATGAACTGTCAAAGTGGTGTATAGATTCATCTCACTCACTTCCAAATGTTCCCATTTTGTCGACCCCATGTAAACACGTGCAGCTGCAACTTTTGACCGTCCTGGGGATTTTGACATCCAATTTGTTTTTTCTGTTAGTTAAAAAAGTTTTGGCTTTGCAGATAGGCCGGTTAATCAGAAAGTCTCTATAGTAATCAACTGGTTAAACGCGGTGTTTTATTTTTGTGACACAATGCAATAATTCCAGCATTTGGGGGTTTAAATATTTTTGTGAGAATGGATAGGAATCCAAGATAATTGACAGACATATGACATTTTTCCTTTACCCCTACCCCGTTGAAACTCAGAAGGGAAGTTATAATTAGGGCCCATCCCGGCCTCAGATTAATAATCATGTGACCAAATAAGCCACATTCTGGAAATTAACTGGAAAGGGATTATTGTCCATAGGAGGTCATGATTCATTGCACCGGGTTTTATCCTCCTCGACTCGGACTCTTTCCGCAGGTCGGCCTGTTGAAAGCGTCACATAAAGCATAAACTCCGTAGCTGCAGAGACAAAGCTCCAGGAGTCTCCGAGAAGATTGCAATCGTGAACCGAACAACGTAGGACGGGATAGAACCCACAACCTTCGGAGTGCGAGGTGACAGTGTAACCTTTTCGCCACGGAGACTCCAGTGGATGTGGATTAAGAAATCAACACACGTTGTGCGAAGGCAAATCAGGTACAGAGATAACTAGCGCAACTTCTGTCGGATATAAAGATACCTGTAAGTACTAAAGCAAATCTCATAAAATCCAGGAAATCCAGCAACTAATTCAGGATAATGCTCGCCCGGGTGATGTGATTATACACACAGATGGTTCGGTGTTGAGAGGCAGGAGAAGTGCCTGTGGGTTCTTAGCAAAAGCTAATGGTCGCCGTTTGGTGCAGGCATATCTTCTTTTCGTTCATCCGGAGTGTTTTTTCAGTTGTGATTGCGGTGTGTCTGTTATGCGCCCTTAGGCCGAAACCCGTAGGCCAACACATCGACTTTAGCGTGCTTTTTTGACCAGGTAGCATTCCTGGGAGACTCTCTCTTTTGTGGTGCCGTCTACAACCATGCTGGCCAAGTTAGAACGGTCGAAGACAACGGTCATCCCTCAAGGGAAGGTCGGGACAGTCCATAGCATTTTCCGCCATCCAAGGTTGCTTCCATAGTTGCAGTGCCGACACATAACGCCCTGGTTCTGGGCTAGCCGAGGAAATCGTCACGTCCTGCTCATGGCTGCTTTAAATCCTCACTTCAATATATTGGTCATTTCGTTTGCCCCGGGCCATTCCCGCACAAACCAGACAGGTTTGCAGATGGTATCCGCTCAGCGAGTTTTCGGACATGTGCTTGTCGTTGCGCCCGTCAGAGCTGTTCCAGGCACGACAGACATTCGGAAAACTACCTAGTCAGAGCTGTTCCGAACAAGAGCGGCATTCGGAAACTAGGTAGTCAGAGCTGTTCCTAGCAAGAGAGACATTCGGACGAGACATTTCACTCGGACGTAAATGCGTAGTGTCAATTTTTAGTTTGCCACCCGTAGGACGACACTTCCGGCTTACGGCGGGCATTTTTTAATGAGGTTAGCCTTCCTCGGGTTTCGAGACTCTTGTTTCGGCTTCCACACAGCAAGCTTTCGCTTCGGGCTGCCACGTAATGGGTTCGCAAGACAGGCGTTCCATTTCGTGTCAACGAGACAATTTTCCATCTTTGACTACACTCACTCCATGAGTGTGGTTACAGACTATCGGACGTCTGCGAGACGTGCGACCGAGGTGTTTTTCCACCTTTTGTACTCACTCACGAGGTAGGCTACATGTGCTGCCGGCTCAGCACCTTACCTCCGTGCGTCTGTGGGCGAGTAACGGTCAGGCCCTTTCATCCGGGGATACCTCATATCCCCCAGCTAAGAGACATCGAACGAATCTGCGCCGAGCATGTAGCGTTCTCAGCACATCATCACAATTTTGATGTAGGTTTGTGTCGGCCAGGCTCTCACTTCCGAGAGTTTATGGCTTAGAGACGTTCAGCCATACACCTCAGATGGGAGCCTTAGAGGTTATGCCCGGACTGAGATTTAGGGATCGTTTGCCTGATTTTGACTGCTATCCTCAGTCTTGCCTGCAGAGCAGCAGGTTGTGTCTCTCTTAGTCTGGTCCCTATCCCACGAGCCGTCCGATATGTAGTTTTCACCCATCGGCAAGCACATGGGGTCGATGGGACACGCAAGCTCCCCCACCACGCCAAGGTGGAGACACATCGGGGGAGGTGCAGGCATATGATACCACAACATCTAGCTTAAGAATGGAGGTGGAGGCAGTCAGTGCAGCTTTCCGCTGGATGGAGAATACGATATACACACACATCGTGATTGTAACTGACTCAGAAAGCATGCTGAGTAGGGTGAGGACAGGCAAGCTTCGTGCAGAGTGGCTTGCTTCGCTTCGGAAGTCACGGGTGACAAGCATCGCCTGGATCTTTTCTTCGGGGCATGCTGGTGTGCTGGGGAATGAACAGACAGGCAGACTGGCTGGCTCTGCAAAACTTAGTGGAGTATTGATGCATAATAAGGAAGACGTGGTTGCGGCCTTGTGGGATCACGTGTACACCTCTGAGGAGCAAATGGATCACCATAGTCTGGCAAGAATGAGACAGCGAGGGGTGACGATGGGATCTGGCCGACGATTGACGCTCAGAGGTAAGGCGAGACGGACATATAATCAGATTGCTACTGGTGCTATTAGTGTTGGAACTCTTCGCTGGCTGCTGAGGATGGGGACGGAGCGCTTATGGGAATGCCCCGAAAGCTGTGATTTCGGTTCCTAAATCAATCAATCAATCAATCAATCAATCATAAAAATTATTGTTGCCGACATTATGCTGCGAATGTCAAACATCGACGCCTACTGCATCTGTCAATCATGTTTTTAAAAATGTCATCCCTGCCTATAGTATCATACAAACAGGGCCGCGACGTGCTATGATACAGAGAGGCGGCCCCATCAGGCGGCACTGTAAGGGGCGGCATAAGCAGCGAAATCAAAGTACAATTTCAACCATTCAATAATTAAAAATCTTTAATGGGCGGCGTTTCGAAAAGAAAAAGAAACATTTAAGAGGCAGCATTTCGAAGACTTGCATCATACTGAGAAATCTACCACACGGCCCTGTCCATATGTAATCTACCATTAAGAGGTGCATTCCCTGTTAGCCTATCAGCCTGTTTGTTCAATTCCCCGCACTCCCATATGACCAGGGCAAAAAAATAGTACTATTACCGCAATCTGTGACCTCTGAAGCGAGGAGAGCCATTCCACACGAAACATTCCTTTCTTACTAAGCACACTCCTCGAGTCCGTAATGAATGCAATGCTAGTTGCAATCGTCTCCTCTAACCATCGGAAGGCCGCTGTTACTTCTTTCACCTCCATCCTCATGCTGGAGGTCGTCGCATATACCAGACACTACTTTTTCAATCATCGTCCATTAGCCTTCGCAACGAAACCCAAGCCTCTACGTCTGTTTCTCACCACTGACCCATCGGTGTAGATCACTATGTCACCTTGACTTATTTTACTCTGGATCAATTGTTGCACCTCAAACTGTGCGGCCTACTGCCCATTCTCTGCACTTATGACCTAATGTTACTATCGCATAGTGCCAGTCCGACATGTCTTCTGGTACCTACTCTTTTTCACGATTGATGTTATCTAGATCACACACCTGACGTATAGATATTTCTGTCGGTGCCATCCAGGACCTGCCTCGTCTTAGTCTATGACCCTTGACCATATCCGTGGCTTCATGCAGGAGGTGATCCCTATCTGTAGCAACTCCGAGGTACCATTTGGTTTGAAGGACCCATTGTTGGTAGTGCTAGAAGATGCCTGTGTCCTGTGTGCACCCCAGGATTACTCGCATGGCCGCATTCTGAATGCCCTCCAACCTTTCAATCTGGTTCTATGATACTGGCAGCAGTCCCAAACCATACTAGATGGCTTAAATTATTAACTGCTGAAAGAGCATTTAAAGCATCCTCTGCTCTAAGTCGGTTGCTGCCATCGCCCTCAATGCATTAAGTCCCTTACCAGCCTTTACCGCCAAAGCCTCCATGTGGTCCTTAAAAGACATACCTGTCAAAGATATTTCCCATGTATTTCAATTTACTCTCTCTCTCTCTCTCTCTCTCTCTCTCTCTCTCTCTCTCTCTCTCTCTCTCTCTCTCTCTCTCTCTCTCTCTCTCTCTACTGAGAGGACATCTATTTAATGTAATACATGGCCTTCACGGTTCGGTTATCCAGGGAGTACCACACAACCGATGCCTTGTCTGAGTTTATAACGGCCCCTGTGTCCCAGCACCTCTCTGTCACCCTGTTTACTTCCGTCTGTAAGTCTGCATCCAAACTTTCCCTGCCTCTTCCCTGTCTGTACACCAAATGTACATATGTCTAGATTCTACCAATTCCTGGTGTCTCCAACTGCGACTTTGCTGGTGTAGATTTTAAAGAGCATTGGGGACAAGGCAGATCCCTGTGGCAGCCCAGGTCAGAAGTCCGTGAACCCATGCACAGAGCAATTTTACGCTCATAAAGGACCGCGGCAATCCATTTGACAATCCAAGGGCAGACCTCCAAATCCAACAGAGTGTGTATCAACCGATCATACCTGACTCTGTTGTAAGCATCCTCCAGGTCTAGTGTCACCGCAACTGTTTCTTGTTTATCCTGGAAGCCCTCACAGACATCAAATGCAAATGTTGCTGCATTGGCCCAGGTGTCCTTCCCAAGCCGGTTAACTCCCAAAACCTTTGGGAAACAGGTTACAACTTTCCAAGCGGATACTTCTAGTAAGGGAAGTAACCTTCTTATATATAAATACTGTGCTCTGCTAAAGGAGACGACTTCATTGTAACAGTAACTGTCAATGAGGAAGTACAATAACCTTCCATAGTACAACTAAAGTAACTGAATAAAGAAATATTGGAGTCTGGAACAAAGGTGCAAGAAACGGTGCAAGTCTGTTTGCAGGGTACTGGACAGGTGAAAGCAGTTTTTCATCAATAGCTTTGAAGAAGACACGTTTTGATACAAGTTTAAAAATTACTTCAGTGTGGCTAACTTTCTCTTGAAAGGGACGTAGTCAGCGCTTGGCTGCTGCTATAACCCTAATTGTTCTCAATAAATTGTGCATGTGCGGATGTCCAAGAAAGAAGACCTTTCAGAAAATCGGCCCATGGTCAATACAGTATGGCACTGATGATCTGTCTCTTGTACTGGGAAACATTTCTAATACTGGTGTCCATAGCCTCCTGTCTCATGTACTGCCAACCATGTCTAAAACTGATGTCTCCAGCCTCCTGTCTCTTGTACCGCCAAACATTTATAAAACTGATGTCCACAGCCTCCTGTCTCTTGTACTGCCAAACATGTCTAATACTGATGTCCCCATCCTCCTGTCTCTTGTACCGCCAAACATTTCTAATACTGATGCGCACAGCCTCCTGTCTCTTGTGCTGTCAAACATTTCTAATACTGATGTCCACAGCCTCCTGTCTCTTGTACTATCAACTGAGGTGTAGGACATCGGGTCTTGAGCCTGCGGCATTCAAGCCGCCTGGTTAGTGCAGTCGCCGCGAACTGCGCAGTTTAGAGTTGTCTTTTTTCTTCCGACAAATAAATAAATTTTTAAAAAAACACACACAATCCACTCCTTGCCGAGCCTATAGCAACTAATTAGAGCAAATTCAAAACAACAATGATAAGTGTATTAGAAGAGCTGAGGAAATTAGAAAACGTCTAAGTCTGAAACCATTCTTACAGTTCATAATAGAACAACAAATTAAATGATTTGGCCACCTCCCAAGAATTCCTCGGTACCATCTTCCCAAAAGAGACACGCCGAAGAAATATAATGGATACCGAGCCAGGAGAACCCCGCAGAAAAGATAGAGTGATGGTATCAAAAACCGCCTTCCAGAAAAGAACAACACCTACATTTCACTGAGGTCAATGGAGGAAGAGAAGAAGAGGAATGTTTTCTGACAGGTGCGACTCTGGGGAATCGCCGTGGTTTAGTGGCTAGCAACCCTGCCTACCGGCCCGCTGGTCATAGAGTCGATTTTGCAGCGAGATGTATTTTGTGTGTGTCTGTGACCTGGTCCCCCAGGTTGATCCAGCCTTAAAAAATGTTTGCGAGGAAATATGTCTTTGAAAGTTCAGGTGGCTGGTGTTTTTAATTGCGCTCGCTGGCTTTCAACTGAAACGTCGTCCATATACACTATTTCTAGTAGTGCTGGAATGGATTTTGCTTGTGGATTAGCTTTCTCAATTACCAGGTGTCCCTCGCCATCAGGCGAACCCACTCCGACTTCAGGGGTACTTGTAAATGAAATCCCCAAGACAAGGACGAGAAGTCAGCATTTTAGTCCAACTGTCCGGTGTAGGGGTTGAACCCCTTACCTCAGCATAAGCACACCGGATGTTTAAGAACGCACGTTTTTATCCATTCGGCCATGCTGACTTCAGATAACTTTGTATTCCCACTGTTCTGTGCAAGCACCAATTAGTGTATGTTTGTAGTGTAGTCGTTCTCCGTGTTTCTGATCTATAACCTATAACATTCAGCCGATTCGACACTGGGGCTAACAATTCTAAGCTCCACCTCTCCAGACTTGGCTAAATAAGAACAAAAATACCCGATGTGTAAGGTAACAGACATAGATACACGAGTAAGTGGTACGTAAAATTCGGAAATATCCGGCTGTGGGGTGTGACCAAAATTCCCCTTGTTTCTACACTTGGGTAGAAAGTGTCTGCACGTTCTCATAATGTGTTGGAGTTTCTTGGGAGCTGCCTTCAACTGGAGATCAGTCGGTAAGTATAATATAAATGATATAGACTTGTATCTTTGTTGTTGTTATTTTTCTTGACATCAACACAACACAGTTGTCATTGGCTATCAATCAGTGTGTCTTCTCACACGGTGTTCTAAATCTGGCGTGTGCCTAGAATTGCCTCTAACGGAATTCTAACAGTGTCAATAACACAGCTAGGTCATGAACTCTATTACACACTTGAAGTCGCATTATGTACATGGTGCCACACCCAAACTTGTATAAATCAATCGGCACTCAGTGGGTGGTATGTTCAGTGTCACGCCGGCGCCATTACTTCCCAAAAATATTTCTGATGCCCAGTTTACGCTGGGTCGACCTGGGAGCTCGGATCTATATTTTTACAAATGTGATTCACCCTGATGGAGATCGAACACATGTCCATCATGTTCTTGTCTCATCTAATCTCATCATGTTCTTGTTCTCATCTCATCTAATCATGTTCTTCTTGTTCTCATTTCATCTCTTTGCACGTGTACCGTGTGATATCGAGGTGGAGCATAAATAGCGGGACATTGCCTGTTTATTGACTTCATTTAATCGAGATTCCCATGGACTCTTGTTCTTCTTCTTCGCCTTCTTATATTCATTTGTTTTACCCTCTTCATTTTCTTGTTCGTTGTTGCTCCAGACATGTCTATACGAGAAGACTATGGCAGTGGCTAGACCCTCGCCTACAGATCCGGTGGCCATATGTTCGAATCCCCATAGGGGTGGATGTGTCAAATGGGTCTGGCCTAAAATGGGAACCAAGGAATGCCTAGGGAAGTAAAGGCGACCGGTGTGTCAGTGACGATATCGGCCACTGAGTGCCGGTTTACTTTACTTTACTTTACTTTACTTTACTTTACTTTACTGTAATGTAATGTACTGTATCGTACTTTACTTTACAGCATTGTACTGTATTGTACTGTACTGTACTGACATGTACTGTAGAGTACTGTACTGTACTTTACTTTACTATATTGTACTGTACTGTACTGTATTTTACTATACTGTACTGTACTGTACTGAAATGTACTGTAGAGTACTGTATTGTACTTTTCTTTACTTTACTTTACTTTACTTTACACTACTTTACTTTACTTTACTTTACTTTGCTTTACTTACTGTACTGTACTGTACTGTACTGTACTGTACTGTGATGTACTGTACTGTACTGAACTGTACTGAATTGTACTGTACTGTACTTTAAGGACTAACCACATTGTTACAACTAAGTACTGTACTGAAATGTACTTTACTTTGCTTTACTTTACTTTACTTTACTTTACTTTACTGCACTGTACTTTACTGCACTGTACTTTACTGCACTGTACTTTACTGCACTGTACGTTACTGCACTGTACTTTACTATACTGTATTGTACTGTACTTTACCTTCCGAAGGTTATGTGTTCGATTCCGGCCTCGGTCATTCAGTTCACAAGTGCAATTTTCTCGGAGACTCCTGAGAGTCGTCGCTGGAGCTAAGGAGTTCGTGCTTTGTGCGTCGCTTTCAGCAGGACGCTTTGAAGAAATAGACCCGAGCTATACGGGGTCAAACCCGGTGCAGTGAAGTTGATCCTATTGACTTTTAACCTCCTTTTTAAATTCTATTCTACTCTACTCTACTCTACTCTATTCTACTCTACTCTACTCTACTCTACTCTACTCTATTCTACTCCTCTACTCTATTAGACTCGACTCGACTCTATTCTACTTTGAATTACTTTAATTTATTTTACCTTACTTTATTTGCCGGCTCCGTGGTGAAGAGGTAACGGGCGCAGTTCGTAATCCCGCTTACCCGCGTTTCGAAACACAGCTGCGGGCGATTTAGCAACAGACCGCATTATGTTGATTTTTTACGAAATTGTATGGATGCCGGTCGTTCAGAAAGCAATGGCAAACTACTGAACGTTAACTCGCCAAGAGGTTGACTGCGACGTCCTGTAAAGGATATGCAACTAACTTTTTTGAATACTTTATTTACTTTATTTGACTTTACTTCTTTTTGAGTTCATTTGATTCAACAAGCTTCTAACAATTATCTGGAGAATACAATATAAGAATACGACACGCCCAGTTCAAGGTCGAATAACAGGGTGGATCTTGGGGGTTGTAGGTCAGTGGAGTCCTGGGGATCTCCAGAGATTAAGCCAAAATTGCACAAAGATTGTATGTGTGAATGTTGTACAAGTGCTCTAGAATATCGATTTAAAATGGTTTAGTGCTGTGTGAGTCTGTGTATGTGTGTGATCAAACATACTGTGTGTGCCTGAATATGTGTGTTTGTGTGGTAAACATAGTGTGTGTGTGTGTGCGTGCGTGCGTGCGTGTGTGCGTGCGTGCGTGGTGGTAAACATAGTGTGTGTGTGCGTGCGCGCGTGCGTGCGTGTGTGCGTGCGTGTGTGTGTGTGTGTGCGTGCGTGCGTGCGTGTGTGCGTGCGTGTGTGTGTGTGTGTGTGTGTGTGTGTGTGTTTTTTTTTTTTTTTTTTTTTGTTCTGTACTCCTTATGTCGTCTGCATAGTTCGTGGTTTGGGAGGTTTATTTTCTCACAAAAAACTCAGTGGGGCAGATCCAAACTTCCCGCATGTAAATCCAGGCATGAATCTTATCGCTCTGACCGGGGTATTACGTACAACATCACTATGCTAATCTTATATCACCACTAAAAGTTAGTTACATATCCGTTGCAGTCAATTCCAGCATTTAATGGCTGTTTGTGATTTCTTGGCAAGTTTACGTTCAGTGATTTGTCCTTGACTTGGGGACGTTGATTTCAAGTACCTCAGAAGTCGTGGTGGGTAATAATATTATCGGTGGTAATAAAATACCAGACATTCGATACGCTGATGACCCAGTATTACTATCCACATCATAGGATGGTATAGAACAGTTAATTACCTCAAACCAAAAGAATAGCGAAAATCACAACCTATAGCTTAACATAGCAAAAACAAAGATAATGCATACAGATAAAACTTTTATGGAGAAAGAAATATACTTGTATGTTAATGAGGAAATATTGGAGGTGGTGGAAAATTTCGAATATCTTTGGTCAAAAAATACCAACAATGGTGACTCACTGATGGAAATTAAAAGATGAATATATATATATATATATATATATATATATATATATATATATATATATATATATATATATATATATATATATAGCCCTTCAAAAACTAAAATAACTGAATACATTGTGGGGGAGAAAGGGGGTGGGGTGGGAGGGGGGGGTTGATAGAACTACAAAGATTACATTTGTAAGAGCATGCATCTTTCCCATTGCAAATACGCCTGTGAGACCTGGCCACTTACTAAACAAGCTGAACAGCGCATAAATGCCTTTGAATATAAATGGTGTAGATGGGTTCTAAGAATACCTTTGAATATAAATGGTGTAGATGGGTTCTAAGAATATCTTGGATACAGAAAAGAACAAATGAATCCATACGACAAGATCTCAGTATTGAAGAAGGATTGGCTTCAACGGCCAACGAGGAGTACCAGTACTAATGATACCAGTAGCAGTCTGATTATGTGTCTAGGGATTCTCGTTAAACAATTATATTCCTGTCTACTAATTATTTAACTTATGAACAGCCAGAATTATCAGTGTGCGTGTTTGTGTTGTAAACATACCAAAGGTGAAAAGCACTGTAATGTACAAGAGCATACACACACACATAGACACACACACATATACACACACACACATACACACATACATAGACACACATACATAGACACACACATACACACACACATAGACACACATACACACACACACATACACACACACACACATAGACACACATACATAGACACACACATACACACACACATAGACACACATACACACACACACATAGACACACACACATATACACACACACACATACACACATACATAGACACACATACATAGACACACACATACACACACACATAGACACACATACACACACACACATAGACACACACACATATACACACACACACATACACACATACATAGACACACATACATAGACACACACATACACACACACATAGACACACATACACACACACACATACACACACACACACATAGACACACATACATAGACACACACATATAGACACACACACATACACACATAGACACACACACACATAGACACACACACATAGACACAGTCACATAGACACAGACACATAGACACACACACATAGACACACACAGATAGACACATACACACATAGACACACACACACATAGACACAGACACATAGACACAGACACAGAGACACAGACACATAGACACAGACACATAGACACAGACACATAGACACACACACATAGACACACACACACAGACACACACACACATAGACACACACACACATAGACACACACATAGACACAGACACATAGACACAGACACATAGACACACTCACATAGACATAGACACAGAGAGACAGACAGACAGACAGGCGGGCGGGCGGACAGACGGGCGGACGGACAGACAGACAGACAGGCAGGCAGGCAGGCAGGCAGGCAGGTTGGTAGATAGGTTGGTTGGTTGGTATGTAGAAGGTATGTAGGTGGGTAGGTATATAGACAGGTAGTTTAGTAGATATGTAGTTAGGTATGTTGGTAGTTAGGTTTTAGGTTTGTAGGTAGGTAGGTAGGTAGGTAGGTAGGTAGGTAGGTAGGTAGGTAGGTAGGTAGATCTTATCATCATGCGTGGGTGGTCATGGGTTTAACACGATCACTAGTATTGGATCCGGTCTGTGTTCTCGTCCCAGTTATGCTATATGGTCAAGCCATCCAGGCCTTTGTCTCTTTGCCTGCCACTTACTTATCACTGTTTATTATCACTGTTGCCAGTTGTCACTAAGTTGTCAATGATCGTATGACAAGCTTCAACTTTTGACAAACATTATAATAAGACTATAGGAATCGCGATGCCTGTCCGATTGTCACGCGTTCGAATCCACAAAGGGTAATTATTTTTTTTTTTTAATTCATCTGGGCTCCCAGACCGCCCAACATACAATGGGGAACAGGAAATGTGTTGGGAAGCAAAGGAAGCCGTCGTTATATTGACCACATCAACCACCACACGTCGATTGGTTTATGAATATATAAATCTCATCTCTCATCTTCTCATCATGTTCCTCTTGTACCTTGCGGTGTCGAGGTGAAGTATAAACTTCGTGAGAGTGCCCGGTTATGGGCTTCGTATATCGACATTCCCATGGATTCTGTTATTCCCTCCGTCCAGCGTTTACGTGGTCGGCCTCTTCCTCTGTTTCCATCTGGTCTGTACGTCATTGCCTGTTGTGGCATGCTGTTGACTGGTAGCCTACTTGCATGGCCAAACCATTTGACTTGCTGCTTTCTAATAAAATCTAGAGCAGCTTTAACCCCCACTTTAGTCCTGATTTCTTCATTTCTGATCTTATCTCTTCTTGATACGTTGAGTATTCTTCTCAGGAACCTCATTTCTGTTGTTGTGATTTTTCTTTTCTCTTTTTCTGTCATTGTCCAGGTTTGGCATTGGTAGCACAGAGTTGGTAGGAAGATTGTGTTGTAAAGTGCTTTCTTAGTAGTTATTGATACATGTTTGTTCTTTAGTATTGGTGCCATTTGTCCAATGAGTTGATTTGCCTTATTGCACCTATTTTCGATCTCGTCTTCTGATCTGCCATTTGATGATATTATACTTCCTAGGTACTTGAAGCTCTTTACTTGTTTCAAGGGATGTTCGTTTAGGTGAATTGTTGCTGTTTGTTCTTCTTTAGTTATAGTCATTACCTCTGTTTTGCTTGTGCTAATTTTCATGTTATGTTCCCTACACATTTCGTTTAGACTATTCATGTGGTCTTGTAATTCAGCTTCTGATTTTGCTATTAGTGCTTGGTCGTCCGCAAACAGGAGTTCTCTAATGGTTAGATTTGCAGATGGTTCTTCTTCTGTGTTCTCGTCATGCGGTATTCTTGCTGTCTCTGCTTGGCTGGTTTCTTTACATATGTTGTCTATATATGTTATGAACAAGAGAGGGGACAGGACACAACCTTGTCGTACTCCAGATCTTATGGTGAAGGGTTCTGAGTGTCCTCCAGTTGCTCTCACTATGCATTCACTGTTGTCGTATAAACTTCTACATAGGTTTGTTAGATGTGTACTCACTCCATATTGTTTAAGGATTTCCCAAAGCTTGTTTCTATCTACCCTATCAAATGCCTTTTCTTGGTCAACAAAGGCTAAGTAGAGTGTTTCATTGAATTCAATTGATTTTTCTATAAGTTGTCTAAGAGCAAAAATGGCGTCTGTGCATCCTTTGTTTTTCCTAAATCCAAGCTGCGTTTCGCTTAGCTGGGGTTCTAAAGTAGTTCGTAATCTTTTTTCAAGAATTTTGCAAAATATTTTCCCAGTATGACTCAACAGTGAAATGCCTCTGTATTGTGTGCAATCTCTTTTGCTGCCTTTGTTTTTCCAAATTGGGATAATTATGGCGTTTCCCCAGTCTCGTGGTGTCTGTTGTTCTACCCAAACATGGTTGAATAGTCTATGTAGCCAAGCTGTTCCTACTTCCCTTGCTGCTTTAATTAGTTCATTTGGTATTTCATCCTGTCCTGGTGATTTGTTCAATGGGGCTAATCTGATGGCTTCTATAATTTCTTCTTTTAGTATGTCTGGTTCTAGTTCCTCGGTGACATCTGTGTAGGTCTCTTGAATTCCTGTGACATCTGATGGGATGTTGAGAAGTTGTTCGAAATACTGCTTCCATCTTATTAGGATGTGTTTTTGTTCACTTATTGGTTCTCCATTTTCGCTGTTAATTATTTCAGTTGGGTCAAAGGGTACTCCTCTGGTTCGCATTGCACTTATCTTTTTGTAGAAGTTTCTGGTTGAGTTTCTGAATATATAAAGCTAGTACCATATCAAAGGGTACTCCTCTGGTTCGCATTGCACGTATCTTTTTGTAGAATTTTCTGGTTGAGTTTCTGAATATATAAAGCTAGCACCATATGCACACTACTTCTCAAGGTGTAATATAGTCTTACACTTTTACTTTAACTGATTAAGTGCCATGGGATGATAAATTGTCTTTTCCAAACTTTTCGTAACTGCCATGGACTTATAAATCAAACTATAGTTAAAATATCAATAGAGTAGTTTATTTCCTATAGTGTTAAAAATGTTATCTACTGCCTATAGTACCTTGCGGTGTAGAACAGGAGGGTTTTGAGCCTGGAGAATTAAGGCCACCTGGCTAGTGCAGTCGCAGCGAATTGTGCAGGTTAGTTTTTCCTATACAACCCCCTTTAATTATATATATATATATATATATATATATATATATATATATATATATATATATATATATATATATATATATATATATATATATATATATATATACATATAGGGGTATGCCTATATATATATACTTATACATAGGGGTGTGCCACAGTTATGACTTAACAGTTGTTAAACGGCAGCAGACATGTTGCATTGTGTGTGTGTGTGTATATATATATATATATATATAGATTTGTGATTGGTTGAAACCTATTTTATATTTATCGCTGACTCTGTGAATACTACCACCGGTAGAGTAACTTTGGGGGTTAGGACTAAACAGTAAAATAACTTCTAGGAAAGTATTAAGATGTAACATTTTAACAAATGGTTTAAAAGGCAATACGATTGACTTCATTGCACCGGGTTTATCCCATATGGCTCAGTCTCTTTTTTTTCAGGGCGTCCTGCCTAGAGTGTCGCACAGAGCACGAACTGCGTAGCTCCAGCGACGACCTCCAGGAGTCCCCACAAAATTGCACTCGTGGATCAAATAACGGAACCGAACCACTCGGCCACGGCGGCTCCCAGTGGTAACATAATTTCTAGGAAACGACTAACTGTGAAGGTTGCGTCATTCAGGCCTTGGTACGAATTAGGGTTGGATCGGCCGAGGTCTGCGAGGTCGCCGTTGTTGTTAGTGAACAGAGCGACCGAACTTGGAATGCGATTATAGCCCACCTCAGACACGCACCAGTTGTGTTATGGGGTAACGTAAACAATCAATCCATTGCACTAGATTTAGCAGCACGTAGCAGAACTACGCTTGAGTTCAAAAGCGAGAGAATGTAAACACAAAAACTAAAAACAAAAAAAAAGGAATGGTTCTTCGTTTTTTAAAAACAAATATATATATATATATAGAAAAGATGCAGATGAAACAAAGACACCACGATAAGCAAAGAAAAGAGCCCAAAGTTCTTACTGGGACTACATCTGAAAAGAAGTGCAATGAACTGTCACTGGCAGACGGGAAAACAGCAAGAAAAGAAGGCAAATATAACCCCAAGTTGTCGACACAAGCAGTAAATTATCTGCAACAGAGAGAACATTCATCGACACAGAAGTTATCAAGAAAATCACAAAGACAACTGACCTGAAATATAACCAAGGCAATAATAACAGCCAGCTGAACGAGGACAAAGTTTATTTATTTATTTATTTTTTTTTTTTCATATATTGGAACACCAGATTAGCTGTTGTTAAAAAGTTTACTTAAGCACGTTAAAAACGCAGCACTTGTATCATCCAGGAACAGAGTGTGAAATGTAAATAGAAGTGCTGGCAAGTTTGCGTATTTGGAATCTTTATTCATTCGTAGTTTGTGCTTTGTGCGACGCTTTCGGCAGACCGTACCGTGTGGAATGAGACCTAGCCATATGGGATTAAACCCGGTGCAATGAACTTGATCCTTTTGCAATTTACCATCAAGGCATGGAAAAGGGTTCTCTATTTGTTACATATACCATGGGGGGGGGGGGCGTGGCAGCGCAGTGAATGGCACCCTTGCCTGACGGCTTGGCGGTAATATGCTCGAACACCCATCCAGCCGAGGATTGTTCCACAGACGCCATTTTTCTTGGTCTGCCTCTGCCTCGTTTCCCCCAGTTTCACGATAAGATAGATCACATACACTTGGCTTGACAGGACAGCAACAGGGGCAGGACATCTGACTTTCGTTACAGAGAACTTTCTGAAACATGGATTGTTTATTTATTTATTTGTTGTTTTTTTTTTAATTTTAATTTTGTTGTTTGTTAAGGCAAGAAGATGGACTTCATTGCGCCGGTTGTTACCCCATATGGCTGGGTCTCTTTCCCCAGGACGACCTGCAGAAAGCGTTTCGCAAAGCACGAACTCCGTGTCTCCAGCGACGAACCCCCAGGATTCTCCGAGAAATCTGCACTCGTGAACTGAATAACTTAGCCCAGAACCCGCGAAAAAATGCGGTTTAACCACTTCGCCAGGAAGACTCCCGTACAGAGAACTGGCAGAAGATTGTTACTGGAGGACAAAGCTGTGCACGGGACGAGCGACTGGATGCTTACCTCATCATCATCACAAAGTGCCTTGCCGGCTGGCGTGGGCGTTCATGACTCGCCACAGACCTCTGTGTCTATGGTTTTCTGGATCACCTCTGCTGGTGATATTTCTCCATGCTACCGTCTCAATCCATCCAGCATCATTTCTCTTGGTGTGCCTCTGTCTCTCTTCCCCTCGATCTTTCCAGTTGTCAGGATGTTCTCCAAGTTGCTGATCGACAAATAATTTAATAGTCCCTAACTATTTAGTTTCTTATCAAGTATTGCACTTGAAACTTAATAACTATTTTTCCCACTCTTCCCTCAGCACATACTGTAAAAACCCTTTGGAAATTAAAATTCCGTCAATATTATTATGTGTCAGATCTTAGTCAAATATGACAGAGCTACCGTAAATTGTTACTGGAGGACAAGTTGTTAACGGGACGAACACACAGGTTAATTTTACTCTCTAGTGACCAACGGCATCACACAAGGAATGGAGTTAGCGCCGAATATAGGGCGGCGCTCACCAAACCCTGCACCCTACATGGTGCCAACGTGTTGTGCGGAGGAGCGCAATTGGGAGTGTGCAAGCCTTACCCTAGTGCGAGGAAATGGAACCTAATGCCATGGCAGGGCAGACCAGGCCTTAATCCTTGGTCGGCAACTGGTCATGAATGGAATCTCCGACAGGCGGAGTATTGCTTTGTTGATCCGGCAGCTTCCGCAACTGGTCTTGTTCCAGACGTATTGGTGTTAGCGTTCCTCTGGGGGAATACAAGGCAGATCGAGAGAGAGAGAGAGAGAGAGAGAGAGAGAGAGAGAGAGAGAGAGAGAGAGAGAGAGAGAGAGAGAGAGAGAGAGAGAGAGAGAGAGATCATGCTGCATTGGCAACACATGGTCTCTAAATTCAAATTATGGAGAGGTATAACCCCATTTTATAAACTATCGTCTCTCAAGACGGCAAGGTGCCAGTCTGTCTTTATTATTATTATTATTATTATTATTATTATTATTATTATTATTATTATTATATTTTTATAGAACAGGTAACTTCTCGTTTAGTAAGCAATGGCAAACTACTGAAAGTACAATTGCGTAGAAACTCAGCCTGAGGTTGACCGCAACGTCCTCCAAAGGACGTGCAACATTATTAATTTTACATGAAAGACAAAAGTAAAAACTGCAAAAGTTGATAACAATCGTATATAGCAATGAATAAAACCTGTTGGAAATGAAAGAGTTATTTACATTATTATTATTATTATTATTATTATTATTATTATTATAACTGCATGTGATATTTTTATAACAGGTAATATGGACAACAAGAGCCAAGAACTCCCAAAATTGGTAACAATATGTACAGCGATTGTAATCGTCATCATAGCTGACACGGTTTTTGGCCACCATGGCCTCATACTATGTTCATCTGGTCCCTGTGGACCGGGACACCACCTCACTGAGAAGGATCTTTGTGTCCCCTGCCCGGAGGGCACATACATGCCCAAGCACGACCATCGCTGCCATAGTTGCAAACGCTGCACCAAACCGCGAATCCAACACAACGAAATTGCGACCAAGAACTGCACAGCTACAAATGATACGGAAATCGCTTGCAAATCCGGATACTACATGCAAGGCTTTTCTTACGGAAGCAAATGTCATCATTGTACTGAATGCACGAACAACACAACAGAAGCGTCTCCTTGCTGGGGTCGGAACAACAGAATCTGCTTGTCAGGCAACATAAGTTCCACTAGGACAGATATCCAAGCGTCTCTGGAAAACAAGCCAGGAAACTGTACCAAAGGTTGCACGCAATCTGAAATCCCAATCAATGAAACAATGAATGGTCACGTTGATCGGAAGAAAGGTGTTTCTGCTGTCAAAGACATTTACCAGTTTCAGAACAAAAACGATAACAATAACGTTCTCGTTGTCTGTGTTATCAGTGGTGCTTCCATTGCAGCTGCTTTGTTATCGTTTATTATTATTTATAACTGTGCTGAGCGAAGAGATCGCGTCCCCACTGATGATTATTTTGATGACTGAACAAAACTGGTTATTATTGTGTCGACGACATTGATCAAAACTGTTAAAACATTTTATGTTATGGCAAGTTGTGACCATTGAATAACACTGACTACTTGCCATGTTGATGACATTGGAAAACATTGGCTATTTATGTTGATGACATTGAAAAAACTAACTATCTGTTATGTTGATGTCATTGGAATATCTGCTATTTATTATGTTGTTATTATGTTATGTTTCCCCTTCTGGTGATCAGAGGCCCCTGCCGTGTTTGCTCCAGGGCGGAGATTTTGTCACTGACAAATTGGGCATGCGTTTGTGGTATAGGCTTATACTCCTACCAGGAAATGAGCATTCACGCTGGACGAAGGAAGTGCGAGGGTGCGTCACGTTAGGCTCGACAGGGCTGACTTGAAAGGGATATACATAAGACGTTAGAGGTTCTCAGCCAGGATGAAACCCACAACCCACAGCGCTGAGAAGACTCAAGTTGATGTCCCCTGTGACACATCCGAGCAACCTTCCGAGAGCCTCGGGGTGGAGATCAAGTTCCCCAATGCCACCAGAAGGCAAGTGGGCACGAGTAGAGGAAATCGACCGAACGTTTAGCACGACAGTGGGTGGGGGGGGGGGGGAAGAAGAGACACCCGGAGTCATGACCCGGACGGGCCCGCCCCCTAGAGAATGTTGAGAGGATAAACACGACGAAACATTCGGGGAAGAGGGACCGCTTCTTACGATCAGAACTACCCTGCCTTGCTTGCTCCGCGTCGGAGTTTTTATCACTATGTTGATGATACTAACAGGAAGGCCTCCGTGGCGAAGTGGTTAAGCCGCCTCCTTCTCGCGCCGAAGGTTGTGGGTTCGATTCCAGACTCCGTCACTCAACTGAGGAGACCATATTTCACGGAGACCTTTAGGGGCAGTCGCTGGAGATACGGAGTTTGTGCTTTGTACGACGCTTTCGGCAGGCCGCGATGCAGAAAGAGACATAGTCATATGGGATAAAACCCGGTGCAATGATGTTTTGCCTTTGAAAACGTTTTTATTTTTCATTTTCACTGTATGCAAATAACATACAGAATATTACTGGTAAAGTTAGATGGGAGACCTTTCTTTTGATTAAAACATCATACAAGTTGATGCACCAACAACAGTAAACATTTATGACAGTATATATGAATTTTATAGTGATTTGGATAACGCCTGCAAGAAGTGCAAATACTCAGTACTAAATATCATAAAGGGTGACTTTAATGCTAAAGTTGCAAGTGAACAAGGCGGATGCACAGTAGGAAATTATCGACTAGGGGAAAGTAAAGAAAGAGGTTGCAGACTTGTACAGTGGGTAAAAGAGCATGGTATGGTTATTGAAAACACCTGGTATCAACAACATCCTAGGAGGTTATGGACATGGAAGAGGCCTGACAATAAGATAAGAAACCTTCATAAAACTATTGAAACTAAGAAGAAATATATAAAAAAAAAAAAATAACCACGCAAACTATGAAGACATTCACAGGAAAATGGCGAAATAGTGCAAAGAGACCAAAAAAAAATTTCGGCTAAGGGAAAATTGCATTGAAATTGAAAACCGGAATAACACCTGGAATACCAAATTAATGCACAAAATAATTAATGACATCACTAAGAAAAGAACACATACATCATCGGGATGCCTAAAGACCAAAGATGACAAAATCATAATATAAAAGGACCAGATTTTAATTGCGTGGTCAGAGAGGAACAGTATGGCATTACATAAAATACTGAGGAATAACCAATTTTGAAGAATGAAGTTCAGAATGCTCTTAACCATATGAAAACTGGCAAGACCCCCGGGTCCAGACAACAACACAACTTAAATTATCAATGCCTTAGAAGACCATGGAATAGGCCAGATCACCAGACTGCTTGACACAATATATGATATTGGAGATATACCTCCAGAATTATGTACATCTAAAATGAAAGATAAATGGAGTGCACCAGAAGACAGAAGAGAACAAAACTATTTAGGTTGAATATGAATGCTTTTTAACTCTTTCGCTACAAACACATAGAAAGGAGTTAAAGTATCTAACCTAAAATGTTTTTAATGACTCCTACTGTAACTATTTATTTGCTCACTGAATTCAAAGTGTACATTCCTAGTAATGATTATATTAATGTCTGTTTCAGGCAATATATTTTTTATTGTATGCAAAAAGGGAGTAATTTTGTTTTATGTTACTAATTATACTGATTTCTCTTTGGTGTCAGGTCTTAGTCAGATATGACTGAGCTACCGTATGAAAGTAGATGGTACTACCTGCTTTCTGTTAGCGCCGAAAGTTGGGCGGCGCTCACCAAACTCGACGCCCTCCATTGTGCCAAATGCTTTGGGCGGGGGAGCGCAATTGGGAGGGTACAAGCCTTATCCTTGTGCGAGGAATTTGTAACCTAAAGACTACATTTTGTGGCAGAGCACACCAGGCCCTAAGTCTTGGCTGGAAACTTGTCTAGGATGGAAGCTCCCGTAGGCGGACAGTTAGAGTATTGCTTTATTGTCCCTGCAGCTTCTGCGGCTTGTCTTTTTTCAGACTTATTGGTTTTATCTTTCCTCTGGAGTAAACTAGGCAGGCCGAGAGAGGGATCATTATGCACGAGCAACACATGGTCGTTACAATTCAGCCCAGGTATTGTGGCTAGGGGGACCGACACATCCGACTTCTTCAGGTGTTTGTTGACCGGGTTAACCTTCCCGTATGTTTCGTAGGACGTTCAACTCTGGCTGTTGTATTGTTATCTCTATCCCAGCTGGCCCATTTAGAACAGTTGAGGTCATCCCGGTAAGCCCTGAAGAGAAAGCAGGGGCAGACCATGGGCATTCCCCGCCATCCAAGGAGGCTTCCATACTTACAGAGCCGACACACAGCACTCTGGTACTGGGCTCACCCAAGGAATCGTCACGTCCTGCGCATGACTGCTTAGCCTCACTTCCGTATATTGGGCCCTCCGTTCACCACAGGTTTTTCATCCGAACACCAGAAGAAAGCAGTCAGCAGATGACATCCACACAGTGAGCTTTCGATTCGGACTTTCCAGGTAATCGTAATGGATTCGTTAGCCAAGCTCCTCCGAAGCCGGAGAGTATCTGCCTGCATGGCGAGGAACCACCATTCTGCACACCAATAAACCAGACATGGGACAACGGATACTCACGCAAACCTCAAGTCCTGTATGACATCACACTGATGTCGGACAACAGGATGTCTTCATCCGACATACAGGACTTCACGCTGGAGTTCACAGCCAGCGAACACAAGCAAGCAAGCTAGCAAGCTGTATTCCATTTCATACCACTGGGGCGCTTTTTCCACCTTTAAGCTTTTTCCACACAATAAGCTTTCGATTTTGACTTTCCACGTCATGGATTTTCTTCCACGAAGTGATGAATATAGATGAGGGTTGCCAGAAGTGGCGAAGGAATGTCCACGCCTGGCGGCAAGGAACTTGATGATGAAGATATGACCCGGAAGAGGAAATAGAAACTTTAACGCCTACAGTTATTTACCCCTGGCTGCCATAGTTCTAGTACAGAAGATGTTGGAATTGAGCGGGTTCTTGTGTTGTATTTAAATGTTTTAACAAATGCTGTTTAAATATTTAGGTATTTATGCATCTCAGATTTTTTGAAAGGATGTATTCTGAAAATACGTACCTACACACACACATCATGATTGTAACTGACTTAGAAAGCATGCTGAGTATGGTGAGGACTGGCGGGCATCGTGCCGAGTGGCTTGCTTCGCTTCGGGGGTCACGGGTAGCGGGCATCGTCTGGATATTTTCTCCGGGGCATGCTGGTGTGTTGGGGAATGGGCAGAAGGACGGATTGGCTGGCTCTGCAAAACTTGGTGGAGTATTGATGCATGGTAGGGCAGACATGGTTGCGGCCTTGTGGGAGCGCGTGTGCACCTGGGGGTAGCGGGTGGATCACCATGGTCTGACGGGGGGGGGGGGGGGGGGGGAAATCTGGCCGATGCTCGATGCTTAGAGGAAAGGCGAGACGCACAATCACATATAATCAGATTGCTACTGGTACTATTGGGGTTGGAACTCTTCACTGGCTTCTGAGGATGGGGACGGAGCGCTTATGGGAATACCCCCAATGCTGTGATGTCAGTTCCTCAATCAATTAATCCCGGGAAGGTTAACCCGGTCAACAAATGCCCGCAGAAGTCGGATGTGTCGGCCTAACGGCACAAGAACGCAGCTCTGCTGTAAACATGCACAACGCAATCATGTCCGGAAAAAAAACTCCGGATGAACGAAGACGAAGAAGAATCAATCAATACCTACCTGAAAAGTAGAAGTCTGAAAATTGGTACATGGAAAGTAGACACCCTGCATCAAGCATGGAAATTTGACAACCTGATTTTGGAAGCAAAAAACATGAATTTAAATTTAGATACTTTAGGTGTATCAGAAACAAGATGGGCAGATGCTATTTATACAAGGAGAGATGATTATATATTCATTAACTCAAGAGGCGATCAACATAAGAGAGGCGTAGGAATTTTAATAACAAGAAATTTAGAGGAAATTATTAGTGGAATCTGGGCTCGCAAAGATAGAATGATACTAATAGAATACTAGTAATACTATAGTACTCAAAATTAAGACAAGACCTTTTGACATAGTAATTCTACAGATGTATGCTTCAACTGATTCCAGTGATGAACAGCTAGAAGAATACTATCACTATATTACTATGAAGAACTACAACAAACACATACAAAGTTGTAAAATCATTAGAGGCCCTACTTGTCATGGGAGGCATAAAATGCAAAGGTTGGAAAAACTAAATATAAACAGATAGTAGGCCAGTGTAACACAGTATATGGGAACCAGACATGGCAGAGGAGATTGGCTGATAGTTTTGAATAACGAAGACACAAACCATAGATTTATTGCCTGGCAAATTTCACTGCGTCTCGTCAGTTTTGTGAAGAAAATCATCTTATCATTGGTGACACATTTTTCCAAAGAAAGAAGTGGGAAGGTAACATCAAGATATGGACGAACAGCAATTTAACATAATGTACAGTCAGGGCGAGAGACAGATAGTTTTGGAAATCCATTTGCAGCCAACCTTCACAGTGGAGATGGCACCTGATTGATTGATTGAAATTGAGATCCTTGCTAGGGTTCTTGCTTGAATTTTGGTCGTAGTTCATACCGACAACTGACACAATCTTAATGATGAAAACTTAATCTTTTTTTTTATTATTTTATTCTTCCATCATTATATGAACAAAGTTGAGAATTGCTTAGAGTTGTGTGAAAGAAGTTGTAGCAGTGTCAATAATGGATAACTCTTCTTCTTCTTCTTCTTCTGCGTTCATCTGGAGTTTTTTTGTTCCAGACATGATTGCGTTGTGCCTGTTTACAGCAGGGCTGCGTTCTTGCACCGTTAGGCCAATACATCCGATGTCTACGGGCATTTGTTGACCAGATTAACCTTCCCAGGGTAATGGATAATTAAAGAACATGATGAAAATTGCTCTATGATCATAATCCAGTTCAGTCATGTTCAGTTATGACGCTGCACTACTTTGGGGAAATATTTTCAACACAATGTGGAGGCCATGAGTGGATTGAGATTGCACTCCGTCGTCCATACTTTCAGCAAAAGCAGGTAGGTGTTGGTAGTAAATGTGGATGTAGAACTAATCAGCTCACAAATAGGACAATCAGTATTTTTCTTTAAAAGGCCAGGCTGCAAATATGTATATAAGCCTAGCTTTTGTGGGCGTGCTGAAGAATTGGGTTATGCCACCTTGATATTTAAAATGTATTCTGTGGCGAATGGGTTGCGGATACAGCTCATAATCCTGCATACCCACGTTCAAAACACAGCTTTGGGCAAGTTGGTAAAAAATGAAAAAAAATTGGTTTTTATGAAATGGTATGAGTGCCAGTTGTTCAGAAATCAATGGCAAACTACTGAACGTAAAGTTGCCCAGGAACAGCCAAAAAATGCTGGGGTTGACTGCTATGTCCTGTAAAGGATATGCAACAACTAACTATAATTTTAGCCTAAATGTCGGCATCTGTGAACTATGGGTAGCGAACAGTTTCACAATTCCAACATAGTGTATAGTCTACTGCGTTTGAAGTCAGCTGTAGGCAGTTTGGATGCAGACCACTTTATGTTGATTTTCACAACGGTGTGAACGTCTGCCATTAAGAAAGCAATGGCAAGCTACTGCATGTAAAATTGCCTGGAAAAATCAGTCAAACAAATACTAGGGTTGATTGTGATGTCCTGTAGAATAAATGAAGGCCCTTAGAGGATTGGGTCAAAATGGGGTCTTTTAACTGAATTATTGGAGGTTAGCATGGCCAAATGGTTACGGTAACATGTTCTTTTAAACTTTTTAAATGTGTGCTGATGCAAAGGTAAGGGTTCAACCCCTAGACCGGACAGTTGGACTAAAAATGTTGACCGATTATACGTCTGTCTGACCTTTGGAGTCCTGAATATTGACCAGATCCTCTGTTCACTCCCTGCAGCACTATTCTCCCCAAGCCAAGGTGATCTGTGTGTTTCTGCACTATACTGTATACACACAGTCTGAAAGGGCACTGACCACATCTGTCTTATCAGGCTCTATGTAGCAAATTACATCTTTTTATTGGTCTTCTTCTGCATTCATCCGGAGTGTTTTTTCAGATGTAATTGCGGCCCTTGCTTTTTGTTATGCACCCTTGGGCCAAAACCCTTAAGCCAACACATGCAACTTAAAGTTGCATGTGTTGGCATAAGGGTGCCTTCTGTCTAGGCAAAATTTGACCAATAAAAACCCAGGAATGCTAACCTGGTTAAAAAACGCACGGTAAAGTGACTTTACCGTGCGTTTTTTAACCAGGTTAGCATTCCTGGGTTTTTATTGGTCAATTTTTTCCATTGCAAAAGGCTACCTTCGACATGGTTGAGACACAAACACTGAACTGATCCATGACTCTGGTGATTAAGTGAGATGGCGAAACATGACCGCCGTTTACCGGCATGGCGTATGATGATGAGATATGCAGGACCAGAAATGACAAAGTGGAAAACAACTTTCAGATGAACTAAGAAGAATACTGAACTAAAATAACATAAAATTGATTAAACTGATAAATGTAAAGATGTTTGAAGTTTGTATAACTGAATGAGAAACTTCACTCAGATCCCAATGATATAGGCAGTAAATAGCAGTTCAGTGAAGCAAACCATGACTGCCTGATTCCTGTTTTTATCTAGAATGCCTTCGTTAGTTGCCCCTCATGGGGACCCTCTATGTCACTATATGTTGCCTTTATTAAGTTAATAATTTCCTGTGGTATTCCATGTCCGTTTCCAAAGAGATTCCCTATCAATGCTGTTAACAAAGGCCTTTTTATGAGGCTGAGTCAATAAGTCACACAGTTCTGTGAGATGGCAGGTAAATGTAGTTGGTGTTTTCTACAGGTGTCATTAGGTGACAGCAACATCGAACTTTATATCCCCGTTTGTCAGGTGGTGCTATGTGTCTCATGCGCAGCGCATAAACAAATGACGTCTGTACTTACAGTGTACAACGAAAGAGCAACGTGCTGTTGTGCGTTTTTTTTTGGGGGGTGGGGGTGGCAAAAGGGACATTCATAAGGAAATGCTTCCTTTTTATGCTGACAAATGTTTGCCCCGTTAAGCAGTGCATAGCTGGGTAGAAAAATTTTCTCAAGGACGCTCTAAAATTGTTGATGAAATCTGATCTGGTCGTCCAATGCCAGACCACATACGGCTTGATTAACTCAGGAGAAAATTAACCAACTAAGGTGGGAAGTTCTGGAACATATCCACCTTACAGCCCCGACTTAGCCCCTAGCGATTTCCACCTTTTTGGTCCACTGAAAACCCACCTTTGCGGGAGACATTTCGCGAATCACGCCGAAGTTGAATGTGAAATTAAAACATGGTTTAGAAAACAGCACGCAGTTCTATGCAGCCGGTTTGGGAGGACTGATAAAACGTTGGGATAAGTGCATCAATGTTGGTGGAAATTATGTTGAGAAATAAAGGGACAATGTATGTATAAAAATAAACTGGTTTCAAGTCATCATATTTAATTATTTTTCTACATCCATTTGTGACTTACTTATTGAATTCCCCTCGTAATAGTCCACAAATTCAACATAAAGTGGTGAGTTCAATTCGATGCTCTGTTCTATTATTATACACAGTTTAACTTTCTGATCGGTGCAAGATCTGTTTGGTCAGAAGCTGGCCTGTTCATCCCTTACTTTGTCAATGGCATCTTGTAATCTCTCCAGAAGGATCTTGTTTAATATTGCCCCTTAAAAATGAATGGCACACTGGTAAGCCACTCCTACTTCTGAAACACAATAGGGATTAAAAAATGAGTATGCAACTGACACAACCTGAGCCATTGTATGATACTGATCACAAATATTTGGAATGTTCCAGGTGCACCAGCTGAAGTCCTGTGTGATGTCTCGCAAGTCAATAGCACTGTCTGTAAACAAGCAACGTTGTCTAGTTTGTGATCAAAGTGTCTATGCTACAAGTTTTGGAGAGAATCTGCAAATTTGTTTGGGCTACTTCTTAAGCTGAACTGCAGACTTTAACCATTGGGCTGAAACTATTGAAGGGTTTGGCACTAGTGAAGCTTCACCTTCCATGGAGTCTGAAAGCAAAGACAGAAATCTGTTGTGCTTGTGATCTGCAACATTTCAGCCAGGTACTAGTATTCACTTATTATATTTTTCTTCTGCCTGGAAGTTGTCTGAAGCAGACATTGGCAGTCGTGTCTGCCGAGTTGCACTTCTCTCTGTAATTTGAAATTGTGATGACATTTATGTTGCTTATATTATTTGTTGTCCGCCTGTTAAAGCTTTCTACAAATATCTTTCTCTGCCTTTCTAGAGGCATTGTTTGATTGTGTGAAAGTTAGCCCTTTTGGTGGTGTTAAAGTTAGTTGCATATTCGTTACAGGACATAGCAGTCAACCCCTACAATTTTTGGCTGTTCGTGATTCCTGAGCAAGTTTACGTTCAATAGTTTGCCATTGCTTTCTGAATGACCAGCACCCATACCATTTCATAAAAAACCAACGCAAGGCGGTATGATGCCAAATCGCCAGCAGCTTTGTTGTGAACGTGATGTGTGGAATTACGAACTGCATCCGTAACTCCTTCGCCATCGTGCACTTAAAAAATCAGGCTTGTTTAGTTTAGTCATTGGATCAATGGAATTGTGAATAGAAAAAAAGTATATTCGCAATCGAAGTAGGTCACGTGATTATTCCTATGCGTGTGTCCATATTACAATATATTGTTGATATCAACGTGTCCTCGGTAGCTTAGTGGTTAGTATCTCCGCCTAGTGCACGGGAGGTCGAGGTTCGATTCCCTGCCGCGGAGGCAACATTTTTTTTATTTTCAGGAATTCGGTGACACCAATGCTAGTCTGACGATTTCGCTTTAGGCATATGTTTTCTACGAGTTTTGTGTATTAGGTGTTGTTTATCTTGCTGCACACTTGTCTTTTTGTTCTTATCTGTCCACTACTTTTGTTGTCTTGGGAAAGGAACTTAGCCACCCGAACACGAGTTCTTCTCTCTCTCTCTCTCTCTCTCTCTCTCTCTCTCTCTCTCTCTCTCTCTCTCTCTCTCTCTCTCTCTCTCTCTCTCTCTCTCTCTCTCTGTCTCGCTCTAAGTCTCGATCTCCAACCTCTCCCTTTCTTATCTTTACCACTCTTTAATGTCTTTCATTACATCTTTTTCATATCTCTGTCTCTCATACTATCTTCGTTATCTATCTCTCTCCTCTCTCTTGTCCACCTGCTTCATATATACCGGGTTTTCCTGCACTTTATGTGCGTAGCATTTCCTTATCCTTGTTTATTTATTAATTAATGAGGCCAGTCAATCGAAATCTGGTGTTTGAATTGCCTAGTCATGTCTCTCTGAAGCTTGGACCAGAACAGAGTCACTCAGAGAGGATGCAATGGAGGCCATAGAAAGTGTCAAATTAAGAGAGTCATCACTGCTGCGATATTATCAGGACATAAATAGTAGGACGGTAACGTAAACAAACATGGATGCCTGGTATTGTAACAGTAAGTGTACAGAAACGAAAGTTAACAATTCTTGAACTCGCCTGGGTACAGAATTATTTGTAGGGATCGTTATTTGTATTGGGGATACCTGTTCTGAAAAATTATTCTTGATATTTAAACAGGACTAACGTAATGTACAAATAAAACGGGATGACAAAAGAACGGACAGGTGTAAGAAGGAGAGTGATTCATTAAAAAATACGGAGAATTCGGCAGAATTAAACTCGCAACAGTGAAAATTCCTATTTAAATTAGACTTCTTAATGGCCCAAACTAAAATTGACTAGTGAGCAGACACTGTGACATGTTTGTTACTTCCCGCAATTCGATTGCGAATATAATTTTTTTCTATTCGCAATGGAATTGCGAATAGAGCCTCCCCACGGTTTAACCCATAAGTGCTCCGTTTTCCTCCTAACTCAAACCTGAGTCTGAAGAAGCTCAGCTCAATGCATGAGCTCTGTTGCATCGGCGAGGATCCTGAAATACTTTGGGTAGATTTTTAACTTGAAATTTTGCCCGGGCAGCGCCGTTAGGCTTTTCCATTTCCAACTGCCAAGGGATTTTTTACGTGCGCAATAATACACACGGGCGTCCGATCTCACTACCCCGAGACCAGGGGAAATTTTTATTACTAGAAGTCCAGGTGAATTTTTTAAATAAATCCCGGTCCTCACAGGGGCCTGAACCCGGGACCTCCAGCACTCGAGCTGGACACCATAACCCCGAGACCACTCAGCCCCCTCAGGCTTGTTGATACTGTATATAGTCTATTTTTTTTATTTTTGCGTTCGCTAGTTTTTTTTAAAACTCAAGCATAGTCCACACATGTGCTACTACTTCTAGTGCACTAGACTGGTTTTTGCATGTGGATTAGCTTTCCCTATTATCAGTGTCCCTCTCCATCAGTCGAACCCACTCTGACTTCAGAGGTACTTGTAATTTACATCCCCAAGTCAAGGATGAGAAGTCAACATTTCAGTCTTAATTGATGTAGGGGTTGAACTGGCTATCTCTGTATAAGCACCTGGATGTTTAAGAATGATGGCTCCTATCCGTTTGGTCATGTTGATCTCAACCCTCCCTCATGACATTGGTACTATAGGTGGAAGGGAGCTGGTTTCCTCACCTCATAATTCCCTGGGCTAGTTTATGAAACATCGTATCACTCTAAACCTCTAAGATAGTATTTACTGTTGAATTCTATTCATCTCTTAGTGTGGACAATTTAATTCTGCTTTTTTTTTTTGTTCACTGAGAATTTGTATATATTGCTAATGTTGTCTCTTGTGTAAACTTCACTGTCTGGTTTAGCTCACTCAGTGGTAAAGTCATATTTTAGGCAGTCTTGGGGACATTTTCATGAATTTGTGTACATCTGTAGTTGCATATGATGACCAAACTTAGCCAAATCAGAGCATTCGACTGCAGATGTACCATGTATGTGTGAGCGTCTGCGGTCTTGAGTGCGTTGATGAATGACATTCGAGTTAGCGTTAGTCTGATGCAACTTTTTGTGTACACAGCATGGTGATGATGCTGCTCATTCTACCAGGGCTGTGGTTATACTTTACATATACTAGGTGTCCCTCCACACACATTTCCTTTATTGTAAAGTGTGGATGCACTGGATGACTTGACAACATTCACCCCTCAACTCTTTCTGTCCAGGCAAACTTACTTTACAGTAGTTACACTGTGGCTAAAGTAGTTGGTTGGTTGGTGACTCTATTGGAACACAAGAGTTTTAACTCTTCAGCCCAGTGCATTGCCGTTTCGGTTATTTGAGGCCAGAAAAGGGTCTTGCTTCTATAGATATGAGGTTCATGTTGAGGCTTTCTTCCAGTCTCATTAACAAAATACTGTCTTCATGTGCACCAATCATCATGTTATTTGTGATTGTCTATTCTTCATGTGCACCAATCATCATGTCATTTGTGATTGTCAATTCTTCATGTGTTACAATCATGTCATTTGTGATTGGCTAATCTTCATGTGCACCAATCATCATGTCATTTGTGATTGGCTATTATTCATGTGTACCAGTCAAGAAGTCATTTGTGATTGGCTGTTCGTCAGCATGGGGATTACTACATAAGTTTCCCTCGCTCTCCAGGTTCAGAAACTAGCTTGTGTGATTGATTAGTACTGGAATTTCACATTTACAGAGAGACATTTGAACACATATTCAGATCATGATTCAGCACACTGCACATACTAACTAGCTTGGACTTCATCTAGGCTCCTCCGTGGTTGGATATTTCACAGTCAGTAGGCTCCAGTTTGATTCCCAGCGGAAATGTTTGATTGTATAAAAGTTAGTCCTCCTAATGTTGTAATACAAGCTGCTGTAGGGTTGTGGATAGCTCATTTGCTTGGTTTGGTTCAGTCCCCATTTGGAGGTAGATTTGTTGATACCGCGTTTGGTCAACAATGCCTTGTGGCATTGGTACTAGAGAGGGGGGGACACAACAAACTTTATTTTCAAGAGGTAACAAATTGGGCACGCAGGCCCGTCTTACATTCAGCCCTTCCGTTCACTCACCTTTCATTCATCATATGTGCATGTTGCATTCACATAGGAAAAAAACATCAAATGGATTTTGTAAACATAAACAGTGCATATTACCAAATTATGAGACAGCCATACATACCTGCATACATACTTACATCAATTGCACAAACTCTCAGAGTTATGCACACACTCAATAACATACATATACACACTCCCACACATACACTGCATGCATGCACACATACCCACACAAACATATACACGGACAAGGACAGGAGTGGGTAACATCACCTCATAATGTCTATTCCTGGTTTGTGTGGTATGCTATGACTTCATTTGCTCAGGATAGTATGTACTGTGGGATTGCATTCGTCTGTTAATGTGGGGACATTGTAGTCGTTTATTAAGGTGGGGACATTTTAATGGTTTGGTTAGGTGGGGATATTTTAAGGGTTTATTAAAGTGGGGATATTTTAAGGGTTTATTAAGTTGGGAATGTTTTAATGAAACTACATCTGTATGTGCATAGTTGCATATGATGACCAAACTTAGCCAAATCAGAGCATTCGACTGCAGACACACCACATATGTGTGAGCGTCTGCGGTCTTGAGTGCTTTGGTGAATGACATTCGAGTTAGCGTTTGTCTGATGCAACTTTGATGATGGCATGGCTCATCCTGGCAGTTGTTTGTACATAATTATACTTTATATATACTTTTTCTTCTGCGTTCATCTGGAGTTTTTTTTTCGGACGTGATTGCGTTGTGCCTGTTTACATCACAGCTGCGTTCTTGCGCCGTTAGGCCGACACATTTGACTTCTGCGGGCATTTGTTGACCGGATTAACCTTCCTGGGGCTTTACATATACTAGGTGTGTCTTGCTATGTATTTGCTTTACTGTAAAGTGTGATGGTGGGCTGCATAGACCACAGTTACCTCTTGTCACTTTTTTTTTGGGGGGGGGGGGGGGGTCAATATTAATGTCAAATAAGAGCATTCTGTGTCTGACGGGGATGTTTGGTGAGTGATCCACTGGAAGAATGAGTTTTAACTCTTAAAGATGAATCATTACCATTTTTCTGTTTGCTTTGGGTATAAATGTGGTGTGTCTGTTTACGGCAGGGCTGCGATATTTGTGCCTTTTAGCCAGCACATCCGAATTACTGGCATCGTTTATTGACTGAGTTAACCTACCCAGGCTTGGCATTCAGGTCATTTGGGCACTGAAAAGTGCTTGTAACTATCAGGGTGAGGTTCATTCACAAACAGGGGTCAGCATGGCCGTGTGGAGAAGAGAGCTCATTCTGAAACACCTGGTCTTAAAGATAGAATAGATGTGGCATGCATTCAAGAGACACACCTCAACGCCAATCATAAATTCTCAGTCAGAGGATATCAGGCCACACGTTTCGACCGCGAAGGACACAAAGGAGGAGTTCTAATACTTACATGAAATACAATACTTTGCAGCAAAGTATCTGTGATCTCTGACAACCAAACGGAAATTATAGGTGTTGATATAATGATAAAGGACGTGAAAATAAGAATCTACAATCTGTATAGCCCAGCAGATAAGCACCTTACACTCTCAAACATGAAAATAACTGACACAAACTGCATTATTGTCGGAGACTTTAATAGCCGTTCAGAAAGATGGGGATACCCAGATGCTGACAAAAGAGGAGATGAATTGGAGGACTGGGAAATAGACTCAAATCTCCATCTACTCAACAAAGCGGATGACACACCGAGCTTCTACTCCAGAAGATGGCTTACCACTTCTACTCCAGACTTAGCTTTCTGCACAGGAGACATCCTCCACAAAATCGATCGCCATGTGCTGGACCAATTAGCAGGTAGTGACCACAGACCAATCAAGCTTGTAATGAATATGGAGTATGTTCCACAGGAGCAAAAGCCCTTGCCCCGCTGGAATTACAAACGAGCAGATTGGGACAGATTTGCCATACCAACAGACAAATATTGTGAAAACATAAATACACGATATGGCAACATAAAGCAAATGGTGGAAAGTCTAAACAGAGCGATAATACAGGCAGCCACTGAGTCCATTCCAAGAGGAGCGAGGAAAAATTACAAACCATACTGGACTGAAGAACTACAAAGTTTGGAGGACAAATTTGAAGATGCCAGGAAGACAGCAGAGAGAAAGAACAAACAATTGAAGCGAACATCTCTCTCAAAGCCATCTCAGCAAAATATAAAAGAACAGTAAATAAAAAAAACCAGAGATTGTTGGAGGGAAAAAACAGAAAACCTGAATTTTGACAGGGATGGAAACAAACTATGGAAACTAGTGAAAGCCATGAACAATGAAGGGCCTAGAAACAAACAAATAACAATTAAACAAGGAAATGCCTTGCTTACAGGAAAAAAGGCTGCAAATGCACTAATGGAACACTATGCAAATGCAAACCACATTGATATTACAACTGAACAGAAGAAAGCAATCAAAGACAAACAGATACATCATAGAAATACAGAGACAGCAGCAGAATATATGATGGCAAATCTAACAATGGAAGAAATGGAACAGGCAATGAATACCCTAAAAAAGAAGAAATCACCAGGAAAGGATGGAATCACAAATGAAATGCTAATAGGACTAGGCACCAAGGCGAAGAAGAAACTACTAGCAGTCCTAAATAACAGCTGGAAGAGAGGAATAGTCCCACAGGCATGGAAGGAAGCTATACTAATACCAGTCCCAAAGAAAGGAAAAGACCTGGAAGAACCAAATGGCTATCGACCTATCAGTCTACTTAGCTGTGTAGGAAAATTAATGGTACGCATTATCAATGGCAGGCTAACATGGCATCTGGAAGAAAACAAACTCTTAACACCACACCAAGCAGGATTCAGAAAGTACAGATCCACTGAAGATCAAATAACCTATATAGCTCAGGAAATAGAGGATGCCTTCCAAGAGAAAAAGCACACACTAGCAGTCTGGATAGATTTAGAAAAGGCATTTGATAAAGTATGGAAGGAAGGACTGAAAGTAAAACTGCAAAAAATGCATGTTTGTGGAAAAATGTATAAATGGATCAGCCACTACCTTGAGAACAGAACTGCCAGGACAAAAGTACAAGGACAAACAAGCAAAATGATGCTGTTGGAGCAAGGTGTCCCCCAAGGAGGAGTTCTTTCACCAACATTATTCCTAGCATATATAAATGACATCACAGAAAATTGTCCAGCCAGAGTACACACATCCTCCTTTGCAGATGACCTAGCCATATGGACATCTGAAGAATATATTAGTACAGCTAACAGCAGAATACAGCAAGCCTTATTAGCACTAGAGGACTGGTCAAAATCATGGCTAGTGAAGATAAGTGAGGAGAAAACAACATGTACAGTGTTCTCCCTCTCAAATAAAACTCAGCAACCTAAGCTGGTATTGAATGGAAAAATATTGCGCCATTAAGAAAATCCAAACTATCTAGGAGTCACCTTTGATCGTCGCCTGACATGGAAGACACAGGTTGAGAAAAATCGAACAAGAGCAAGGCAGAGAATGGCAATCATGAAAAAGCTTGCTGGTACAACGTGGGGAGCAGATGAGAAAGTTCTCAAGAAGTTATATACTAGACGGGTGAGGCCAGTACTGGAATATGGCATTGCAGCTAAGTCAAACTTTAACAAAATAAGTAGAGTCCAAAACCAAGGAATGCGAATCATAACTGGAAGCCTGAAGACAACGCCTATTAATGAACTAGAAAAGATCACTTGTTTACAACCAATGCAGGACAGAAGAGATAGCAGAGCCCAGCAACAAGCAGAAAAATTTAGAAGATTGACTACCCTATGTATAACAGGTTTAATGGTTTTGGAAAAGGAAGACTGAAGCGTAGCAACTTTGTAGAAACTGCAAAACGAAAGATTAGGGCAGATCCCAGACTTAACATATCAACAGTCAAGCCCATTTACAATGCACACAACTTCCCAGCTTGGAGACAGCAGCAACTGCCTGAGATGATAGAAAACATTCCTGGTATTGAGAAAAAGAACACTCAGAATGAAACGGAAAGAAGAAAAATAACCCTCAACTACATAAAAGAACATTACCCAAGCAGCAATTGGACCCATGCATATACAGATGGATCAGCCAAAGATTCAATTAAAAATGGAGGAGGAGGAATTCTCCTTAATTTAAAAAATGGAGTGATAAAAACAGTCAGTGGCAACTGGAAAATTTTCAAGTAACTTCAAAGCGGAGGTAGAGGCTTTGAAAACTGCAGCAGAAATGCTCTTGATGGAGGAAAATAAAGAGAAGCAAATAGCTATCCTCACAAATGCAAAGTCAGCTGTCTCAATACTGAAGAGCAAAAACAGCACAGAACTAGCTGACCTAAGAGCAGCACTCCATGGTCTATGCCAGAAATCCAAAAAAGTTGTAATACAGTGGATCCCATCACATTGCAGTATACCTGGAAATGAAGAGGCTGACAGACTAGCAAAAGAGGGTGGACGATTACCACAGCCTGACATAGACATAACCTATAATGAGGCAAAAAGGTTTATAAAAAGCATTTATAGAACCAAATGGGAATCAGAGCATCCAGGCCACCAGAAGGATGATGCATATTACAAACTCGACCGAAGAGAACAAGTAGCAATCTTCAGACTCCGCACAGGACATAACAGGCTGAAACACCACTTGTTCTTCTTTTCGTTCATTCGGAGTGTTTTTTCAGATGTGATTGCGGTGTGTCTGTTATGCGCCCTTGGGCCGAAACCCGTAGGCCAACAAATCGACTTTAGCGTGCTTTTTTGACCAGGTAGCATTCCTGGGAGACTCTCACTTTTGTTGTGCCGTCTACATCCATGCTGGCCAAGTTAGAACGGTCGAAGACAACGGTCATCCCTCAAAGGAAGGCAGGGACAGTCCATAGCATTTTCCGCCATCCAAGGTTGCTTCCATAGTTGCAGGGCCGACACATAACGCCCTGGTTCTGGGCTAGCCGAGGGAATCGTCACGTCCTGCTCATGGCTGCTTTAAATCCTCACTTCAATATATTGGTCACTTCGTCTGCCCCGGGCCATTCCCACACAAACCAGACAGGTTTGCAGACGGCATCCACTCAGCGAGTTTTCGGACATGTGCTTGTCGTTGCGCCCGTCAGAGCTGTTCCAGGCACGACACACATTCGGAAAACTACCTAGTCAGAGCTGTTCCGAACAAGAGCGGCATTCGGAAACTAGGTAGTCAGGGCTGTTCCTAGCACGAGAGACATTCGGATGAGACATTTCACTCGGACGTAAATGCGTAGTGTCAATTTTTAGTTTGCCACCCGTAGGACGACGCTTCCGGCGGGCATTTTTTTTAATGAGGTTAGCCTTCCTCGGGTTTCGAGACTCTTGTTTCGGTTTCCACACAGCAAGCTTTCGCTTCGGGCTGCCACGTAATGGATTCGCAAGACAGGCGTTCCATTTCTGTCAACGAGACAATTTTCCACCTTTGACTACACTCACTCCATGAGTGTGGTTACAGACTATCGGACGTCTGCAAGACGTGCGAACGAGGTGTTTTTCCACCTTTTGTACTCGCTCACGAGGCAGGCTACATGTGCTGCCGGCTCAGCACCTTACCTCCGTGCGTCTGTGGGCGAGTAACGGTCAGGCCCTTTCATCCGGGGATGCCTCATATCCTCCAGCTAAGAGCCATCGAACGAATCTGCGCCGAGCATGTAGCGTTCTCAGCACATCATCACAATTTTGATGTAGGTTTGTGTCGGCCAGGCTCTCACTTCCGAGAGTTTATAGCTTAGAGACGTTCAGCCATACTTCTCGGATGGGAGCTTTAGAGGTTATGCCCGAACTGTGATTTTGGGATCGTTTGCCTGATTTTGACTGCTATCCTCAGTCTTACCTGCAGAGCAGCAGGTTGTGTCTCTCTTAGTCTGGTCCCATTCCCACGAGCCGTCCGATATGTAGTTTTCACCCATCGGCAAGCACATGGGGTCGATGGGACACGCAAGCTCCCCCACCACGGCAAGGTGGAGACACATCGGGGGAGACCACTTGTTCAATTAACTAAAGATAGGAGATACCGATGAATGTAATTGTGGAACTGGTAAAATGACAGCTAAACATTTGCTGCAGGAGTGCCCAATATATGCAGAACAGAGAAGGATATTTTGGCCCACGCCTGCTTCATTTGAGGACAAGCTCTATGGAGATATCAACAAGCTCAAGTTGACTACAGCTTACTTTAACTACATTCAGGTTGACATCTAAAGGTGCATGAAGATGTATTTAGACTGCCACACTTCATACCACAGGTGTGTCGGTTACAAAAGCGCCCCAGAGGCATGAAATGGAATATTGCTTGGATAGCACATCCATTACGTGGAAAGTCCGTATCAAAAGCTCACTGTGTGGGCTTCGTAAATGGTGGAAAAAGTGTCCTAGTGACACGAAATGGAATATTGCTTGGATAGCAAATCCATTACATGAAAAGTCCGAATCGAAAGCTCACTGTGTGGGCTTCATAAAAGGTGGAAAAAGTGTCCTAGTGGCACGAAATGGAATATTGCTTGGATAGCAAATCCATTATGTGGAAAGTCTGAATCGAAAGCTCACTGTGTGGATGTCATCTGCAGATTGTATTCTTCTGGTTTCTGGAGGAACAGCCTATGGTGAACGGAAGGCCCAATATACGGAAGTGAGGCTAAGCAGCCATGTGCAGGACGTGACGATTCCTTGGGTGAGCCCAGTACCAGAGCGCCGTGTGATGGCTCTGCAAGTATGGAAGCCTCCTTGGATGGCGGGGAATGCCCATGGTCTGCCCCTGCCTTCCCTTGAGGGTTGACCAGGATGTCTTTGGCTGTTCTATATGGGCCAGCTAGGATGGGGGATAACACCACAACAGTGAGATTCAAACGTCCTAAGAAACCACCGGGAAGGTTAACCCGGTCAACAAATGCCAGCAGAAGTCGGATGTGTCGGACTAACGGCGCAAGAACGCAGCTCTGCTGTAAACAGGCACAACGCAGTCACATCCGGAAAAAAAATCCGGGTGAACGCAGAAGAAGAAGAAACACCTGGTCTGCTGATGCCAAGGTTGTGGCTTCAACCTGTACACAGGTCGGTTGACTTCCCATCCTTGACTTGGGGATGTAAAAAGTACCTCAGAAGTCAGAGTGGGTTTGGGTGTTGGCAAGGTGCACTGGTAACAGGGAAAGCTAATACATACGCAAGAATCAGTCCACTGCATTAGAAGTACACGCATGGACTATGCTTGAGTTCAAAGCAGGCAAACGCATTTTTAGAAAAAGTTGTATTCATATGTGATTTGTTAAGTGTTTACTGACTTATATGTGATTTGTTAAGTGTTTACTGACTTATATGTGATTTGTTAAGTGTTTACTGACTTATATGTGATTTGTTAAGTGTTTACTGACTTACATGTGATTTGTGAAGTGTTTACTGACTTATATGTGATTTGTGAAGTGTTTACTGACTTACATGTGATTTGTGAAGTGTTTACTGACTTACATGTGATTTGTGAAGTGTTTACTGACTTACATGTGATTTGTGAAGTGTTTACTGACTTACATGTGATTTGTGAAGTGTTTACTGACTTACATGTGATTTGTGAAGTGTTTACTGACTTACATGTGATTTGTGAAGTGTTTACTGACTTACATGTGATTTGTGAAGTGTTTACTGACTTACGTGTGATTTGTGAAGTGTTTACTGACTTACATGTGATTTGTGAAGTGTTTACTGACTTACATGTGATTTGTTAAGTGTTTACTGACTTACATGTGATTTGTGAAGTGTTTACTGACTTATATGTATAGATCAGTCAGTGATGGCTGAAACAGCATTCTTTTCATATGTGTGCATTACATGTTTTGCATTCAGCATCTTTATCTGTCTACATATATTCCCCAGAAAGGAAATAGACCAGTAGTCAAGCAGTGCAGGTGGCTTCATCCTGTGTCTTGAGGTGATGATGATGAACAGTGCAACTACTTCATATAATTTACCATTTTCATGCGAATGACGTCTGGAAGTGTTCAGCCTGAAAAACCACGGCAGTTCTAGAATCTGTAATAGTTTAGTTTTGGTTAATAATGGCTACATTTCGTAAGAGCTTTGCTCAAATAAATTCATCTTCATTTTCTTACGAGTTAATTTTTTGTTCATTGATAACATTAGTTAACATGTTTTATGTTTCAATTACGTGTGGCTCTAGGTGGGTACCAACAAATGTCCTGGGTGGTAAAGGCATGATATAGATAACACTGCCCATCAGGTGCCTGTCTATACAACTATGAGACTAGCATTATATAACAAATACACTAAAGGCATTGAAGCAGGTCATTTAATTGTGTACATCTCTTGGGTTTATCCCACCTCATAAAATGCCAAACCTGGACAGTGATAGAAACAGAGAAAAGTAACGCCACAGTAGAAATGAGATTCCTGAGATGAATACTCAGTGTATCATAGAAGAGAAGATTAGAAATGAAGAAATCAGGACTACAGTAGGGGTTATAGCAGCGCTAGATTTTATTAGAAGGCAGCCAGTCAAATGGTTTGACCATGTAACTAGGTTACCAACTAACATACCACAACAAGCAATGATGTATAGACCAAATGGAAACAGAAGAAGAGGCCGACCATGTAAACCAGGGGTGGCCAACACGAGGCCCGTGCGAGTAATGTTGCGGCCCGCGGAGTATGAAGTGACGATGTGGTCGAGGCTGTAGCACACTTTCTTGCTTAGTTTAATTAACAAACAAAATTAGGTGAGTGGCACGGCAGGAAATAATTCTGAAATTTGGCCCGCCTGCTAAAAGGGTTGGCCACCCCTGATGTAAACGATGGACAGAGGGCATAGCACAGTCTATGAGAATTTCAATATACGAAGTCTGTAAACCGGCACTCTCCTGCTGTTTATGCTTATCTCGGCACCGCAAGGTACAAGAGGAATGAGATGGGTGTGCACCTTCAGATAATATTAGAAACAAATTCACACGTATTGTGGGCACTCAAATAAGTAAGCGAAAGAAGTCAGAATCAAGTGACACACAGGACAATGGAAATCTATGCACTCTCATATTCTGCTACCTGCACATGACAACTCACTTTCTTCTTTCGTTGCCTGAAATATGTCTATAACTGCAGTGTTGTCTCTTGTATGAATCTAATAGTCTTTTTTTAGTTCACTCAGCGGTCCATAAAGTTTATCTTCCACTGTTGTCTCTCTAGGCCAGAAGGTTCGCCTGGATATGTTGTAGTTTGGGCAGTCCTGGAGCATGTGCTCTGCTGTCAGCAACGCCAAACCACATGTGCACATGGCTGAGTCACCAATCTTGAATGTTGTATACATGTGGTTGCATAATCTATTTTGTTCTGTTCTGAGGCGCAGAATAATGACCTGTTCTGGTCTGTCCATAACGTGGTAGTCATATAAGTCAGTAAACACTTCACAAATCACATGTAAGTCAGTAAACACTTCACAAATCACATGTGAATACAACTTTGTTTTTTTTTTTAAATGCATTTTCCTGCTTTGAAGTCAAGCATAGTCCATGTGTTATTACTTCTAGTGCAGTGGACTGATTCTTGCGTATGGATTGGCTTTCCCTGTTACCAGTGCCCCTTGCCAACACCCAAACCCACTCCAACTTCTGAGGTACTTAAAATGTACATCTCCAAGTCAAGGATGAGAAATCAACACTTTAGTGCAACCGACCTGTGTACAGGTTGATGCCACAACCTCGGCATCAGCACCTGAGTGAATAGATAAGTGTACTTCACCACACAGACACCTAAACAACCTAAAGCAAAGGGTTATCAATAGCCAGGTCTATCATCCACCTGAACCCACAACTATATCAAACGGAACATTATTCATACTTACCAATTGTTATAGTTCTATGTAGATAACAAAATCCAGAAGCATTTTCCTGCTATGGGTCTATGATAGATAGCATCATCACATTTTATAGGCTGAGAGCAAAGAGGAATAGGTGGCCGATATTCTCCTCACTTTGGCAAGTGAAGATCCCTCTCATCTGGCCATGCTCATGACAGTACCAGAGCAATTCACTATCAACTTCGCTAGTGCCTACCTTATGGTACTATGTCTCAAAGATTTATGTTTGATCAAATAACATACACATAGGATTGTTAAGCTAGGTCTAGTCTACAGGGGGCTGGCTATGTCCTACACTGGCTGTGAAGCGGTGACTGGAAAAAGTTTAAACTAAGCACGTTTTGCAATGAACATGTGATGTGTCTTTAGCAGGTTCTCCCACTGTGCAGCATACCCTATTAACAGATTATATGCTGAACAAAAACTAAGTTTTGAGCAATCAAAAATGAATGGCTATATATGGGAAATAGGGGGGTATATGCCTGGGAAGAGGAAGGCCAAAGAGAAGATGGGTACAGAATGTGGCGGATGATCTCCAGATGGGTGTATCGGACGCAGGACATCTTGCTTATGATTGAAAGGTTTTCTAGAAGGTTGTTATGAGAGATAGGTTCTGCAAAGGACATGCTACTGAATGAATGAAGAGATGTATCACAGTTATTTCTTCTGCGTTCATCCGGATTTTTTTTTCCGGATGTGACTGCGTTGTGCCTGTTTACAGCAGAGCTGCGTTCTTGCGCCGTTAGGCCGACACATCCGACTTCTGCTGGCATTTGTTGACCGAGTTAACCTTCCCAGTTTCTTAGGACGTTTGAAACTCACTTTTGTGGTGTTATCCCCCATCCTAGCTGGCCCATATAGAACAGCCAAAGACATCCTGGTCAACCCTCAAGGGAAGGCAGGGGCAGACCATGGGCATTCCCCGCCATTCAAGGAGGCTTCCATACTTGCAGAGCCATCACACAGCGCTCTGGTACTGGGCTCACCCAAGGAATCGTCACGTCCTGCACATGGCTGCTTAGCCTCACTTCCGTATATTGGGCTTTCCGTTCTCCATAGGCTGTTCCTCTGGAAACCAGAAGAATGCAGTCTGCAGATGACATCCACACAGTGAGCTTTCGATTAAGACTTTCCACATAATGGATTTGCTATCCAAGCAATATTCCATTTCGTGCCACTAGGACACTTTTTCCACCTTTTATGAAGCCCACACAGTGTGCTTTCGATTCGGACTTTTCACGTAATGGATGTGCTATCCAAGTAATATTCCATTTCATGCCTCAGGGACGCCGACATACCTGTGGTATGAAGTGTGGCAGTATAAATACATCTTCATGCACCTTTAGATGTCAACCTGAATGTAGTTAAAGAAAGCTGTAGTCAACTTGAGCTTGTTGATATCTCCATAGAGCTTGTCCTCAAACGAAGCAGGCGTGGGCCAAAATATCTTTCTCTGTTCTGCATATATTGGGCACTCCTGCAGCAAATGTTTAGCTGTCATTTTACCAGTTCCACAATTACATTCATCGGTATCTCCTATCTTTAGTTTATTGAACAAGTGGTGTTTCAGCCTTTTATGTCCTGTGCGGAGTCTGAAGATTGCTACTTGTTCTCTTCTGTCGAGTTTGTAATATGCATCATCCTTCTGGTGGCCTGGATGCTCTGATTCCCATTTGGTTCTATAAGTGCTTTTTATAAACCTTTTTGCCTCATTATAGGTTATGTCTATGTCAGGCTGTGGTAATCGTCCACCCTCTTTTGCTAGTCTGTCAGCCTCTTCATTTCCAGGTATACTGCAATGTGATGGGATCCACTGTATTACAACTTTTTTGGATTTCTGGCATAGACCATGGAGTGCTGCTCTTAGGTCAGCTAGTTCTGTGCTGTTTTTGCTCTTCAGTATTGAGACAGCTGACTTTGCATCTGTGAAGATAGCTATTTGCTTCTCTTTATTTTCCTCCATCAAGAGCATTTCTGCTGCAGTTTTCAAAGTCTCTACCTCCGCTTTGAAGTTACTTGAAAATTTTCCAGTTGCCACTGACTGTTTTTATCGCTCCATTTTTTAAATTAAGGAGAATTCCTCCTCCTCCATTTTTAATTGAATCTTTGGCTGATCCATCTGTATATGCATGGGTCCAATTGCTGCTTGGGTAATGTTCTTTTATGTAGTTGAGGGTTATTTTTCTTCTTTCGGTTTCATTCTGAGTGTTCTTTTTCTCAATACCAGGAATGTTTTCTATCTTCTCAGGCAGTTGCTGCTGTCTCCAAGCTGGGAAGTTGTGTGCATTGTAAATGGGCTTGACTGTTGATAAGTTAAGTATGGGGTCTGCCCTAATCTTTCGTTTTGCAGTTTCTAAAAAGTTGCTACGCTTCAGTCTTCCTTTTCCAAAACCATTAAACCTGTTATACATAGGATGGTCTGTCAATCTTCTAAATTTTTCTGCTTGTTGCTGGGCTCTGCTATCTCTTCTGTCCTGCATTGGTTGTAAACAAGTGATCTTTTCTAGTTCATTAATAGGCGTTGTCTTCAGACTTCCAGTTATGATTCGCATTCCTTGGTTTTGGACTCTATAAAGTTTGACTTAGCTGCTGTTGCCCAAGCTGCAATGCCATATTCCAGTACTGGCCTCACCCGTCCAGTATATAACTTCTTGAGAACTTTCTCATCTGCTCCCCACGTTGTACCAGCAAGCTTTTTCATGATTGCCATTCTCTGCCTTGCTCTTGTTCGATTTTTCTCAACCTGTGTCTTCCATGTCAGGCGACGATCAAAGGTGACTCCTAGATAGTTTGGATTTTCTTCATGGCGCAATATTTTTCCATTCAATACCAGCTTAGGTTGGAGTTTTATTTGAGAGGGAGAACACTGTGTATGTTGTTTTCTCCTCTCTTATCTTCACTAGCCATGATTTTGACCAGTCCTCTAGCGCTAATAAGGCTTGCTGTATTCTGCTGTTAGCTGTACTAATATATTCTTCAGATGTCCATATGGCTAGGTCATCTGCAAAGGAGGATGTGTGTACTCTGGCTGGAAAATTTTCTGTGATGTCATTTATATATGCTAGGAATAATGTTGGTGAAAGAACTCCTCCTTGGGGGACACCTTGCTCCAACAGCATCATTTTGCTGGTTTGTCCTTGTACTTTTGTCCTGGCAGTTCTGTTCTCAAGGTAGTGGCTGATCCATTTATACATTTTCCCACAAACATGCAGTTTTTGCAGTTTTACTTTCAGTCCTTCCTTCCATACTTTATCAAATGCTTTTTCTAAATCTATCCAGACTGCTAGTGTGTGCTTTTTCTCTTGGAAGGCATCCTCTATTTCCTGAGCTATATAGGTTATTTGATCTTCAGTGGATCTGTACTTTCTGAATCCTGCTTGGTGTGGTGTTAAGAGTTTTTCTTCCAGATGCTATGTTAGCCTGCCATTGATAATGCGTTCCATTAATTTTCCTACACAGCTAAGTAGACTGATAGGTCGATAGCCATTTGGTTCTTCCAGGTCTTTTCCTTTCTTTGGGACTGGTATTAGTATAGCTTCCTTCCATGCCTGTGGGACTATTCCTCTCTTCCAGCTGTTATTTAGGACTGCTAGTAGTTTCTTCTTTGCCTTTGTGCCTAGTCCTATTAGCATTTCATTTGTGATTCATCCTTTCCTGGTGATTTCTTCTTGTTTAGGGTATTCATTGCCTGTTCCATTTCTTCCATTGTTAGATTTGCCATCATATATTCTGCTGCTGTCTCTGTATTTCTATGATGTATCAGTTTGTCTTTGATTGCTTTCTTCTGTTCGGATATAATATCAATGTGGTTTACATTTGCATAGTGTTCAATTAGTGCATTTGCAGCTTTTTTTTCCTGTAAGCAAGGCATTTCCTTGTTTAATTGTTATTTGTTTGTTTCTAGGTCCTTCATTGTTCATGGCTTTCACTAGTTTCCATAGTTTGTTTCCATCCCTGTCAAAATTCAGGTTTTCTGTTTTTTCCTTGTTGTTTGATTTACTGTTCTTTTATATTTTGCTGAGATGGCTTTGAGAGAGATGTTCGCTTCAATTGTTTGTTCTTTCTCTCTGCTGTCTTCCTGGCATCTTCAACTTTGTCCTCCAAACTTTGTAGTTCTTCAGTCCAATTTGGTTTGTAATTTTTCCTCGATCCTCTTGGAATGGACTCAGTGGCTGCCTGTATTATCGCTCTGTTTAGACTTTCCACCATTTGCTTTATGTTGCCATATCGTGTATTTATGTTTTCACAATATTTGTCTATTAGTATCCCCTCTGCTGTGTCCACCATGACGAGGTAGAGGGGCTTGTGCGTCCCAATGACCACAAGAGCTATGCCGACGGTAGCACAGCTCCTGGTAGGGTCGGACAGGTAAAGGGAAAGGGACCAGACGAAGAGACACACAAACCTGCTGCCTTGTAGGTAGACTGGGGACAGTCAAAGGCTAGGGAAAGCACCCTGAACACATGCTTGTCAAAATCGGACGTACTGAGCCACAGGCTTGACAAAGCAGTGCAACGTAAAACCTGCTGCCTTGTAGGTAGACTGGTGACAGTCAAAGGCTAGGGAAAGCATCCCGAATAAATGCTTGTCGAAATCGGATGTACTGAGCCACAGGCTTGACAAAGCAGTGCAACGTAACTTAATTCATGATGTCACAAATCAAAATTAATCGTTATGGTGCTAATCCCGTGAAGTCCCATCAGGCGGCGATAGTGCCGGGCCCCCTGCCTCGAGGGGGTCCACCCATGACTACTGGTGGTCACCTTCCCCTGTGCTGTGGAGTCAAGGCACAGAGGAGTAGGTTAAGAGCTATTGACCAAATACCCCGGACACTCAACATACTACAGTGGAATGCCGAAGGAGTTTACAAGAAGAAAGACTCCCTAACACAGCGTCTTCATAAAGATAGAATAGATGTGGCATGCATTCAAGAGACACACCTCAACGCCAATCACAAATTCTCAGTCAGAGGATATCAGGCCACACGTTTCGACCGAGAAGGACACAAAGGAGGAGTTCTAATACTTACACGAAATACAATACCTTGCAGCGAAGTATCTGTGATCTCTGACAACCAAACGGAAATTATAGGTGTTGATATAATGATAAAGGACGTGAAAATAAGAATCTACAATCTGTATAGCCCAGCAGATAAGGACCTTACACTCTCAAACATGAAAATAACTGACACAAACTGCATTATTGTCGGAGTTTTTAATAGCCGTTCAGAAAGATGGGGATACCCAGATACTGACAAAAGAGGAGATGAATTGGAGGACTGGGAAATAGACTCAAATCTCCATCTACTCAACAAAGCGGATGACACACCGAGCTTCTACTCCAGAAGATGGCTTACCACTTCTACTCCAGACTTAGCTTTCTGCACAGGAGACATCCTCCACAAAATCGATCGCCATGTGCTGGACCAATTAGCAGATAGTGACCACAGACCAATCAAGCTTGTAATGAATATGGAGTATGTTCCACAGGAGCAAAAGCCCTTGCCCCGCTGGAATTACAAACGAGCAGTTTGGTTAAGATTTGCCATACTAACAGACAAATATTGTGAAAACATAAATACACGATATGGCAACATAAAGCAAATGGTGGAAAGTCTAAACAGAGCGATAATACAGGCAGCCACTGATTCCATTCCTAGAGGAGCGAGGAAAAATTACAAACCATACTGGACTGAAGAACTACAAAGTTTGGAGGACAAAGTTGAAGATGCCAGGAAGACAGCAGAGAGAGAACAAACAATTGAAGCGAATATCTCTCTCAAAGCCATCTCAGGAAAATATAAAAGAACAGTAAATCAAACAACAAGAGATTGTTGGAGGGAAAAAACAGAAAACCTGAATTTTGACAGGGATGGAAACTAGTGAAAGCCATGAACAATGAAGGACCTAGAAACAAACAAATAACAATTAAACAAGGAAATGCCTTGCTTACAGGAAAAAAGGCTGCAAATGCACTAATGGAACACTATGCAAATGCAAACCACATTGATATTACAACCGAACAGAAGAAAGCAATCAAAGACAAACAGATACAGCATAGAAATACAGAGACAGCAGCAGAATATATGATGGCAAATCTAACAATGGAAGAAATGGAACAGGCAATGAATACCCTAAAAAAGAAGAAATCACCAGGAAAGGATGGAATCACAAATGAAATGCTAATAGGACTAGGCACCAAGGCAAAGAAGAAACTACTAGCAGTCCTAAATAACAGCTGGAAGAGAGGAATAGTCCCACAGGCATGGAAGGAAGCTATACTAATAACAGTCCCAAAGAAAGGAAAAGACCTGGAAGAACCAAATGGCTATCGACCTACCAGTCTTCTTAGCTGTGTAGGAAAATTAATGGAACACATTATCAATGGCAGTGGTTCGAATCGCAAAAGTGACTTATGAGAGTATGGAGCCGGTCGCTCAGAAAGTCGTGGCGTGCTGATGAGCGTAATCTAGCCTAGGAATCAACATACAGCTGAAAGATGCTGGTGTTGACCGCAATATCCTGAAACAGGATGGAAACGCGAAAAAAAAAATTTATAAATGGCAGGCTAACATGGCATCTGGAAGAAAACAAACTCTTAACACCACACCAAGCAGGATTCAGAAAGTACAGATCCACTGAAGATCAAATAACCTATATAGCTCAGGAAATAGAGGATGCTTTCCAAGAGAAAAAGCACACACTAGCAGTCTGTATAGATTTAGAAAAAGCATTTGATAAAGTATGGAAGGAAGGACTGAAAGTAAAACTGCAAAAAATGCATGTTTGTGGAAAAATGTATAAATGGATCAGCCACTACCTTGAGAACAGAACTGCCAGGACAAAAGTACAAGGACAAACAAGCAAAATGATGCTGCTGGAGCAAGGTGTCCCCCAAGGAGGAGTTCTTTCACCAACATTATTCCTAGCATATATAAATGACATCACAGAAAATTTTCCAGCCAGAGTACACACATCCTCCTTTGCAGATGACCTAGCCATATGGACATCTGAAGAGTATATTAGTACAGCTAACAGCAGAATACAGCAAACCTTTTTAGCGCTAGAGGACTGGTCAAAATCATGGCTAGTGAAGATAAGTGAGGAGAAAACAACATGCACAGTGTTCTCCCTCTCAAATAAAACTCAGCAACCTAAGCTGGTATTGAATGGAAAAATATTGCGCCATGAAGAAAATCCAAACTATCTAGGAGTCACCTTTGATCGTCGCCTGACATGGAAGACACAGGTTGAGAAAAATCGAACAAGAGCAAGGCAGAGAATGGCAATCATGAAAAAGCTTGCTGGTACAACGTGGGGAGCAGATGAGAAAGTTCTCTAGAAGTTATATACTGGACGGGTGAGGCCAGTACTGGAATATGGCATTGCAGCTTGGGCAACAGCAGCTAAGTCAAACTTTAACAAAATAAGTAGAGTCCAAAACCAAGGAATGCGAATCATAACTGGAAGCCTGAAGACAACGCCTATTAATGAACTAGAAAAGATCACTTGTTTACAACCAATGCAGGATAGAAGAGATTGCAGAGCCCAGCAACAAGCAGAAAAATTTAGAAGATTGACAGACCACCCTATGTACAACAGATTTAATGGATTTGGAAAGGGAAGACTGAAGCGTAGCAACTTTGTAGAAACTGCAAAACGAAGGATTAGGGCAGATCCTATACTTAACATATCAACAGTCAAGCCCATATACAATGCACACAAGTTCCAAGCTTGGAGACAGCAGCAATTGCCTGAGATGATAGAAAACATTCCTGGTATTGAGAAACAGAACATTCAGCTTGAAACCGAAAGAAGAGAAATAACCCTAAACTACATAACAGAACATTACCCAAGCAGGAATTGGACCCATGCATATACAGATGGATCAGCCAAAAATTCAATAGAGAATGGAGGAGGAGGAATTCTCCTAAATTTAAAAAATGGAGTGGAAAAAAAAAAACATTCAATGGCAACTGGAAAATTTTCAAGTAACTTCAAAGCGGAGGTAGAGGCTCTCAAAACTGCAGCAGAAATGCTCCTGATGGAGGAAAATAAAGAGAAGCAAATAGCTATCTTAAAGATGCTAAGTCAACTGTCTCAATACTGAAGAGCAATAACAGCACAGAACTAACTGACCTAAGAGCAGCACTCCATGGTCTATGCCAGAAATCCAAAAAAGTTGTAATACAGTGGATCCCATCACATTGCAGTATACCTGGAAACGAAGAGGCTGACAGACTAGCAAAAGAGGGTGGACGATTACCACAGCCTGACATAGACATAACCTATAATGAGGCAAAGAGGTTGATAAAAAGCACTTATAGAACCAAATGGGAATCAGAGCATCCAGGCCATCAGAAGGATGATGCATATTACAAACTCGACCGAAGAGAACAAGTAGCAATCTTCAGACTCCGCACAGGACATAACAGGCTGAAATACCACTTGTTCAATAAACTAAAGATAGGAGATACCGATGAATGTAATTGTAGAACTGGAAAAATGACAGCAAAACATTTGCTGCAGGATTGCCCAACGTATGCAGAACAGAGAAAGATATTTTGGTCCACACCTGCTTCATTTGAGGACAAGCTCTATGGAGATATCAACAAGCTCAAGTTGACCGCAGCTTACTTTAACTACATACAGGTTGACATTTAAAGCTGCATAAAGACCCAGAGGCATGAAATGGAATATTGCTTGGATAGCAAATCCATTATGTGGAAAGTCCAAATCGAAAGCTTGCTGTGTGGGCTTCATAAAAGGTGTAAAAGTGTCTTAGTGTTACGAAATGGAATATTGCTTGGATAGCAAATCCATTACGTGGAAAGTCCGAATCAAAAGCCCATTGTGTGGGCTTCATAAAAGGTGGGAAAGTGTCCTAGTGGCACGAAATGGAATATTGCTTGGATAGCAAATCCATTACATGGAAAGTCCGAATCGAAAGCTCACTGTGTGGATGTCTTCTGCAGACTGCATACTTCTGGTTTCCGGAAGAACAGCCTATGGTGAACGGAAGGCCCAATATACGGAAGTGAGGCTAAGCAGCCATGTGCAGGACGTGACGATTCCTTGGGTGATCCCAGTACCAGAGCGCTATGTATCGGCTCTGCAAGTATGGAAGCCTCTTTGGATGGCGGGGAATGCCCATGGTCTGCCCCTGCCTTCCCTTGAGGGCTGACCAGGATCTTTGGCTGTTCTATATGGACCAGCTGGGATGGGGGATAACACCACAACAGTGAGAGTCAAACGTCCTAAGAAACCCCCGGGAAGGTTAACGCGGTCAACAAATGCCCGCAGAAGTCGGATGTGTCGGCCTAACGGCGCAAAAACGCAGCTCTGCTGTAAACAGACACAACGCAATCACATCCGGAAAAAAAACTCCGGATGAACGAAGAAGAAGAAGAAGTCTGTTAGTATGGCAAATCTGTCCCAGTCTGCTCGTTTGTAATTCCAGCGGGGCAAGGGCTTTTGCTCCTGTGGAACATACTCCATATTCATTACAAGCTTGATTGGTCTGTGGTCACTACCTGCTAATTGGTCCAGCACATGGTGATCGATTTTTTGGAGGATGTCTCCTGTGCAGAAAACTAAGTCTGGAGTAGAAGTGGTAAGCCATCTTCTGGAGTAGAAGAAGCTCGGTGTGTCATCCGCTTTGTTGAGTAGATGGAGATTTGAGTCTATTTCCCAGTCCTCCAATTCATCTCCTCTTTTGTCAGTATCTGGGTATCCCCATCTTTCTGAACGGCTATTAAAGTCTCCGACAATAATGCAGTTTGTGTCAGTTATTTTCATGTTTGAGAGTGTAAGGTCCTTATCTGCTGGGCTATACAGATTGTAGATTCTTATTTTCACGTCCTTTATCATTATATCAACACCTATAATTTCCGTTTGGTTGTCAGAGATCACAGATACTTCGCTGCAAGGTATTGTATTTCGTGTAAGTATTAGAACTCCTCCTTTGTGTCCTTCACGGTCGAAACGTGTGGCCTGATATCCTCTGACTGAGAATTTGTGATTGGCGTTGAGGTGTGTCTCTTGAATGCATGCCACATCTATTCTATCTTTATGGAGACGCTGTGTTAGGGAGTCTTTCTTCTTGTAAACTCCTTCGGCATTCCACTGTAGTCCGTGGTATTTGGTCAATAGCTCTTAACATACTCCTCTGTGCCTTGACTTCACAGCACAGGGGAAGGTGACCACCAGTAGTCATGGGTGGACCCCCTCGAGGCAGGGGGCCCGGCACTATCACCGCCTGATGGGACTTCACGGGATTAGCACCATAACGATTAATTTTGATTTGTGACATCATGAATTAAGTTACGTTGCACTGCTTTGTCAAGCATGTGGCTCAGTACATCCGATTTCGACAAGCATTTATTCGGGATGCTTTCCCTAGCCTTTGACTGTCCCCAGTCTACCTACAAGGCAGCAGGTTTTACGTTGCACTGCTTTGTCAAGCCCGTGGCTCAGTACATCCGATTTCGACAAGCATGTATTCGGGGTGCTTTCCCTAGCCTTTGACTGTCCCCAGTCTACCTACAAGGCAGCAGGTTTGTGTGTCTCTTCGTCTGGTCCCTCTCCCTTGACCTGTCCGTCATGGGTGGCCCTACCAGTAGCTGTGCTACCGTCGGCATAGCTCTTGGGGTCATTGAGACGCACAAGCCCCTCTACCTCGTCACGGTGGACACACAGCAGAGGGGCAGTTATGACTTAAAAGTTGTTAATATGGTAGCAGTCATGTTGTATTATATTTATAACACAATGACAACATTTCGGCGATGTACAATATCATGGCAGATATGGGGAACCACAAGACGATTAATCATCCCATGAAACTTACTCAGTTAACTGGAACTGCTGCTCCAACAATTTTTCAGAGCAATGGAGAAGTCATAGGCCAGGGTTGTGATGAAATTCATTTGTGTTGACAATGTAAATGTGGCTGCCCAGCTGTTGCTGATCTACCAGTCTGGAAGTTTTAGAGTGCAGCAACATAAATACATTTGTAACTTCCATATGCCGGCTTCGTGGCTTAGAGGTTATGACTTTTCTCCGTAATCTCGTATACTCTCGTCGGTAACGTGATGACGGTGAGAATCAGCAGTGGTTCGAATCGCGTCGGTGACTTACGAGGTATGTGAGCCAGCCGCTCAGAAAGCAATGGCAAACTACTGAGCGTAATCTTGCCAAGAAATCAACATACAGCTAAAAGATGCTGGTGTTGACAGCGATGTCCTGTAAAGGATATGAAAAAAAAAAAAAAAAAAAACTTCCATATATAAAAATGGTACGACAAAAATGTAAACAATAAAATGTCAATATTAGACGAAGTGTTTGTTTTTCTTCTTTTTTTAAAAAAATATGTTGCATATCCTTTACAGGACGTTGCAATCAGCACCAGCATTTTTCAGCTGCTGTTGATGTACTAGGCAAGATTACGCTCATTAGTTTGCCATTGTTTCTAAGCGACAGGCTCACATACCCCGTAAGTTACCACCGTGGTGATAACCGCTACCGATTCTCACACAGTTACGTTACTCACGAGAATATGCGGTATTACGGAGAAAGACGTTAACACCTGGGCCAGGGAGACCACTAAGTCTAGAGGACAAGAAAGGGAAATCCCCAGGGTGTGATAAGATCACAGGAAAGTTTATTCAAGCCAATGGAGAACAGTGTAAAAATATATCACCAGTCATGTGGAAAACAAATTTGACTAAAGAAATGGATTAAAACACACACAAAAATTGTTTCAGAAGTTCTAAATTCAAACGCAGAAGCCATTTATTTCATGGCATTTTTGCCCTCGCTCGCTTTGAACGCAAGCGTAATCCATACAAACCGCTCCTAGTACTAGTAGTGCTGGACTGAATTTTACAAGTCGATTAGCTTTCCCTATTAACAGCGTCCCTCGCAATCAGGCGAACCAATTCTGACTTCAGAGGTAGATTGCCTGGTATATTTCGCTGGGCGATATGGTTCGTGGTGGGGAGAAATTCTGAAAGACTTGGAAAAATAAGGGAATTGTCTACCACGGTAATTTTAAACTTACTAACATGTCTTTCTGTTTGCAGAAAACTGGCCTGTGTAGATTAATCATGATGGCTTTTGCAAACTTTAACAAGCGACTATTTTGTGTGTTAAACAACACGTGAAGCACTGTCTCTATGTTGCTATTTATCCCAGAATCCCAGGCAGTGACTGTTAGTGGTAAAGAAGCGAGGTCCGGCTTGGATTCGAAATCTTCTGCTCATTCACGTCTACAAAATGTAATGGTCATATCACGTTACTGCTTCGAGACCCTTTAACGAACTTATTTTAATGTCTCCGCGGATAATTTCGTTCTCAACAAATTCCAAAGAAATGCTCAGATTCGGGTGGCAGATCCTTTCTTTCATTCTTTTTTTTTTTTTTTTTTGTTCTTCATTGTAATAGTAATCTTTTTAAATCGTCAAAAGTCCAACTTAAAAAAAAAAAATATTCTGGAGATGCCGGGGATCGAACCCGGGGCCTTTCACATGCAAAGCGAACGCTCTACCACTGAGCTACATCCCCAGTTTCCATACATTCGCGGTTAAACCGGTCCTTGTCCTATCGAAGAAACACTTCTTCATCAGAGATGAATTGGGTGTTTCGTGGGAGACTGGTGTGTTGACATTCTGGCGGCGGCATTATGCACAGTGTATCTGTGCGGGCTGTTGTTTGTCGAGACTCCTGTCTTTCCCACTTTTCACATTGGGCAGTGGGGAGCGTTTTGTGTGATATTCACTGGCACAGGAACGGAGCATAATGGGGACGACTCGTTGCTGTGAAGTTGGAACTGCGACTAACTAACTAACTAACTAACTTCTTTAAAATGAAGAGATGGGTACGTCACGTTTAACAGGTGGCTGTGCAAGCAAGCGCAAAAAAAAAAAAATTATTAAGAATATATTGTGTTGTGTATTTAATTTGCTTCTACTAGAAGTCGCATGGTGCTTTCTTTTCCATAATTGTGTTCTGTAAAGCTGTATTACTTCATGTTATTTTACTGTATATTGATTTATTTGGTTGTTTCGGGATTTCAGATTTAAATATTGAGCACAACCCACTATTGGCAACGCTGATCGTATTCTGGTATGAACCTAAGGCCTATCCACGTCAATGTGGAAGCACTAATTTAATATTTGTGTTTGTGTTGTTTGTCCATCAAGAATGGTGATGACCATTCATTTCATCCAGTGGGGTTAAAATTTATATATATATTCTTACATATTCATATATATATATATATATATATATATATATATATATATATATATATATATATATATATATATATATATATATATATATATATATATTATAGAAGCACTTATTTTATATTATATTTTATTGAAAAGAAGTAGTTTCATCCACCAGGCCAAACAACTCTGCAGAGAAACCATCGATCTTCCCACAGTTGGTCCCCCCTGACAACTTACTATTCCAGAGCGAACCCCGTGGAAAGATGAACATAGAATATCACTACAAATCCAGTCAAAAGTGAGAGGAATATTTGACAAGGAAGAACGGAACAGTGTACAGCGCAGAACAGCCACTCTCAGCTTCCTTGATGACGAATACCCACAGGACCTCTGGATCCGAGTCTACACATATGGGTCAGCACAAAATGCTGTTCGAAATGGAGGAGCGGGAGTGTATATAGAATACCCAAATAATACTAGAGACACGGCCAGAATTCCAACAGGAAAGTACTGCCATAATTATGATGCTGAAATTGAGGCAATCAAGATAGCCACAGAGAAATTACAAAATACCAGCCATTGTACACAACCTGTGGTGATATTGACAGATGCAAAATCCGTAATAGAGGCTCTCCTGCCTGGGAAATTGCCAGTTCTGAGGACACTGCTTTCTGAACTTAGCAGTCATCGTAAGATCACCATACAGTGGATACCATCCCACTGTGGAATCCCCGGAAACGACAGAGATGATCGATTGGCTAAGGAAGGAGCACAAGAAGAACAACCAGATGTGCCTAACACAATGACAACAGTACCACCAAAAGAAAAGAATGATCAAATCAGTCAGAAGGCCACCAAACCTTACTCAAGACGACTACCACGTTATGGACAGACCAGAACAGGTCATTCTTCTGCGCCTCAGAACAGGACACTGTCAGGGTCTTAAACTTGGCTCGCTAACCTAACAGTGTGGGACAGTACAAGTACAACGTGATTTGACGTAAGACTCAACGACACACCGTTCTATGGATTTATTCACATATCAAATACAGAACGATGATCACAACAATATATACTCGATACTTCAATACACTTACATACAGCTCACAAGTCTCACTCAAGATATCCAGACACTCGACTTTCAGTACAGATACCACACAACGCCTTTCTCTCTGCACACGTCTGTCCGAGTCGAAGTCCCAGGGCTGTCTGCCGCTAACTCACAACTCGCCTCTCACCTCAGGTGAGAAAACCTGAATTTTGACAGGGATGGAAACAAACTATGGAAACTAGTGAAAGCCATGAACAATGAAGGACCTAGCAACAAACAAATAACAATTAAACAAGGAAATGCCCTGCTTACAGGAAAAAAGGCTGCAAATGCACTAATGGAACACTATGCAAATGCAAACCACATTGATATTACAACCGAACAGAAGAAAGCAATCAAAGATATACAGATACATCATACAAATACAGAGACAGCAGCAGAATATATGATGGCAAATCTAACAATGGAAGAAATGGAACAGGCAATGAATACCCTAAAAAAGAAGAAATCACCAGGAAAGGATGGAATCACAAATGAAATGCTAATAGGACTAGGCACTAAGGCAAAAAAGAAACGACTAGCAGTCCTAAATTACAGCTGGAAGAGGGGAATAGTCCCACAGGCATGGAAAGAAGCTATACTAATACCAATACCAAAGAAAGGAAAAGACCTGGAAGAACCAAATGGCTATCGACCTATCAGTCTACTTAGCTGTGTAGGAAAATTAATGGAACGCATTATCAATGGCAGGCTAACATGGCATCTGGAAGAAAACAAACTCTTAACACCACACCAAGCAGGATTAAGAAAGTACAGATCCACTGAAGATCAAATAACCTATATAGCTCAGGAAATAGAGGATGCCTTCCAAGAGAAAAAGCACACACTAGCAGTCTGGATAGATTTAGAAAAAGCATTTGATAAAGTATGGAAGGAAGGACTGAAAGTAAAACTGCAAAACATGCATGTTTGTGGAAAAATGTATAAATGGATCAGCCACTACCTTGAGAACAGAACTGCCAGGACAAAAGTACAAGGACAAACCAGCAAAATGATGCTGTTGGAGCAAGGTGTCTCTCAAGGAGGAGTTCTTTCACCAACATTATTCCTAGCATATATAAACGACATCACAGAAAATTTTCCAGCCAGAGTACACACATCATCCTTTGCAGATGACCTAGCCATATGGACATCTGAAGAATATATTAGTACAGCTAACAGTAGAATACAGCAAGCCTTATTAGCACTAGAGGACTGGTCAAAATCATGGCTAGTGAAGATAAGTGAGGAGAAAACAACATGCACAGTGTTCTCCCTCTCAAATAAAACTCAACAACCTAAGCTGGTATTGAATGGAAAAATATTGCGCCATGAAGAAAATCCAAACTATCTAGGAGTCACCTTTGATCGTCGCCTGACATGGAAAACACAGGTTGAGAAAAATCGAACAAGAGCAAGGCAAAGAATGGCAATCATGAAAAAGCTTGCTGGTACAACGTGGGGAGCAGATGAGAAAGTTCTCAAGAAGTTATATACTGGACGGGTGAGGCCAGTACTGGAATATGGCATTGCAGCTTGGGCAACAGCAGCTAAGTCAAACTTTAACAAAATAAGTAGAGTCCAAAATCAAGGAATGCGAATCATAACTGGAAGCCTGAAGACAACGCCTATTAATGAACTTGAAAAGATCACTTGTTTACAACCAACGCAGGATAGAAGAGATAGCAGAGCCCAGCAACAAGCAGAAAAATTTAGAAGATTGACAGACCACCCTATGTATAAAAGGTTTAGTGGTTTTGGAAAGGGACGACTGAAGCGTAGCAACTTTGTAGAAACTGCAAAACGAAAAATTAGGGCAGATCCCATTCTTAACATATCAACAGTCAAACCTATTTACAATGCAGACAAGTTCCCAGCTTGGAGACAGCAACAACTGCCTGAGATGATAGAAAACATTCCTGGTATTGAGAAAAAGAACACTCAGCATGAAACCGAAAGAAGAGAAATAACCATAAACTACATAAAAGAACGTTACCCAAGCAGCAATTGGACCCATGCATATACAGATGGATCAGCCAAAAATTCAATAGAGAATGGAGGAGGAGGAATTCTCCTAAATTTAAAAAATGGAGTGAAAAAAACACATTCAGTGGCAACTGGAAAGTTTTCAAGTAACTTCAAAGCGGAGGTAGAGGCTCTGAAAACTGCAGCAGAAATGCTCTTGATGGAGGAAAATAAAGAGAAGCAAATAGCTATCTTCACAGATGCAAAGTCAGCTGTCTCAATACTGAAGAGCAATAACAGCACAGAAATAGCTGACCTAAGAGCATCACTCCATGGTCTATGCCAGAAATCCAAAAAAGTTGTAATACAGTGCAGTATACCTGGAAATGAAGAGGCTGACAGACTGGCAAAAGAGGGCGGACGACTACCACAGCCTGACATAGACATAACCTATAACGAGGCAAAGAGGTTGATAAAAAGCACCTATAGAACCAAATGGGAATCAGAGCATCCAGGTCACCAGAAGGATGATGCATATTACAAACTCGACAGAAGAGAACAAGTAGCAATCTTCAGACTCCGCACAGGACATAACAGGCTGAAATACCACTTGTTCAATAAACTAAAGATAGGAGATACCGATGAATGTAATTGTCGAACTGGAAAAATGACAGCAAAACATTTGCTTCAGGATTGCCCAATATATGCAGAACAGAGAAAGATATTTTGGCCCACACCTGCTTCATTTGAGGACAAGCTCTATGGAGATATCAACAAGCTCAAGTTGACCGTAGCTTACTTTAACTACATACAGGTTGACATTTAAAGGTGTATGAAGAAGTATTCAGACTGCCACACTTCATACCACAGTTATGTCGGTTACAAAAGCCTCCCAGAGGCATGAAATGGAATATTGCTGGATAGGAGATCCATTACGTGGAAAGTCCGAACCAAAAGCTCACTGTGTGGGCTTTCAAAAAAGGTGGAAAAAGTGTCCTAGTGGCACGAAATGGAATATTGCTTGGATAGCAAATCCATTATGTGGAAAGTCCGAATCAAAAGCTCACTGTGTGGGCTTTCAAAAATGGTGGAAAAGTGTCCTAGTGGCACGAAATGGAATATTGCTCGGATAGCAAATCCATTGTGCGGAAAGTCCGAAACGAAAGCTCACTGTGTGGATGTCATCTGCACACTGCATTCTTCTGGTTTCCGGTAGAACAGCCTATGGTGAACGGAAGGCCCAATATACGGAAGTGAGGCTAAGCAGCCATGTGCAGGACGTGACGATTCCTTGGGTGAGCCCAGTACCAGAGCGCTGTGTGTTGGCTCTGCAAGTATGGAAGCCTCCTTGGATGGCGGGGAATGCCCATGGTCTGCCCCTGCCTTCCCTTGAGGGCTGACCAGGATCTCTTAGGCTGTTCTATATGGGCCAGCTAGGATGGGAGATAACACCACAACAGTGAGAGTCAAACGTCCTAAGAAACCCCCGGGAAGGTTAACCCGGTCAACAAATGCCCGCAGAAGTCGGATGTGTTGGCCTAACGGCGCAAGAACGCAGCTCTGCTGTAAACAGGCACAACGCAATCACATCCGGAAAAAAACTCAGGATGAACGAAGAAGAAGAAGAAGAAGTTTATTAATCCCAGCAAACTTCTGACTTGTTTCTTAGTAGTCGGAAGTGAGAGTTTTAGTATCTTGGACACAATTTTATCGTCTGTCATGACAAAGCCATTGGATATTTTGTACCCCAAGAAAGTTATTTCCTGGTAGGCTATGTCTACTTTTGCAGGCTTTACAGTCAGTCTGTTTGTCCTGGGTTGTTGGAAAAGATGGTGTTGTATTGCTGTATAAGCTGTTTGCAACTGTCTGTCTCTGCTTGAGTCAACTTTGGGTTGATTTTGATCTCCTTCAAGCAGTTTGTCGTGTCTAATGCAGGCGTTGGAATCTCGTCACTAGCATCGTCGTCTTCGTGATCTATTATCACTGTACAAGCTGTCGTATCGTCTTGTTCGTTTTCTCTGTTGTGGTATGGTCTTAGCATATTTATGTGAAATATTTTATGTTTGTCTTTTATGAGGATTTCGTAGTCTACAGGTGAAATCTGTCTCGTCACTTTAAAAGGTCCCTGCCAAGAATCAGTCAATAGGTGTCTGTCACTAGGTAGTAGGAGAAGAACGTCCTGTCCAGGTGTCAAAGTTATTGTCCTGTTACCTTTGTCAGCATACTGTCTATAAGTAGCACCAGATAGTTTTAGTGCATTCTTTGCAATAACACAAGATTTGATGATTCTTTCACGCAATGATGTGACATATACGTATGATGATATGGGTTTAAGTACTGGAGTAGAATCAGTTAACATTTGGTGATAAATGGTCAATGGGCCGCGTGGTTTGGCACCATAGATAAGTTCAAAAGGAGAGAAACCGGTACTAGAATGAGGTACCTCGCGATAAGCAAAAAGAATAGCTGGTAGATATACATCCCAGTTATTGGGGTGCTCTTGCGTTACTTTGGCAAGCATGTGCTTTAGATCCCCGTTAAATTTTTCCACAATTCCACTACTGTGAGGATGGTAAGGGGAATTGAAACACTGTTTTACTCCCAACATTTTGGTGAAAGCTTGGGTAGATGCGGCAATAAACTGAGTGCCCCTATCAGATTGGATAGTATCTGGAAAACCTATCCTAGAAAAAATATGGAAGAAAACTTCCATTATATCATTGGCAGTAATGTTCTTTAGCGGAATCGCTTCTGGTCAGCGACTACATTGATCAATGACAGTTAGAATATATTTATTCCCTTTAGTTGTTGTATGATTAAGAGGGCCCACTATGTCAACAGATAGTTTTTCAAAAGGTCGACTGGCTAAGTCAGTAACTTGTAACTTTGCCTGTGGGTTTTTTCCTTTTTTTACCAGTTTCTGGCAGGTGTCACAACTTCTGCAATATTCTTTAATGTCATTGCAAAATTTTGGCCAATGGAACTGTGTCAATAACCTTGATCTGGTCTTAACGTATGCCATGTGCCCTGCAAGAGGTATATCATGAGCAAGATGTAAGGCTTGCTTGCGATAATTTCTTGGCAAAACAGTTTGCTCTGTTGTATTGTCACCTTTGGTGTAATACCTGGGAGTATATCATTTTTCATAGCAAAATGCCATTTTGCATTCTTTGTTACCTTTGGCTTTTGGCCGATCAGATTAAAGTATTTTGACAATGAAGGATCAGCTTTTTGAGCTGTTACAAATGTTTCCTTCATGGTGTTAGTAGGTAGTGATTCTGGGCTAAGCAGTTGTATAGCCTCAGTTTGCTTACTTTCATCTTGCACTCTAGCAGTAGATCTCGTTACTACGTTCACACATTCAATGATAGCAGATGATGATGGAACAATGTTATCCATGATGTCATGAGAACTTAGTGCTACATTAGCTACATTTACAATACAATCAATAGGTGGTGTGACATTTTCAATGACATTGGATGGTGATGTCATGGTATCATCAATACATAGAGATGTTATGTCATGAGGTTTATCATTCACCTCTGGTAAATTTCCAATAATTACATCACACACTGGGTTTGTTAATGCAGCGACCTTTACTTTCCCAGTGAGGAAAGGTGTTTCAATATCTGCCCAAGCTAATGGGTATCTCTCAATATTGCCTGAGAATGTTCTGCATGTTACGTGCCTGCCTGTATAGTCTGTAGGCCTTATGAACGTTCTTTTAAGGCCAATAAGTGAACTGCCTGTATCGCAAAGAACTGTAGCAGACTTGCCGTTCACATATCCGTGATGGACAATTATCTTGCCTTTTGAGTCTACTACCAAATTAGCTTCTTCATTGGCAATAGGGATGGTGTGACCGCATGTTAAAATACCATCTTCATAGAAGGTGTTACAAACATCGCATTTATTTGCGCTAAATATGTCAAAAGCCTGTGCTGAGTTCACAGGGTGTTTCTCTGGTTGTTCATCGTCTGACGACGAACCATCAAGCAAGGCGACATTTGCTTTGTTGTACATTTGTTTACCTTTACAATCTACTCGATGGTGTCCGTACGCCTTACAGAGGAAACATTTACGTAGAGTTCTGAAAGATGTACGTTCACTATTTAGTCTGTTTACCATGTTTCGCAGGTAAGTCTGATAATCTGGGTGTTTATCGCACATTTCACTCGGATGATGTGAAAATTTACAGTGAATACAATGCTTAAACTTCTCAGAGGTAGGCCTTTGAGGTTTCTGCCTACTGTAGGGTTTGTCATAGTTAGCCGCTGCTACAAAGTTAATGTCAGTAGCTTCAGTGGCAAAACAATGTTTGTTGGCTGTGTAGTACGCCGAACCCCGTCTTTCAATCTCATCCACACTAGTGCATTCATTCTCTAACAAGAATTTAGAAAATGCTGAAGGAATAGATGATACAACTTTGTCTCTAATGATCAGATCTTCTAATTTCTGATAATTTTTGTCAATTTTAGCTGCTGAAGTCCATTTGGTGAATATATCTCGGACTAAGCAGAGGTAATCAGAGAACGTTTGAGTCGGGTTTGGGCTCAACTTACTGAATTGTTCTCTGTAACCTGCCTCGTCTAACATAAAATGTGCCATAATCTTAGATTTCAGATAATGGTAATCTTTTCTGAGGTCTTTGGGGATGGTTTCAATGACTTTAAGAGGTTCCCCTGACAAACTCCTCATGTAAACGATATTCCATTCAGACAGTGGAACTTGGTAATGTTCCATTAAAGTTTCAAAATTTTGGGTAAAGGCTGCGATGCAGTCACCCGAGGTATAATTACGTACAATACCTTGATATTTTTTGTACTGGTTTTCTTTCTCCAGTCTCTCAGATTTCTTAGACTCTTTGTTAATGGCAGTCTCAGTGTCAAGTTGTTTTATTTTCAACTGTAATTCCAGTTCTTCTCTCTTACTCTGAGCTGCTATTTCTGCCTTCTTAAGTTCACTATCTATCTCAGCCTTTTTCAGTGCACTATCTAGTTCAGCTTGCTTTAAAGCTGTTTCTGCCTCTACTTGCTTGGCAGCCATCTCTACTTCTGCTTGTTTTAAAGCTGTTTCTGCCTCTACTTGCTTTGTCTTTGCAGCCAGTTCTACTTCTGCTTGTTTTAAAGCTGTTTCTGCCTCTACTTGCTTTGTCTTTGCAGCCAGTTCTACTTCTGCTTGTTTGGCAGCCATCTCTGCCTGCTTTAATGCTCTTTCAGCCGCTCTTTCATCGCGTTCAGCAGTTTTCTCCTGTACTAGTAGGTATTCAGAGTACTTATTCTCACTCCATTTTGTCAATTCATCACCTGTCAACTGTAATTTTATCCCCATATCAATGAAATCAAATAATGAAGACATGATGAAAAATGTCAATGAAATACCAGCCACACAAAATATGTTATAAGTGGTTAGTAATAAACAATTTACAATTGATTTCTATTGACAACACGTGCCTCAAATTGCTTCCTTAAAGTATGGAAAAAGAAAAATATACTTAAGTGCCCTTGGTGCGGTGAAGAATGGTTGGAAATCGGGCTAGGAACTGTATGGTCGTTACTTCGAGAACACAAATGACCTCTACGGCAAGGTTTCGGATGGTACGGAAAAACCTGCTTTATTTTGGAGGAAAATAAATTAGCGTCTATTTGTTGGTGTGTGCCTGCTTGTCACTAAGTGTTGATTAGGTTTGTATGGCGTTGAGTGTAGTTGTAGGTCGTAAGTTTGTCTGTCAACAATTTTTTTTTCAAAACACAAGTCACTTTCTTTCCAAACTTTTTGCTTCCGACAACTCAATTCACAAAGACAATCTACAAGTATCTCAACACTCTACAACACTGATGACACATCACTTACATCAAGATGACATTCAGTAAGGACATAGACATCAAGTTTACAAGATGGCGACAAGGTCAAAATGGCGACAAGATCACAATGTCGACAAGGTCAAAACGGTGACAATGTTCACAAATCACAAATGTTTTATACGTTTACAAGAACAAACAATATGTATGCACTGTACGTTTACAAATAGTCTTGCACATGTTTAAACAATGTAGTTAATAATCAAAATGAGCCTTCCATGATCACAATACATGTACTATAAAGTTTGACAAAAATTTTACGTTCACAAACTCTAGTTTTAAATCGTTACTCACATAAACACGTTCATTTTAAAGCCGGACGAGTACCACCACGTCCACACTTGTCAGGGTCTTAAACTTGGCTCGCTAACCTAACAGTGTGGGACAGTACAAGTACAACGTGATTTGACGTAAGACTCAACGACACACCGTTCTATGGATTTATTCACATATCAAATACAGAACGATGATCACAACAATATATACTCGATACTTCAATACACTTACATACAGCTCACAAGTCTCACTCAAGATATCCAGACACTCGACTTTCAGTACAGATACCACACAACGCCTTTCTCTCTGCACACGTCTGTCCGAGTCGAAGTCCCAGGGCTGTCTGCCGCTAACTCGCAACTCGCCTCTCACCTCAGGTGACGTCACGAGGCATGCGTGCGTTTAGCGTCGTCCTTGCTTGACCGCTGGTCGCCTGTCAGCCAGCAGTCTTGCAGGCCGGTAACCACTATTCGCCTGGCGGCGTAACGAAGTTACTGCGTCCCTACTGGGAGCTAAGTCGCCTGGCGGGCGTAACGATGTCACTGCATCAACGTCTCCTTTCTGGACTCTGACAGACACAATAGATTACGCAACCACATGTATACAAAATTCAAGATTGGTGACTCAGCCATGTGCACATGTGGTTTGGCGTCGCAGACAGCAGAGCACATACTCCAGGATTGCCCAAACTACAACATATCCAGGCGAACCTTCTGGCCTAGAGAGACAACAGTGGAAGATAAACTCTATGGACCGCTGAATGAACTAAAAAAGACTGTTAGATTCATACAAGAGACAACATTGCAGTTATAAACATATTTTAGGCGAACGAAAGAAGAAGATATTACATTTTTATATTATTTTATTTACAATACAATGTAAGATTCGACAAAATACGGGGTAAGAAAAAATTCTGGAGATGCCGGGGATCGAACCCGGGGCCTTTCACATGCAAAGCGAACGCTCTACCACTGAGCTACATCCCCAGTTACCGTACATACGCGGTTAAACGTACGCAGTCCTTGTCCTATCCAAGAAGAAACACTTTTTTTTTAAAATGAAGAGATGGTTACGTCACGTTTAACAGGTGGCTGTGCAAGCGAGCGCAAAAAAAAAAAAAAAAATATTAAGAATATGTTGTGTATTTCTTTTCTTCTACTAGAAGTCTCGTAGTACTGCACAGTAGAGGCACCTTGCCGTCTTGACAGACGATGATAGTTTGTTACAGTTTGCTTCAAAAACAAAACAAAAAAGGCATAATAACTACAACCCGTAACCAAGGGTGGAGTTATTTATATATAGTTTTCTATACCTAGCCTGGGCTGAATTGTTGAGACCATGTTAGTTTATTGTTTGTTCGCGTATCCTTTACAGGACATCGCTGTCAACATCAGCATCTTTCAGCTGATTGTTGATTTCTTGGCAAGATTACGCTCAGTAGTTTGCCATTGCTTTTTGAGCGACCGGCTCACATACCCCATAAGTTACCTACGCGGAGAGAGCCCCTACAAATTCTCGCGCACGTCACGTTACTGACGAGAGTATACGGTATTACGGAGAAAGTCGTGTTACCCCTAGACCAGGGATGACGGCCGTATTGTATATAGTACATATTATATATATATATATACGTTGTCTATATATATAGACGGTATATATATACTAATATACTATATATACTATATATATAGACGGTACTACCTGGTTTCTGTTAGCGCCGAACGTTGGGCGGCGCTTACCAAACCCGACACCCCACATTGTGCCAACGGCTTCGGGCGGAAGAGTGCAATTGGGAGGGTACAAGCCTTACCCTGGTGCGAGGAAATGCAAGCTAAAGACAAAATTGTCATGGCAGGGCAGACCAGGCCCTAAGCCTTGGTTGGCGACTGGTCTAGGATCGAAGCTCCGACAGGCGGACAGTTAGAGCATTGCTTTGCTGATCCGGCAGCTTCTGCAGCTTGTCTTGTTCCAGATGTAGGGGTGTTACCTTTCCTCTGGAGTGAACTAGGCAGGCCGAGAGAGGGATCATGCTGCATGGGCAACACATGATCTCTATATTTTAGCCCAGGCTTTGTGCTATGGAGAGGCAATAACTCCATCCCTGGTCTTAACTGGTCTCGGAATCAAAGCGAGAGGCAACTGTTACGGGTTATAAGTCCTTGTCAGTTGGCGTAGACATGGGGCGCCACGCGTTGCCTCTGACGGTGGGAGACACCTATAGGTGTCACTGATCAGCTACCGCCCGCCTCAAGCTGGGCAGCCCCCAGCCAATTGGGTGCTGATCCGCCACAGCCTGCCTGCTTCAATGGGTGCTTGGGGCTAGGACAAAATCTGAATCGCAGGCTGTAAAACCAATGCACCAGGTACAAACAAAAATATAAATAGAAACCTCAAGCTACGGCTTGCAACCTGGAACGTGAGAACCATGTGTCCAGGATTTTCCACTGACTTGACCAATATTGACGATGTGAGAAAAACGGCTGTGATTGATGCCGAACTCAATCGTCTTAACATTGATATTGCTGGCCTGCAGGAGACTCGCCTTGCTGAGGAAGGGTCACTCAGGGAAAACAACTACACCTTTTTCTGGAAGGGTAAAGGGCAGGCAGAAAAAAGGCAACACGGTGTGGGCTTTGCAGTGAAGAATTCGCTACTGGGAATGATTGAAATTCCAGCAGGAGGAAATGAAAGACTATTATCCCTGCGCTTGGCAACCTCTTGTGGGTTTGCCACCATTATTACTGCATATGCACCGACACTCGATTCCTCTGATGATGTGAAGGATTTGTTCTATGAGGAGTTAGACTCTGTGATCAAGGCAGTTCCAAAATCCGACTACATTTATATGCTCGGTGATTTCAATGCTCGTGTGGGCAAGGACTCGAGTTCATGGCCAGTGTGCCTTGGAAAATACAACATCGGTCGCATGAATGAAAATGGGCAAAGACTGCTGGAGCATTGCACCAGTAATGACCTATGTATTACAAACTCTTTTTTTAAAACAAAAGAGATGCATAAGGTCACATGGAAACATCCAAGATCCGGCCATTGGCACCAGCTGGACTTCATCATCACACGGAGACAACATCTGAACCATATATCATTGACTCGTAGTTACCACAGTGCTGACTGTGATACGGATCATTCTTTGGTTGTTGCAAGGGTTAGACTGAGACCAAAGAGAATCTACACAGCTAAACACAAATCTAGCCCCAGGATTAATATTATTAACACTCATGATCCTGAAAAGTGCTTTCAGTTTTAACAGCAACTTGAAGACGCTTTCACTGATACACCAGAAAATTGTACAGTAAATGATAAATGGAATAAACTTAAGGAAACTCTTTGTAAAACTGCCGTAAAGGTTTACGGCACTGTGGATCATAAGAGGCAGGACTGGTTTGCAGCCAACAGCGAGACTCTGCAGCCCTTGATTGATAAGAAGAAGAAAGCTCTCTTAAGAAACAAGGAAAGACCAACGCGTAACACTCTGAGTGAGCTAAGGCAAGCTAGGAAGGATGTGCAAAAGGCTGCCAGGCAGTGTGCAAATGATTATTGGATCAAGTTATGTGAGTCCATTCAAATCGCAAGTGATAAGGGAGACATAAGAAGCATGTATGAAGGAATAAAGAAAGCCTGTGGTCCAGTGATCAAAAGAAGTGCACCATTGAAAACCTTGACTGGAGAAGTCATCACTGATAAGAAACAGCAGATGGACAGATGGGTAGAGCACTATTTGGAGCTTTACTCAAGTGAGACCAAACTAGCGGATAATGCCCTCAACGCCATAGAGGCTCTACCAACTCTTGACCACCTGGACACACTTCCCACCATAACAGAAGTTAAGTGTGCTATAAATGAACTTGCATCTGGCAAGGCTCCAGGTAAGGATGGCATTCCAATAGAGGTTATCAGGAGTGGGCAAGACACACTCACTATACAGATCCACCAGCTAATAGAGCTATGCTGGCGTGAAGGACAAGTCCCACAGGATTTCAAAGATTCAAGCATCATAACACTGTACAAGAACAAGGGCGATCGGAGCAACTGCAACAACTATAGGGGTATCTCACTTCTGTGTATTGTTGGAAAAGTATTTGCCAGAATTGTTCTGCGCAGACTTCAAGTCCTAGGAGATCAAGTCTACCCCGAATCACAGTGTGGCTTTCGACAGAACCGGTCTACCACTGATATGATATTCTCATTGCGACAAATGCAAGAAAAATGCTGTGAACAGAATCAACCACTGTTTATTGCCTTCATCGACCTCACAAAGGCATTTGATTTGGTCAGTCGTGAGGGTCTGTTCAAGGCACTAAAGAAGATTGGCTGCCCACCAACTCTTCTGTCCATTGTGGAATCGTTCCACACAGGCATGAAGGGTATAATCAAGTTTGATGGTGCAACTTCTGAAGAATTTGAAATCAAGAGTGGAGTTAAGCAAGGTTGTGTACTAGCTCCCACCCTCTTTGGAATATACTTTTCACTTCTACTGAAATATGCATTTCGTGATCAGGATGGTGGTATATACATTCACTCACGCTCAGATGGCGGCCTCTACAATGCTCAGAGATTGAAGGCTAAGACCAAAATTAGGAGGGTACTGATCAGAGAGTTGCTTTTTGCAGATGATGCTGCAGTTACGACCCACTCTGAGGAAGAATTGCAATGTATACTATCTGCATTCTCCAATGCTTGTTCTGAATTTGGTTTAACAATTAGCAAAAAGAAGACACAGATTATGTCACAAGGTGCACATGGGGTACCATCAATCTTTATTGACGACGCCGAACTAGAGATAGTAGACCATTTTACATATCTAGGATCGGTGGTAAATAGCAAATTATCCCTAGATCAGGAAATCAACATCCGGATTGGTAAGGCAGCAACAACAATGAACAGGTTAAGAAAAAGAGTCTGGGAGAACAGGAAGCTTACTGCCAAAACAAAAGTCCTTGTCTATCAAGCCTGTGTCCTTAGTACTCTTCTCTATGGCAGTGAAACCTGGACAACTTACTCACACCAAGAGAACAATTTAAACAGCTTTCATATGCGGTGTCTGCGAAGAATTCTTGGTATTAAGTGGCAAGACAAAATCACAAATACTGAAGTATTGGAAAGATCAGGTTGTGTGACAGTTTATTCCATGCTCAGTCTTCGTAGACTTAGATGGATAGGACATCTTAGGCGGATGGATGATGGTAGAATACCAAAGGATATCTTTTTTGGTGAATTACAGATGGGTAAGAGATCTCAGGGTCGGCCTCTACTACGATACAAAGATGTGTGTAAGCGGGACATGATTGATACAGGCATTGATAATGCACATTGGGAGCAAGTCGCCGCTGAACGTGTTGCATGGAGGGCAAATATCAGAAATGGAATAAAGTCAAAGGAGAAAATTATTGCAGAAAAGTCACACACCAAGCGCTTGAGACGTAAGATGGTGCATGATGGTGGAAATGACCACGTGTTCACATGCACCCACTGTGAACGGACATTTACAGCGCAAATTGGCCTTATCAGTCACACTCGCTACCGCCATAGTTAAAAGTTATTATGCCTTTTTAAAGCACAAACTATCGTCTGTCAAGACGGCAAGGTGCCAAGTAAAATATAATGTGAGAAACGACCAAATGGTAATAGAAAAAAAAAAACATCTGGAGATGCCGGGGATCGAACCCGGGGCCTTTCACATGCAAAGCGAACGCTCTACCACTGAGCTACATCCCCAGTTACGGAATGCCAGCGGTTAAATATTCCAATTCCCAATTTCTGGTACGAGTACCCCCTTTCAGGAGGAAAACGGAGCACTTACCGGCGCACTTACGTGTGCCGTGGTGTTGATCCAACTACTAAACTAAACTAAACTAAACTAAACTAAACTAAACTAAACTAAGCCATTGAATTTTCGATTTAGCTATGTAGGGATGTTTATTGTGTAGCTTGAAGTTTGTCTTTCGTACTTTGGGCTGCTTGTTGTTAGCTTCCCGGCTTCTGATGGGTTGATAGCGTTCGTTACTTTCTTGATGAGGTATTCCATGTCTGGACAGAGTCGCGCACTTGTTGAGGCCTGGAGTAATTGGGTACCCACCTCATCATATGGTGCTGTTTTCCTTCAGGGAGTTTTACCAGTTGTCATCTCTCCTGGTGTTCCTCCTATTTCCCCGTCGTGAGTTACCTTCAAATCTTCTCTGCGTTCGCCAGTCGGAACTTGGTGGTGAGCGATATCGTTCTTCCTCTGTTGCTTCTTCTTCTGTCTGTGCCCTTGTATCCTCTGGTTCGGGTGTGGCTGTCTGGATCTTGAGCAGGTCAAGTGTCTTATCAAAAGTGTCTTCTGTCTTTTATTTCACATCGGCAGCCATTCGAGCGACATCCTGTTCTTTCTTCTGCTGCACTTGCTTCATTTGGTCGAGGAAGCGCTGAACGGCCGTTATCTGTGTTTCTTGCGTTTTGTCTTTTTCTTCCTCCATGCTGGTGAACTTTGATCGCAGGTCCTTCAGTTGGCCTTCCAGTTGTGCTTTGTCACTTTTGGTGAGTCGATTGGTGGCCTCGTACTGCCTCCTAGCTTCTTTATAGGGCTGGTTAGTCTTGATGGCGATCTTCATAGCTTCCTTGCTGTCTTGGTGGCAGGGGCAGCCGAGGTACCTGGCGCCGTGGTTGCCGAGGCAGTTGGCGCATTTTCTGTTAGTGTTAGGCTTCCTGAAGTCCTTGTCGTTCTTTGCATGCTGGCACTGACTGTATAGATGAGGTCCAGAGCAGTATCTGCAAACCTCAACCTCGCTCTTGAAGGTGGCACGGGTGTGTCAAAACTTCTGGCACTTCTGAATCACTCTGGGTATGTAGTGCTCTGCAACTTGGTCTCTCTTGTTAATGATTAAATATGATATAATATGGTTAAATATGATCAGAAGTGTACATATATTATGTTGCAGGTAACACTGAGTGTGCACTGAACCATTACATCTTTACATGAAGGACATCTGAAACTACAACGATTAGCTTACAGTAATGTATGATGAAGCATCGACGAAACTCTCCATAATCGCTGGTCTCTCCCAGCAAAAGTCGAGGAGCAGTGGAGAAACTACAACGTTAATGTATCCAAGATAGCGTGGATAATGTACTACAGGTTGCAACAGGAGCAGGACACTCGACTTGTGACAGAGATAAATTTCGAATTACTTATGGGGGTGAAGTTCTGCGTTGGACACAGCACTGGATGACAGGTGACTGTGACTTCCTTTAGACATATCCCAACCGAAGGGGGCTTTCTTTCATGACAGTGTTGCCAGGACAGTGGTTTTATGACCTACTGAAATCCAACTGTCGTGAAATTTTTAACGAGAACAAGTTCCACACGAATTCTAGATTTTCGCCTTTATTCTCTCTCTCTCTCTCTCTCTCTCTCTCTCTCTCTCTCTCTTTCTCTCTCTCTCTCTCTCTTTCTCTCTATGTCCATCTGTCTGTCTGTCTGTCTGTCTGCCTGTCTGTCTGTCTCTCTCTCTCTCTCTCTCTCTCTCTCTCTCTCTCTCTCTCTCTCTCTCTCTCTCTCTCTCTCTCTCTCTCTCTCTCTCTCTCTCTCTCTCTCTCGACACCCAAGGTAACAGGCTCCACGTATTTGTGGTCTTTCTTCACTGATAATTTAGCCAAGGTCTCATGGCCTGCTGTTTGTGATTTCCCAATGCCGTGTGATGTGTAACATACGCAACTTGTACACGGAATCACGTGTTTTTTGTTCTTATCTGAGATAACTAGGTATTCTGTTTCACTGTCAAAGAAAATCAAACTCATATGGTGTCATAAAAAAGCAGACAGAAGCTTTCATTAAAATGTCCAACCCTAGGTTGGGATCTGAAGCTGGCAACTTGTCTAACTCTCAAGCCTTGCCTGGGATTGGAGGTAAAGTGCCACAATGTTGAAAGAGTGGTGTGGTAAATGACTAGTGGTTGCACTTATAAGCAACAGGGAAAACAAGTGGTTGGAAAATATTGCCTACATCCCAAGCTTGGGATTATGAGTTAAATGGTACATATTTTTCATGTTTTCACTTGCTTTTTTTCATTGTTCACATTCGGTTTAAAAGGCAAGAGCAGTGGCGTGCAGAGGTTCTTTGATGCCCGGGGCCAACCCCTTGATTGAATGCCCCTAAATTGTTCTTTACCTCATTCATTCCTCCTCCCCTGCGACTGCACTGTGCTGCCCCCTCTCCCTAACTGGATGCCCCCCTCCTGGCTGTATGCCCTGGGCCGTCGCACCCCACGCACCCGTCTCTGCACGCCATTGGTACTTCATTGTACTGGGTCTTATCCCATTTGGCTAGGTCACTTTCCGCTGAAGGCGTCGCACAAAGCTCGAACTCCGTAGCTCCAGCGGCGACCCCCGGGAGTCTCCGAGACAATTGCTCTCGTGAACCGACCGACTTGGGTCGGAATCGTACCCACAACCTCGAGAGAGCCAAGCAGTTGGTGCAACCACTTGGCCACGGAGCCTCCCTGTCACTCGGTTATTATGCATTGATGTAGCAGCAACAGTCTTCTCCGTGTTTACGTTGTTGTTGTTTTATTAGGTCGACATGGCCGAATGGATAAGAATCCGTGTTCTTAAACATTCGATGCTAAACAAATATGCGGGAGAAAAAAATATTGTCTTGGCACAAAAAAGAGGTGTTTAAAAAATCTGGAGATGCCGGGATAGAACCCGGGGCCTTTCACATGCAAAGCGAACGCTCTACCACTGAGCTACATCCCCAGTTGCTGATAATGTGCATTTAAACTATTCCAATTCCAATTTTCAAAACAAAAATTCCAAATTCGGCCTCGTTCAACCTGCCTCTTCAGCTGTGGTTATTGTTGAGATCCATGGTTTTTTGTGGGTTCATTCACTCTAATTCTTGTCTTGTGACTCCTATCTCGGTCTGGTTATGTTAGTTTGTGTCTGTGACGTCAGCTGGGGGGGGGGGGAGGGGGGGGGGTCGTTCGGCGGCTATCCTGTGTGCTCGTCATCTCTTGTGGTTCTCTTTGTTGGTGCAGGCTTCTGGGCATTTAAACAGAATCAGAAGTCTAAATAATATTTTATGTTGCTGATAACACTGATTGTGCTTTGAACCGTGCAAACTGAATATAAAGCTTATAAGGAACTCTGAAGCTTACAGTAAGTAATGTATCATGAAGCATGGACGAAACTGTACTAGAGACACACCCATACTAGCTCGATCTCTCCCAGCAGAAGTCGAAGCGCGGTAGAGAAAGATTACAACGTTAATGCATTCAAAGAGAGTGTGGATAATTTACATATCGTACAGCTTCAAAAAAGACAGGGCGCCACCTCAACTCCCAGAATATGAGTGTTGACTGTTCTTGTCGTGAGCTGGTTGGTTAGTTGACTGATTACAAAACCCCTTGAAGGCTAGCGTGACTTACTGACGCTCATGGCGTATCAACCCTGAAAGTGAAGATAGCGGACACAATTTTCACCCTACACTTTAACACAGTACGATCTACGCGTGGACTGTGTTGAAGAAACACTCTCCGCCTCTCCAAGCTCAGATACTAGCAGGATGCGCTAATGGTAAGGGGTTTAAAGTATGACTGAAATCGGTTGAACTGCAGTAAAACTGTGGCAGTGTAAACAATATATAAAATAACACAAATTAATGCCGCTTACAGAACACAATTACAAAACATACTAGCTGTCAGCAAACAAATAGATACATACACAAAACGCAACACATAATCACGGAGAAGACCTTTCGGTGACTACATTAAGGTACCATCTGTCTGTCTGTCTGTCTGTCTGTCTGTCTGTCTCTCTCTCTCTCTCTCTCTCTCTCTCTCTCTCTCTCTCTCTCTCTCTCTCTCTCTCTCTCTCTCTCTCTCTGTCTGAAGACAAACTGGATGACCGTTATTTCCTCAAAACACATTCCACCCAAAGTAACGGGCTCTACCTATTTGTGGTCTTTCTTCACTGATAATTAGGCAGGGTCTCATGGCCTGCTGTTTGTGATTTCCCAATGCCGTGTAATTTCTAACATACGCAACTTGTACACGGGTGTAACATACGCAACTTGTACACGGAACAACGTGTTTTTTGTGCTATCTGAGATGACTAGGTATTCTGTTTCACTTTCGAAGAAAATCAAACTCATATGGTGTCATAAAAAAATCACACACAAGCTTTCATTAAAATGTCCAACCCTAGGTATGTATTTGAAGCTGGCAACTTGTCTAACTCTCAAGCCTTGCCTGGGATGGAGGTAAAGTGCCACAATGTTGACAGAGTGGTGCGGTAAACGACTAGTGGTTGCACTTATAAGCAGCAGCGAAAACAGGTGGTTGGAAAATATTGCCTACATCCCAAGCTTGGGATTATGAGTTAAATGGCACATATTTTTCATGTTTTCACTTGCTTTTTTTCATTGCTCACATTCGGTTTAAAATAAGGGTTTAAAAGGCAAGAGCAGTGGCGTGGAGAGGTTCTTTGATGCCCGGGGCCAACCCCTTGATTGAACGCCCCTAAATTGTTCTTTACCTCATTCATTCCTCCTCCCCTGCGACTGCACTGTGCTGCCCCCTCTCCCTAACTGGATGCCCCCCTCCCGACTGGATGCCCGGGGCCGTCGCACCCCCCCCCCCCCCCCCGCACCCCTCTCTGCACGCCACTGGGCAAGAGTACTTCATTGTACTGGGTCTTATCCCATTTGGCTTGGTCACTATCCGCAGGGTGGCCTGCTGAAGGCGTCGCACAAAACTCGAACTCCATAGCTTCAGCGGCGACCCCCGAGAGCCTCCGAGACAATTGCACTCGTGAAACGACCGACGTGGGTCGGAATCGTACCCACAACATCGAGAGAGCCAAACATGCGGTGCAACCACTTGGCTACGGAAACTTCCTGTCACTCGGTAGTTATGCATGGATGTAGCAAGTCTTCTCCGTGTTTATGTTGTTGTTATTTTTTAGGTCAGAATGGCCGAATGGATAAGAATGCGTGTTCTTAAACATTCGATGTGCTGATGCTAAACAAATATGCGGGAATAGAAATATTGTCTTGACAATAAAAAAGAGGAGTTAAAAAAAATCTGGAGATGCCGGGGATCGAACCCGGGGCCTTTCACATGCAAAGCGAACGCTCTACCACTGAGCTACATCCCCAGTTACAGACAATGTGCATTTAAACTATTCAAATTCCAATTCCAATTTTCAAAACAAAAATTCCAAATTCGGCCTCGTTCAACCTGCGTTTTTAAACTGTGGTTATTGTTGAGGTCCGTGGTTTTTGTAGGTTCATTCACCCTAATTCTTGTCTTGTGAGTCCTATCTCGGACTGGTTATGTTAGTTTGTGTCTGTGACGTCAGCTGGGGGGGGGGGGGGGGGGGGGGGAGGGGGGGGGGGAGGTCGTTCGACGGCTATCCTTTGTGCTCGTCACCTCTTGTGGTTCTCTTTGTTGGTGCAGGCTTCTGGGCATTTAAACAGGATCAGAAGTCTAAATAATATATTATGTTCCTGATAACATTGATTGTGCTTTGAACCCTGTAAACTGAATATAAAGATTATAAGGAACTCTGAAGCTTACAGTAAGTCAGTGGCGTCACTGGGGTTGGTGTCACCCAGTGCGGTAAACTCTTGGTGTCACCCCTCTAGACTTTCACCAAGGTCTTCTTCCGAGTGTTCCTGTACCATATATAATCGCATATAGTAATGTTTGTAAAATAAGTCAAAAAGTTAATAAGGACATAAGAAAGAAAACAAATTGAACAATATAACTTCAATACTTCAGGTAAAACATAAATAAAGAACTTCGACAAACTCGGACAAAGTTAAATTTTTTTTATTTTGCTATGTCTGCTTTGTCAAATTTGCAATTTTTTTTATTTTGGTGTCACCCCTTGATGGTGTCACCCGGTGCGGCCCGCACCCCCCGCACCCCCCTAGTGACGCCCCTGCAGTAAGTAATGTATCATGAAGCATGGACGAAACTATACAGTATACTAGAGACACACCCATAATAGCTCGATCTCTCCCAGCAGAAGTCGAAGCGCGGTAGAGAAAGATTACAACGTTAATGCATTCAAAAATTTATATATCATACAGTTTCAAAAAAGACAGGGCGCCACCTCAACTCCCAGAATATGAGTGTTGACTGTTCTTGTCGTGAGCTGGTTGGTTAGTTGACTGATTACAAAACCCCTTGAAGGCTAGCGAGACTTACTGACGCTCATGGCGTATCAACCCTGACAGTGAAGATAGCGGACACAATTTTCACACAGTTCGATCTACGCGTGGACTGTGTTGAAGAAACCCCCTCCGCCTCTCCAAGCTCAGATACTAGCAGAGGCCGCTAATGGTAAGGGGTTAAAGTATGACTAAAATCGGTTGAACTGCGGTAAAGCTGTGGAAGTGTAAAGAATATAAAATAACACAAATTAATGCCGCTTTACAGAACACAATTACAAAACATACTTGCTGTCAGCAAACAAATACATACACAAAACACAACACGTAATCACCGAGAAGATCTTCCGGTGACTACACTAATTCATAAGAACGGGATGAGAAGAATAAACAGATGAAACAAAGTGAAAATGAAAATGTGAAAAGAAAATATGTTGCTATTTATCTCAGAATCCCAGGCTGTAAGGGGACACTATGTGTGCAGAAGCGAGGTCGGACTCGGGTTCGAATGCCTCTTTGGATACACATCTACAAAATGTAATAATGGTCACATCAGGTTCCTGCTTCGGGAGTTATTTATTTTAATGTCTCACGAATCTTAGATGATTTCGTTCTCAACAAATACATAAGCAATGCTCAGAGGAAAGATTCGGGTGGCAGATCCTTTTTATTATTCTTCATCTGTAACAGTACTTATTTATTTAAACAAAACAAAAAAAACAACAACAACAAAAAAAAAAAAAGCGAAGTGGTCAAGCCGTTTGACTCGTGCTCCGAAGGTTGTGGGTTCGATTCCGGGCCGCGTCCTTCGGTTTACGAGTTAAATGTTTCGGAGACTCCTGTGGGTCGTCGCTAAAAGCTACGGAGTTAGTGCTTTGTGCGACGTTTTCCGCGATGCGGAAAGAGACCGAGCCATATGGAATAAAACCCGGTGCAATGAAGTCGACCTGTCGACTTTTAAGCGACTTTTTATTTATTTGAATCGAAAAACAGAAAAAAAAATTACTGGAGATGCCGGGGATCGAACCCGGGGCCTTTCACAGCGAACGCTCTACCACTGAGCTACATCCCCAGTTACTGATCGCACGCAGTAAACCAGTCCTTATCCTATAGGAGAAACACTTTTAAAGATGAAGAGATGGGTACGCCCCATTTAATAATTGTCCGGTGGCCGTTGCAGATGAGGACGAACCGCACATGGGAATGTCCAGAGTGCTGTAATATCGATTCTTGACTCAATCAACTCAACTCCTAGCAGAAGTTAAAGGGTTTGAATGTTGACTGTTCTTGTCGTGAGCTGATTGGTTGGTTGACAGTTGACTTATTACAACATTTTACCAAAGTACGATCTCCACGTGGACTGTGTTGAAACAAAAAACTCCAGCCCCTCCCCGAGCTCAGCCACCAGCACCCTGTACAAGACTGGTACTGGAACTGGATTGAGTGAATCTACACAAGCCACAAGTAGAGACGGGTAGCTTTACCAGAAGGCCATCACCAGTGACAACATGGACGTGGCGGCTACAGTCTTTGTCAGAAACACACAAACATCAAACAAAGATAGTCTAGCTTTCTCCGTAACCCCGAATACTCTCGTGGTTGACGTGAGCGCACGAGAACTGGAAGCGGTTCGTGTCGCGCCAATGACTTAGGAGAGTATGGAGCCGGTCGCTCAGAAAGTCGTGGCGTGCTGATGAGCGTAATCTAGCCTAGGAATCAACATACAGCTGAAAGATGCTGGTGTTGACCGCAATATCCTGAAACAGGATAGAAACGCGGGGAAAAAAAATGTGTGATATTTGATGTCATTGTGAAGATTATATCCCCCCAACCCAAACCATGCTAAAATATGCCTTCCTTTAATGTTACTTGAGGTTCTGTCGTTTTGCTGCAGTTCGCTGGCAAATTCACTTCTTGCATCTTCTTGATGGTCTTGGCGGCTTCCACGCTGCTCATCTTGAATTTCGGGTGTCTTCTGGTGTTATTCTTGCCATGTGCCATGTTCTCCCACGTGTCGGGTTTCAGATTAGGTGACTTGTTCTCGATAGCGCGTCGAGCCTCTGTCTGTGGAGTTGAGGGGGCGCCCTGCCAATCCAATCCATTCAAAATTTTGGTACGAGTACCCCCTTTCAGCATTCGGGTTTCGACTTGGCTATGTAGGGTGTCTATGGTGTAGCTTTAAGTTTGTCTTTCGTACTTTGGGCTGCTTGTTGTCAGCTTCCCTGCTTCTGATGGGTTGATTGCGTTCGTTACTGTCTTGATGAGGTTTTTCATGTCTGGACAGAGTTGCGCACTTGTTGTGGCCTGGAGTAATTGGGTACCCACCCCGTCATATGGTGCTGTTTTACCAGTTGTCGTCTCTTCTGGTGTTCCTCCTATTTCCTTGTCTTGGCTTGCCTTCGAATCTTGTTGGCGTTCGCCAGTTCGATCTTGGTGTGGAGTGATACCGGTTCTCTGGCCATTGTTCTTGGTTTAGGCTGCCATTTTCCCTCGGTCCTCTTTCTTCATCTGTTGTTTCTTCTTTTGTCTGGGTCTTTGCATATTGTGGTTCGGGTGTTCTTGATCTATCTTGGCGTCGTACGTGTCTTCTCAGATGATCTGGTACGTGGGTCAATCGTCCATTGCGCTTTATATGCCCACATCTCCGGCGTCACTTCTTCGCCGCTGTCGCTGTGGAATTAATAATTCAATTATCTTTCGTCGTCTCTTATTCCTTCTTCTGTTTGCATCTTCTGCTTCTGGTGTTTCGGTCTTGGACTTGAGTAGTTCTATCTGTGCTCTTTCTTCTTGTATCTGTTTGAGAGTTTCTTCTATCATGACTCTTTCCTCTTGGATTTTTGATAGCGTTTCGTCTGTTTCAGCCTTTATAGCAACCATTCAAGCGACATCCTGCTCAGTCTTCTGCTGAACTTGCTTCAGTTCGTCCAGAATGCGCTGAACGGCTGGTATCTGTGTTTCTTGCGTCTTGACTATTCCTTCCTCCATGGTTTTGAACTGTGTTCTCAAGTCCTTCAGTTGGCCTTCCAGTTGCGCTTTGTCATTTTTGGTGAGTCGGTTGGTCACCTCGTACTGCTGGGAGAGATCGAACTATTACGGGTGTTTCTCTAGAACAGTTTCATCCATGCTTCATCATACACTACTTACTGTAAGCTTCACAGTTCCTTCGAATCTGTGTATTCAGTGTACATGGTTCAATGCACACTCAGTAATATCTGCAACATTATATATTTAAACTTCTGATCATGTTTAAATGCACATTATAGTTAACTGGGGATGTAGCTCAGTGGTAGAGCGTTCGCTTTGCATGTGAAAGGCCCCGGGTTCGATCCCCGGCATCTCCAGGATTTTTTTTAAACTCCCATTTTGTCGAATCTTACATTGAAATGTACCAGAACACAGTTATGGAAAAGAAAGGACCTTGCGACTACTAGCAAAAAAATCAGCAAAAAAATACACAATAGAACATATTTAAAAACCAAATTTGCGCTGGCTGGCTTTGAACTCAAGCGTAGTCCACACACACTTCTTCTAGTAGTACTGGACTGAATTTTGTGTGTGGATTAGCTTTCCCTATTAACAATGTCCCTCGCTATCCGGCGAACCCACTCCGACTTCAGAGATACTTGTAATTAACTCCCCCAAGTTAAGGGCGACAGGTCAACATTTTAGTCCAGCTGTCCGGTGTAGGGGTTGAAACGCTTACCTCGGCATCAGCACACCGGATGTTTCTTCTTCTTCTTCTTCTTCTTCTTCTTCTTCTTCTTCTTCTTCTTCTTCTTCTTCTTCTTCTTCTTCTTCTTCTTCTTCTTCTTCTTCTTCTTCTTCTTCTTCTGCGTTCATCCGGAGACTTGTTCGGACGTGATTGCGTTGTGCCTGTTTACAGGAGAGCTGCGTTCTTGCGCCGTTAGGCCGACACATCCGACTTCTGCGAGCATTTGTTGACCGGGTTAACCTTCCCGGGGGTTTCTTAGGACGTTTGACTCTCACTGTTGTGGTGTTATCCCCCATCACAGCTGGCCCATTTAGAACAGCCGAAGACATCCTGGTCAGCCCTCAAGGGAAGGCAGTTGCAGACCATGGGCAATCCCCGGCATCCAAGGAGGCTTCCATAATTGCAGAGCCGACACATAGCACTCTGGTACTGGGTTCACCCAAGGAATCGTCACGTCCTGCACATGGCTGCTGCTTAGCCTCACTTCCGTATATTGAGCCTTCCAGTCACGACAGGCTGTTCCTCCGGAAACAAGAAGAATGCAGTTTGCAGATGACATCCACACAGTGAGCTTTCGATTCGGACTTTCCACTTAATGGATTTGCAATCCAAGCAAAATTCCATTTCGTAACACTGGGACGCTTTTTCCACTTTTGATGACGCCCACACAATGAGCTTGTGATTCGGACATTCCATGTAATGGATATGTTAGCCAAGCAATATTCCATGTCATGCCTCTGGGACGCTTTTGCCACCAACATACCTGTGGTATGAAGTGTGACAGTCCGAGTACTTCTTCATGCATCTTTAAATGTCAACCTGAATGTAGTTAAAGTAAGCTGCAGTCAACTTGAGCTTGTTGATATCTCCATAGAGCTTGTCCTCAAATGAAGCAGATGTTGGCCAAAATATCTTTCTCTGTTCTGCGTATATTGGGCACTCCTGCAGCAAATGTTTAGCTGTCATTTTACCAGTTCCTCAATACATTCATCAGTATCTCCTATCTTTAGTTTGTTGAATATGTGGTATTTCAGCTGTAATGTCCTGTGGGGAGTCTGAAGATTGCTACTTGTTCTCTTCGGTCGAGTTTCTAATATGCATAATCCTTCTGGTGGCCTGGATGCTCTAAATCTAATATATTACCAGAAATACAGCGGCTGGTCAGACAGTTCATATGCAGAACAGGGAAGGCCATATAACTGTTCTACCTTGTATATATTTATATGTTATTATAAGTTTTAAAAAAAGAAACAAAGAATATATATATATATATATATATATATATATATATATATATATATATATGTGTGTGTGTGTGTGTGTGTGTGTGTGTGTGTGTGTGTGTGTGTGTGTGTGGCCGAGGGGAAAAGAAGACACAAGGGAAAGACTGATATTTCCTTTGCTACGGTGTAACTCTGACTTCGTTGTGACCAAAGAAGAAAAAGAGAGAAAATACAAGATGATAATAATTACATAAGAATATATACGAGATCTTGGGCAGGGGCCTCAACTCTGGACAATAACTGTCACATTTGAGGCTCAGACAATGAATTAACCCTTTACAGGGCAGACGTTTGTCTGTTTATAAACCCTGAATGGGCAAGATTTTTTTTTCGGGTTCTGTAAAATTTCGGGTTACGTTAGTAAAAACATCACATATCAGTTGTTAGTCAACAGATTTTAGTCAAATAAATAGCAAAATGAACGGAAAAGCATGCAGAATATTTTACTTATGTGAATGTTGCCGCTAATCCACACATGAACATACATATTTACAAAATACAACATATTGTTTGTGATTGTCAGGCAATTTACAAACACATTTTCAGAATTAGAACCACTTTCTTCAAAGTCTTCAAAGTGTGTATGTACACTGCCCACACTGGTATCACTGAAATCTAGCTGCAATTCAGTCATCTTCGAGCACCTAAATTGAATCCAGCAAGATTTCCGCTATCACTTGAAGAATTATCAAAATCCATTTTGAAATACAAAGCTTAACACCTCCCAAAACTATAAAAAAAAATCTGTTCAAATTCAAAGTAAACACTTGCAAATGGTGGCCACGTCGTCAAGCTATCGGCGAAACAAAAAGTAGACAATCGGAAGTCTCGGAAAGCCACAAGATTGCTTTTTTACAATGCAAAATAGTCACAGACGCTTTTAGAGGATTGCCTGTTACGGGGTGAAGACGCATTCGGACGCTTTGCCTGGTAAAGGGTTAAGGTGTTAGACTGTTGTAGAAATAGTGGTTGTAAAAACTAAAAGGGACTAAACAAACAAATCAAGCACAGTACAAAATTAGCTCTTTATTGATCAATTACTACAACCTTGGTAACAATTTGTGTTCAAACACAATGAATACTACATTCAATAACAGATACAACAGACAACTGCATATATCAACATCAACCAAGGATGACCCCTATTCAGCCACCAGAACTTAAAACAACAGGGTACACCAAGTACCACAACACGGATGCTCCAAACAGTAGCTGAGTAGAATGACACAATAAAGGAGTTTGACACAGACAACAATAAGTCAATACCGAAACATAAGTTACACAACATAAATCTTAAGACGCGACATAAACAACAGAGTTGTGACACAAATTACTACCCCACTATGAACCCAGGCCTGCTGACACTAGCTAGTCAGCCGCTCGGCTTTCTCCTATGACATAGGTTGACCACAGATCAGCTCAGGAAATTGTTCCCACATCTGACAACAACAGAACACCACTTTTGTTCCTCTCAACAAGCCGAAACAGGGCACACTGCCCACATCTCTCTCTAGCACGAACCAAGCTGTCTGACTGCCAACACAAAAACTGGCTTTAGATCTCTTTGTTACAGCTAGAGTTGCGGCAGTGGCCAGAGTCAAACTGCTTTAACAGGCCAAACCAAGGTGCATTGGTTTGGCGCTGTGACATATCCGACCCCCTACTTTTTTGATGCCCCGTCAAAAAGAATAGACTATTGTATCTCCTTACCTCAACTATCTGTTTAAATTTTAATGTCAAGTAAGTTCCTCCAAAACAAAAATCATTCGTCTTCAGTGACCACATCAAAAAAGCAAAATCAGTAATCAAGCAAGCAATTAATGACATCTACACATAAACCATCATCAAAATGACAAATGCCAAAAAAAAATAAAAAAATAAATGAAGTCACCTGTGACCACATCCGAAAACGTAATCATCAATCAAACAAGGAATAAATGAAATTTACACATAAACAGTCATCAAAATGACAAAGGCAGAAAAAAATCTATGTCAAATGTGACTACATCCAAAAACATAATCATCAATCAATCAAGAATCCAATGACATTTATACATAAACAGTCAAACAGTCATCAAAATGACAAAGGCAGAAAAAAATCTATGTCAAATGGGACCACATCCAAAAACATAATCATCAATCAAATAAGAAATCAATGACATCTACACATAAACAGTCATCAAAATGACAAATGCAGTTATTACATGAAGACAACAATCTCATAAATATATACCTAGACATGCACCCAAACTCAATATTCATGTCAACAACCTCAATTAAAAAATGAATGATTTCCATACACGAACTGTTATCAAGATGTCAACTTCGCCAAACATGAAAACAAACTTCCTTTTCATTTGGCCAACCACCCACAATACAAAAACAAAATCAGTTCCCATTGCAAAGGGGAAACTCATATTAAGCCAAGGAGGTTCAACTTTCAAAAGAAACCGGTCATCTTCGGTGCCACCGCCCCAGGATCGGAACCACTGGTTATATCTCCTAACAGTAACAATATCCCCCAAAAAGATAGTCCCATCCTAATCAGACCTTGCCTATAAAGTAAAACACCCCAAAAATGCACATCATCAAATAACAAAAATCATGGTCATATGCATATACAGGCCACCTTTACATTGATACCAGGCATTATACCTGAGAAAACTAATATCATAAGCAGTGTTACCAAAATTAGTGACACCAACAGCGAGAAACAGTTCCCTGACAACTGAGTGTCAGCAGTGTTACACAAACAATTATTTAAAAAAATTATAATTCCCCTCTTTAACTGTTATCTTGCCAACTGTACCTCACACTCCTGGCACACTCAGTGAACAAGTAGTTATGTTCACACTTCTATGCTCTGATAATTCTATGCCAGGGAAAACAACCCCCAGGAACAAAAACCTGTCACTCTTGGGGACATTGCCCCCAAAACCTGAGCTGCTGGTACATCCCTAAACAGTACCCTTATAAAAAAAAATATTCTTGTTCTATTCATACATCACTTACAATGTGAAACAGTGTAAATTACATCACCAGGCATCAGTCAGTTCCAAATATCAATAATCTCAACACAAAAGTATAAGCCATACTAACTCAGGTGTTGGTACTAATGACTAAAATAATATCAGTGAGGAGAAATAGCTCTTCTGATATAAGAGCACCAATCAATACTATAAGAACAATCATCAAAGATGAATAACACCCTCACCTCCTACATACAAATAATTCCACAAACATAAAAGCTACACAAACAATAAACCAGTAACCTTTATATTGGTTACCACTTGCCTTAACTCTGGACATTCAAAACAAAATATATTTAAAAATAATACTATTTGTCTCTTCTGATCAAATATGAGCTTCCTGCAGCTACTATGGTACCTAAATGACTTGCTTTTCTAATACTCTGTACCCTAGACTAAAAAGAACATTTCATCATGTGTCACCTGTAACCTGAATATAAACACAAAGGAACACAATATACAGTCAACAAAACATTGTTATCTCAATAATATCCCACATCAGCATCCAGTCAATTGGGGTTTCCTGTAAGGACATAACCTAAAAATCAAATATGCCCTATCAAAAATACACCCTGCAGTTGGATTCCTCACTGCAGATGGTGGTAATGGCAGCACCACATCACCTAAAGAGACATCCTGTTCATCTGGTCTTCCTGGTGTTCTTACACTCTAAAAGGAACACAGGTCATCACATGACACCACATACCTGCAATTATAATACACAGAAACAGCAAAACACAATTGCTAATTAATTAACCAAGGTTGCCAATCCAGAAGACTGGGATTCCTAAGTAGCTAAAACTGTATCATGGTAGTTTATTTTTAACCGCAGTGTCTATTAGAAATAGTTTCTTTCTGGTGGGCTTTCACAATCCCTTAGCCAAGGTGCATCGGTTTGGCACTGTGACACACACACACACACGCGCGCGCGCACACATGCACGCACGCGCGCGCACACACACACATATATGTATGTATATATGTACCTGTTGTCCTGAGAGAGACAGCTGAGTGTGGCGGGGTGAGCGACAGGATGGTGGGTTGGCTCTTCCGGAGGAGTTCCTGAAGAGGGCTGACAGGGAGATCGGGTCGTCTTGTTGTTGCACCAACCCATACACCGATGACGACAACGATAAAGCGAACGAAGAGTAGTACGGGTCGCTGACCGGAAGGGGGGGGGGGGAGGACAACTTCAGTCTTGCACTTGAACTCACCGCCTTTGCCTACATCGAATCCTTATGAGGACTGGACATGACAGAAAGAGAAAGATACAACACTAGTTAGAAAGGAAATAACCAGGCAGCACAAAAACAACCTCATCCGACAAACAGAGCGGAACCAATAAAACTAGTATGATTTAGGACTACCAGTCCACACAACTACGGATCTCAACAATAACCACAGCTTAGGAGACCGAATTTAGAATTTTTTTGTTTTTTTGTTTTGTTTTGAAAATTGGAATTGGAATTGAAGAATAACAAAAAGGATTCGGGTGGCAGATCCTTTTTATTATTCTTCATCTGTAACAGTACTTACTTATTTATTTAAATCGCTAAAAGACCCACACTTTAAAAAAAATTTCTGGAGATGCCGGGGATCGAACCCGGGGCCTTTCACATGCAAAGCGAACGTTCTACCCCAGTTACTACACGCACGCAGTTAAACCAGTCCCTGTCGTATCTGAGAAACACTTTTTTAAAAATTAAGAGGTGAAGGAGTCACAAACAATAGATTGTACGATTTATTGCCTGGCGTATTTCGCTGCATCTCGTCAGGTACATACTGCCATTTCACTCGGTCACCAGCGTCGTGGATCAGCTTAGTGTTTCTGTCTCGTCCATGCCATGTGGCCAAGACATCCAGGTATTTTTCTCTCGGTCTTCCTCTTGGTCTGTTCCCTTCGATCTTGCCAGTTGTCACCAAGTTCTCCAATCCATTTCTTCTCATAACATGTCCAAAAGATTTTCACTGTCTACGTCTAATTTCACTAATCAATTTACTTTTTCACTTTTTCACAAGCTTGAAAATGGGACAGATATTGAAGGGGGAAAAGCTTACAATTTTAGGAACAATAAGAAAAAACAGCGTTGAACTTCCAAAAAAAGAGGTAATTTCAGGAAAAGATCGTGTTAAATTTTCCACAAAGTTTGCTTTCATCGATGTTGCAGCACTGACTTCCTATTGTCCAAAGAAAGAAAAAGTGGTTGCACTTCTTAGAACAATGCATGATCAGCAAGATGTGGATCAAAGTTCTGATTCCAACAAACCATTGATGATCCTTGACTACAATTACACGAAGGGCGGGGTGGACACAGCCGATCAAATGTTGTTGGTTATTCAGTCAAACACAAGACAAACAGATGGCCTGTGGTCATTTTCTACAAAATGTTAGATGTTTTTTCTACGAATGCATTTGTTCTGTAGATGCACCTCAATCCCGAATGGAACAATCGCAAGTCACATAAACGACGACTGTTTTTGATTCAACTTGGCAGAAGGACTCGTGGAAATGGGCCAAACATGTCAACCAGGGAACCTTCTACCTAAACTAGCAGACAATCCTCGTGGATCTAAAAAACGAAATCGCTGTCACCTTTGCCCATAGAGATTGACAGAAAATGGGAGAAGTTTCTAGTACTTGCAGTAATTTTGTTTGTGGCCAATATACGAACATTGTTTGTGACCGCTTCACCTTATAACATTCAAGATTCTATGCTGGGTTCATGTGTGTAAGTAACATATTTAAGTATTCATTTATCTAAAGACTTTGTAATGATTAAAAAACCGAAATAAAAAAACATTGCATTAAAAACTGTTTAATTTTAACCATATTAAGTTGTGGGGTCCGGATGACCCCATTGGTAACCAGTGTTACTAAAATATCCTGGTAGTTCTAGGGTGCCGATCTCCCTGGCCGTGGATTTATCAGCTTTCTCCGTAACCCCGCATACTCTCGTGGTTGACGTGAGCGCACGAGAATTGGAAGCGGTTCGAGTCGGGCCAGTGACTTATGAGAGTATGGAGCCGGTCGCTCAGAAAGCAATGGTAAACTACTGAGCGTAATCTTGCCAAGAAATCAACAATCAACTAAAAGATGCTGATGTTGACAGCGATGTCCTGTAAAGGATATGCAAAACATTAGTTCTAGGGTTAAACACAGAAGCCACAAACTATATGTTACACGATTTATTGCCTGGCATATTTAGCTGCATCTCGTCAGGTGCATACTGCAGAGTTATATATCATATGTAGAGAATGGATGAATAATGGGTATTGGGGTGGTTTTATATTTGATCATTGGTTAAGCGGCAAATAATATTTGATTTACTGCTGTGTTAAGGCGATCGTGTATTCGTTTTATTACGTCGTCCCCTCGACATGTCAGCTGAAGAAACACTTGAAGTTTGGGAATCGATTATTCTCTGGGGTGAATTTTGGTGGTTGACAATGACGCTTGATGAAATCGGCTGGATATCCATTAGATAGTAGCGCCTGGTTAAAGGTGTCCAGTTCCTCTTTCAGAGTGTCATTGGGGCAAATCTTTCTCTCTCGATTAAACATGATCTTTATCACGCGACGGTCCTATTGGACAGGTGCAAATCTATTGAAATGTATGTCCTCTCCATGTTTCTTTTCGATAGACTGCTTTTTGGATGGTGCCATCCTCTCGACGTCGGATTATGATATCTAAGAACGATACGGTGTCATTTTGTCCGTGATCAATAGATAAAGAGATATTCTTGTGGGCTTGATTCTTGGTGGAGTGAAACGATTCTGCTTGTTGTCTGGTCTCTGTGATCAATAATATATAATCCAGATAATATATATATAATAATAATAAATATAATATTTTTATAACTTAATATTTGAGGCTTTTTGTTCTTCTAAGTGGGCCGTATAGAAATCCGCGAGAATGAGATCTAGAGGACTCCCCACGTGTCTATAAGGCAAGGATGTCCACTATAACCACTTGTGTATATACTGACACTTGAGCCATTATTAGAAAAGATCAGTCAAGATAACAACATTAAAGGCACATTCATACATAGTATAGGAGAACAGAAGGTAATTGCTTATGCAGATGATACTGCCTTCTTCCCTTCAAGCAACACATCTATCAGAAATATACTGCACACTTTTTCCCATTTTCGGAAAGGCAGCGGAGCCAAATTTAACATAAAAATTCACAGATTATGGACCCGGAAAAGTGGAAACAAAAGTCTGATTCCCCTCCAGACCCAGGGCCGTGCCGTGCTATGAAACAGAGAGGCGGTCGTATCAGGCGGCACCGTAAGGAAACTTCATATGGGTGTGCCATTTTAAAAGGAAAAAAAAACATGTAAGGGGCGGCATTTCGAAAACTGGCATCATAATGTGAATATTTACCACACCGTACTGTCCAGACCTAACATACACAGACAATCTGAAACTGTATGGGATCACATTTCCGTGTGATCCCAGAACAACACACAAAGAAACAAGACTAAAATTGACACAACAGATCACAGACATGCCAAACAGATATTTGGTAGAAGCACAGTAGTTAACACATACATCATTCCAAAAATAATTTACTTAGTGACAGTGTTAATTAAATCCACCAAAACAGACAATCACAGACATAAGTAAATAAATCAGACGATTTATCTTTCGTAAGAAGATACACAGCATACAGCACAAAATACTCACACAGGACAAGAAACAAGGTGGAATAGCACTTCAGGGCATACAAACAAAAATATACGCACTTAGAATCAGCCACATAGGTCATATTATCAGATTAGTTAGTTAATTAGTTAGTTAGTCAACAGATCATCCTCATTGCACATCGAACCATTCAGTCCATAAGTGTTCGGATCCCCTCCTCAATAAATCCCGCAGCTTGTAGCGGTTAACGACACTAGTTCTGTGATGGTTTATTAATTTTCTTTGGCTTCCTGCATATTGTGCTTGTTTGGCCACACCTATTTTAACTAGTACATAAATAAACACACATAGTATTGTTTGGCGCTCATAGAAGGAGAAGAAGGAAGTAGAGATTAGAGGAAGCAATAGACAACATACAATTCGAAAGCTATAGTTACCGACCGGGATTCGAACCTGTCACCTCCAAATGACGACAGCGCTTCGCTGCAGGAACAAGTGTACTTCGACGTACCACCACCTAGACACTCCAAAAAAAGTGTCTTCATTAGTCATGTCTATCATACAGATGAACCCTACAACTATGAAATACGGAGAGAATTCGTATCAAACCATTGAGATAGCACTACAGGTCTCATAATTTATATTAAACCAGCATAGGTCAAATAACAAACACACAAACACACCAGACGTAATGCTGTGTCTAATATAGACCACCATATATAGAGAACCATGTCACTGCTGCCTTCGTTGGGTTGACCATTGCACCAGCTACAATACACCAAGTGCTTATGCGATTTTGTTCTGTTTGTAGCAACCCAATTGTTATCCTAACCCTGACGATAAACTAACGCATCGTCGGCATACGACAATGTCCTCCCCGGCCCTGTGATCTGCTCAGATATACAGAACAACATAGATTAGCATTATATTATATAGCATTCAAAATAATGCATCTAACAAAACTAAACAATGCAACTGGACATGAACATTTAATACAAGAAACAACACAGGAAATATACAAACAATTAGTTAGTAAACAAGCACCATTACTTATACTGATAATCAAAAGAGGACAAAAACACTTCATGTCAGAATACACATCCATCTTTTCCAATTTACACAACAAACACATCACACCTAAAGTTACTTATAGGCTGTTTTTTAACATGACGCCCATTATACACAAAGAAGCATACAGATCCAGACAAATTGACAAATGTCAAATATGCAAAAACACAAGAGTCAGAAGAACACACATACTATACATGTCACATATGTCATACAATCATAGATGCAGCGGAGACTCTCAAACAACTAATAAAAGCACGCATAGGCAAACACAGACATGAACAAGGCAATCTTTCTGAAAACTCTTCCTAAAACACCCAAAGACACACAAACAAAACTACTTCAAACACTAGCAGAATACAGAAACTTACTTTGGACTTGCAGAATCAAGGCCAGGCTCAATTCCCTTACACACAACAGAAATTTAGATTGTATTAATATTCAAATACAAACTACCTACCATATTTCCTGACTGAAATGTGTAAACTTTCTTTTTCCTTTTCTCTTGTTATTAGTATGATGTTTGAGTCTATTATGCACCTGTTGATTAATTATTAGAATGACAGTTAATAAAACCTACCATGGATCACAATGATGATTGCTAGTTGTGCTAAATTGCTGTTGTTATTGTCCAGCATTGCTGTCATGAGTGAGCTGAGTTTGAGTGTTATCATTTTAAAACTACAAGATGTCAAGATACGGAACTTGTTATTGAGTTGCTGATGGTATCACCAAGTGGCTGATTATTCTGGTGTAGAATTAGTACTTGTCGTGAACACCATTTTGAGTTTTCAGAAGTAACACTTTGACTAGAATGTTCTGGTTCTAACTTTCACATATTCTATCTATCATTCCGGAATCGCAGAGTGACACAATTATAAGTATTTCTTCTTCTTCTTCCTTGCGTTCATCAGGAGTATTTTTTCAGATGTGATTGCGATGTGTCTCGTTATGCACCCTTGGGCCGAAACCCTTAGGCCAACACATCCGACTTTTAGCGTGCATTTTTGACAGGTTAGCATTCCTGTGGGACTCTCACTTTTGTGGTGCCGTCCACATCCCAGCATGTCAAGTTGGAACGGTCGAATGCTTCACGATCAGCCCTCAAGGGAAGGCAGGGACAGTCCATTGCATTTTCCGCCATCCAGAGTGGCCTCCATAGTTGCAGAGCCCTCACATAGCGACCTGAAATAATGTATGAAAGAGAGTGATAGAAGGGCAGAATATTAGACGGGCCTGCGTGCCCAATTCTTAACCCTTTGAAAATAATGTTTGTTCGTTCGTTCGTTCGTTCGTTCGTTCGTTCTCTCTCTCTCTCTCTCTCTCTCTCTCTCTCTCTCTCTCTATATATATATATATATATATATATATATATATATATATATATATATATATATATATATATATATATATATACAGTATATACAAACATACAGCAAGTCAGAAGTTATAGAGGAGCTGAGTGCCACAGTGACCACTTCCTCGTTGGAGCAAAATTTAAAATAAAACTTAAGAGAGCTTTCTATACTAAATTACAAAGATTACACCCAACATATAACAGAGAAAAACTGCAAGACATTACAGTCAAAGAGAAATTTACAGATGAAATAAAATGTAAACTTGAAACTCTGCAAAACCCTTTGGAGGAAAGCATTGACCAAACTTGGTTGAACATCAAGAATACAATTCAGTCTACCGCAGAAGAATGTCTCGGTGTGTTAACCACGCATAGAAAGAACAGATGGTTCAATCAAAAATGTGAAGAAGCAGTCATTAGGAAGAAGAATGCCAGACATTTATGGTTAAATGACACGAATAACATCCAAAAGGAAGAGCATTATAGAAATGAATGTAAAGAGGCTACAAAAATAGTCAGACAGCAGAAGCGGGAATATATGAGTAATATAATCAAAGATATGGAGACTAATCACCAGAAAAATGAATCCAGAAAATTTTTTAAAGAACTGAAGTCAATGAAACGAGGGTACCAACAAAACACATATGGTTTAAAAGACAAAAATGGGAATATGATAAATACCAATGAGGAAATGTGCAACACATGGAAAGAATATTTTATTGAATTACTAAATTGTGAAGCTCCAAGTCACATTTTCCCACAGGAAGAGGTTCTAACATGCGAACCACAAATTGAAGAACCTACATTTGAAGAAATCCTATATGTAATCACACGACTTAAAAACAATAAGGCAACTGGGACTGATGGAATTGCTGCTGAATTTATAAAGGCAGGTGGCCATGCATTACATCTAAAGCTATACGAACTAATAATAAAAATCTGGAGGACAGAAGAATTACCCCATGACTGGAAAGAGTCATTATTGATACCTATCTTTAAGAAAGGAGACAAGTTCCAATGTGGAAATTATAGAGGAATATCACTACTGTCCACAAGCTATAAGATACTATCCGCAGTATTACTAAATAGACTAAAACCATATTCAGAAGACATATTAGGTGACTACCAGGCGGGTTTTAGACAAAACAGATCAACAATAGATCAGATATTTATCTTACGACAAATAGCCGAGAAACATTGGGAATATAAAAGAGATCTCCATAACATTTTTGTGGATTTTAAAAAGGCTTATGATAGTGTCCATAGGAATAGTCTATGGAATGCTATGCAGGAATTTGGAATACCAAGGAAGTTAATCAACATGACCAGACTATGCATGGAAGATACTTATAATATAGTAACATATAAAGGCAGGAAATCAGACCCCTTCCAAATAACATCTGGCTTGAAACAGGGTGATGCACTATTGCCGCTACTCTTCAATCTGGCTCTAGAGAAAGTTGTAAGGAAGGTAAAGGAGGAATGTGATATTGGAGGAACATCCAAGCTGCTTGGTTATGCAGATGATATAGATATTATAGGGCAAAGTGAACAAAAGACATTGGAAATATTGACTCACTTAAAGGAAAAAGCCCAACAGATGGGGCTGGTTATCAACCAAGATAAGACAGAATATATGGTAATTTCAAGACACAGAATGGCTAGAAACTCTGGCCACATACAAATAGATAATATGACCATTAAAAGAACGGAAACATACAAATACCTGGGTACGATCTTCAACTGCTCCAACATCATAAGGGAAGAAATACAAACTAGAATCAACTCTGGAAATAAGATATACTATGCACTACAACATCTACTAAAATCAAAGGCGCTATCTCGTAACACCAAAATCACAATATACAAAACACTGATCAGACCAGTTGTGCTGTATGGCTCTGAAACCTGGAGTACAACGAAAGGAGACGAAGCCTTGTTACAAACCTTTGAGAACAAAATTTTAAGACGCATCTTTGGACCCATTAGGGATACACAAAGTGGAGAGTGGAAAAGAAGAAGTAACAAAGACATTTATGATCTGTTTAAGTCCCCGCTAATCACTGGTATCATGAAGGCTAATAGACTACAATGGCTGGGGCATATAGAAAGAATGGAAGATAATAGGGAAACAAAACTCGCTTACACTCAGGAAATAAATGACCGTAGACCCCGAGGTAGACCAAGAAGGCGGTGGAGAGATAATACATGTACAGACCTACAAGCACTTGGAATCAACGACTGGCAAGAGAAGGTCCACCAGAGAGACGAATGGAGACGGATTGTATTTGCAGCAAAGAACCTCAATGGCTCGGAACGCTGAAGAAGAAGAAGATATATATATATATATATATATATATATATATATATATATATATATATATATATATATATATATATATATATATATATATATCACATCATTGGCACCTTGCCGTCTTGACTGACGATAGTTTGTGCTTTAAAAAGGCATAATAACTTTTACCTATGACGGTAGCGCATGTGACTGATAAGGCCAATTTGTGCTGTAAATGTCCGTTCACAGTGGGTGCATGTGAACACGTGGTCATTTTCACCATCATGCACCATCTTACGTCTCAAACGCTCGGTGTGTGACTTATCTGCAATAATTTTCTCCTTTGTCTTTATTCCATTTCTGATGTTTGCCCTCCATGCAACACGTTCAGCGGCGAATTGCTCCCAATGTGCATTATCAATGCCTGTATCAATCATGTCCCGCTTACACACATCTTTGTATCATAGTAGAGGCCGACCCTGAGATCTCTTATCCATCTGTAATTCACCAAAAAAGATGTCCTTTAGTATTCTACCATCATCCATCCTCCTAAGATGTCCTATCCATCTAAGTCTACGAAGACTGGGCATGGAATAAACTGTCACACAACCTGATCTTTCCAATACTTCAGTATTTGTGATTTTGTCTTGCCACTTAATACCAAGAATTCTTCGCAGACACCGCATATGAAAGCTGTTTAAATGTTTCTCTTGGTGTGAGTAAGTTGTCCAGGTTTCACTGCCATAAAGAAGAGTACTAAGGACACAGGCTTGATAGACAAGGACTTTTGTTTTTGCAGTAAGTTTCCTGTTCTCCCAGACTCTTTTTGTTAACCTGTTCACTGTTGTTGCTGCCTTACCAATCCGGATGTTGATTTCCTGATCTAGGGATAATTTGCTATTTACCACTGATATATATATATATATATATATATATATATATATATATATATATATATATATATATATATATATATATATATATATATATATATATCGTGCCCGCGCACTGCAAACGTCACACATTCTGGTTTTTAAATTTACTTTTTAAATGACCCATTCAGTAAGTAGTAGGTTTAAACTTGTTTGAATAAAACTAAGAGTGCATGAGAATATTTAGGATATGAAAGAATTTCTATTGAAAGATTGTGTATGCATGAGAGTAGAACATTACTTGACCATTATAATCATCAAGTCGGAGTGGGCTCGCCTGAATGGCGAGGGACATCGATAAAAGGGAAAGCAAGCCCACACGCAAAACTCAGTCCTTTACTACTGTAAACAGTGTGTAAGGACTACGCTTGAGTGTAAGCGAGCGAACAAAAAGAAGAAGATCAAGTAATGTGTAAGTGATTGCATCTTGCCATAAATGTAATATTAACATATGTGTATAGGAATGTATTTGTTGCAATCGCAAATGTAAAGTAAAACATGTAATTTGCCTTGTCTTGTAAATACACACTGTTTTGAACGAAATAAAAGTTCAAAACGAAATGCCACTAAGTTTCTACTCAGAATTATAATAAGAAGAACAAGAAAGGAAATAAAAATGGAAATTGGTAAAGAGTAGATTTTAAAGATTTGTGGAAGGAAAGGTAAAAACAACGCTATGTATGCATTACAAACACTAATAGAAAGGTCAATAGAGTCACGGAAAGACATATTTGCTTCATAGATTATCCCAAGGCATATGCTAACGTAAAACATGATGAACTAATTAAAATGGTGGAAGATATCAACATTTCTGCGAAAGATCTCAAAATAATAAAGAATATTTACTGGAACCAAGTAGCAGCGATTAAAATGGGAAATAAAGAGGGCAATTATGAACAAATAAAGCTAGGAGTACGACAGGAATGTGTTTTGTCACAGGATCTCTTCTCTCTCTATAACGAAGTAATAATGAGAAAGATCAAAGAGAAGCCGGACATACTAATCAGAGGTTATAACATAAACAACTACGCTAAGCATATGACACAGTATTGGTGGCGGATAATGCAAAAGATCTATAATAATTGTTGGACATTGTAGTAACAGAGAGTGCAAAGAAAGGACTCTCCTTGAATATCAAGAAAACAGTAACAATGGTGATATCATAGAAACAGGTGACACCGAAATGTGAAATAGAGATAGAAGGGAAAGTTCTTCACCAAGTGGATAGTTATTAATATCTAGGGACATTTATAACATCAGATGGAAGACGCAAAACAGAGATCAAGAGCAGAATAGGGCAAGCAAAGGCTGCATTAAAAATGAAAATGAATATCTTATGCAATAAGTAGTTATCATTGAATATAAGAAAGAGAGTGCTGAGGTGCTATATAGAACCTGTTTTGCTGTATGGCTGTGAATCTTGGAATATAAATGAACAAATTAGGAAGAGATTGGAAGCAACAGATATGTGGTTCCTTAGACGAATGTTGCGAATTCCTTGGACTGCCAAAGTAACTAACGACGACTGCCTTAAAGAGGCTGACGAAACTAGAACATTATATACAACAATAAGAAAGAGGCAAACAGAGGTTTTGGTCATGTGATGAGAAGAGAGGCGTTGGCGAACACAGTGACAACTGGAAAGATCGAGGGGAAGAGAGGCAGAGGCAGAGCACGAGAAATGAAGCTGGATGGATTGCGACGGTAACATGGAGGAATATCAGCGGCAGAGTTGATCCAGAAAACCAAAGACAGATCTGTGGAGAGTCAAGAACGCCTACGCGAGTCGGCACGGCGCTTGATGATGATGATGTTGCCATTGCTTTCTGAGCGACCGACGCTCGTACCATTTCATAAAAAATCAACGTAATGCGGTCTGCTGCCAAATTGCACTCAACGGTGTATCGAACGCGGTATGTCTGATAACTCAGGAACTTCTTCTTCATCTTCTTTTCGTTCATCCGGAGTGTTTTTTCAGATGTGATTGCGGTGTGCGTTAGGCACCCTTGGGTTGAAAACCCTTAGGTCACACATCCGGCTTTTGCGTACATTTTTGACCAGGTTAGCATTCCTGGGACTCAGGAACTGAAAATCACCTTTGTCTTGGTGTTATCCCGCGGTTTTTATTTTAATTTGCCAAATGTGTACATGCCAGATAGGCGCTGTTACATAAAAGATTTTTTAAAATGTCACCAAGCTTCTACTCAGAATTAAATTGAGAAGAACGAGGAAGAAAATAAAAATAGACATTGGTGAGGAATAGCATGGATTTGTTGGAGGAAAGGGTACAAACAATGCAATATATACATTACGAACAATAATAGAAAGACTAATAGAGACACAGAAAGACGTGTATTTGTGCTTCGTAGATTATACAAGGCATTTGATAAAGTAATACATGATGAACTAATTAAAATGTTGAAAGACATCAACATTGATGCAGGTCCGCATAGCCGAATGGGTAAGAACGCGTGTTCTTAAACATCCGTAGTGCCGATGCCGAGGTTATCGGTTCACCCCTACACAGGACAGCTGGACTGAAATGTTGACCTGTCGTCATTGACTTGGGGACGTTAATTAAAGTACCTCTGAAGTCGGAGTGGGTTCACTTGATGGCGAGGGACACTGTTTATAGGGAAAGCTAACCCACACTCAATATTCAGTCCATCACTACTGTAAATAGTGTGTTTGGACTGCGCTTGAGGTCACAGAGATCAAGCGCAATGGGGAAAAAAAATGAACAGTGATGTGAAAGATCTCAGAATAATAATGAATATTTACTGGAAGCAAGTAGCAATAGTTAAAACAGAAATAAAGTAGGCATTTATGAACACATGTTTTTTTTTTTTTTTTTTTTTTTTTGCGCTCGCTCGCTTTGAACTCAAGCGTAGTACATAACACTACTTCTAGTAGAGCTGGACTGAATGTTGCGCTTGGGTTAGCTTTCCCTATTAACAGTATCCCTCGCCATCAGGCGAACCCACTCCGACTTCAGAGGTAATTATAATGTACGTCCTGAAGTCAAGGACGATAGGTCAATATTTTAATCAAACTATCCGGTGTAGGGGTTGAACACATTACCTCGGCATCAGCACACCGGATGTTAAAAACGTGCGTTCTTATCCATTCGGCCATGCTGACTTACTATGAACAAATAAAGCTAGGAGTTCGACGGGGATGTGTTATGTCACCGGATCTCTTCTCGCTCTATAGCAAAATAATAATGAGAAAGATCATAGAGAAGCAGGGAATATAGGTTATAATATAAACAATTTGCGCTATGCAGATGAAAAAGTATTGGTGGGGGATAATGCAAAAGATCTACAACAGTCATTAGACATTGTAGTTAAAAAAGAGTGCAAAGAAGGGACTCTCATTGAATATCAAGAAAACAGTAACAATGATGAGATGAAAGAAACAGGTGACACCAAAATGTGACATGTAAATAGAAGGAACAGTTCTTAACCAAGTGGATAGTTTTGAATACCCAGGGCCATTTACAACATCAGACACAGGGTGCACAACAGAAATTAAGAACAGGATAAGTCAAACAAAAGCTGCATGTTAGAAAATGAAAAGTGTCTTTTGCAATAAGTCCCTATCATTGAATGTAAGAAAGAAGAGTGCTGAAGTACTATATAGAACCTGTTTTGCTTATGAAAGTGAATCTTGGAATGTAAATGAACATATTAAGAAGAACTTGGAAGCAACAGAGATGCATTTTATATCTGCGGCCTTGTTGTATTTGCAAACGTAAAGGAAAACACACAATTATATTTTCGCGCCATTACCCTCTTTGGACAGCAACCAACATCAAATTTATAATGTGTGAGTGAAATCGTAATCAACCGCGATCTGTGCGTGACTCAGTGACATGATTATTAATCTGATCCAGGGATGGACCCTAATATAACGTTTGTTTAAGGTTGAACAGAGTAGGGATATGTTATTAACGAAATTGAACACACAGTGATCACCATTACCCTTAATCACGCCATTACCCTCTATGTACAACAAATTCCTTCAAATTAATCATATTAATATCCTATGTGGGTGAATCTGTGCTCAGCCGCTATTTGTGGCTGACTCAGTCGCACGCAAGATTATTAATCTGAGCCAGAGATGGACCCTAATACAACTTCTATTTGAGAGTGATCGGTGTAGTGGTGATGGTATAATAGAATTCTAGAAACACACAATCACCTTGTGAATACACACTGTTTCGTGCGAAATAAAATCACATTATAAGAAAGACATGCCAGTCTCCCTGGCGAAGGTGTTAAGGACGTTGTTCGTAATCCCGTATACTCACGTACGAAACACAGCTGAGTGAGATTTGGCAGGAGATCGCGTCGCGCTGGTTACTTACGTGAGCCGGTCGTTCAGAAAGCAGTGACAAACTACTGAACATAAAACTTGCCAAGATATCAACAGCAACTGAAAAATGCTGGTGTTGACTGCAATGTCCTGTAAAAGGATATGCGAAAAAAAAAGGAAGACGTGTAATTAAAAATGTGGGAAGGGACATAACAACATAACATTTATTTCAAGGAGCATTACTTAAAGTAGTATAAATAAATTATGTGATTTAAATAGTGTAGTATTTATCTTAATCTTTGTAAAACTGCCACATAAATTAGCGACAGTTATATGCAGCATAAATAATTGAAAAATTTTAGTCATCTTCAAAGTTTGAACAAAAGAAATGGCATTATTTTACATGTATGCGAGTCTTACAACTAATTCTTCTATTTCTCATCGATATTACATAAAATATTTTATACTTTCGTTGACTGAAATCTTGAAAGTAGTTCCATGTATATATTTTTGTCCGGCCTGTGAGGGGCCAAAATTAATTCAAAAGGTAAATTTCAAGGATAAACTGTGCTATTTTGGTTTCTGGAATTGATATTCTAAAGGATACTGTGTGGTTTTTCTTGTTTTTCTTCGGAATTATTCTTACAGAAAACAAAAAGTTATCGATATGTATTCAAATATCACTACAATTGCCGTTAAAAGTGAAGGCTACAAAGTTAAGCAGCTTCACCAGCCTGGTACTGTCAACTATAGTTTGTTTTATTACTGGTCCGGGGGTCGCTGCTAAATGAAAACCAGCATTTATTGTTAGTTTGTGTCTTAACTGGTCCAGGAGGTGTACCTTCTGTGGGAATCGTCGACCTGTATAGGGTCGAGGTTCCCACTCACTAGGTGGTACTTTCACCTGTCAACAGAAGCGCAGAAAGCCGAGTATGAAAAGTTACACGTTAACCAGTTACACTCTTTACCAAGCCTAGGGATAGAATATAACTAGAGCATCTTAAGCATTCACTGGTTGCCAGTCATAATTACTCCTGAAAGAGTTAAAAAATAAACTGGTGCACAGTGTTATAGGGGATGACAAGGATGAGGTCTTCAGGCTGAAAAATGGGGCTGGTAAGTGGGGCACACTTTGCAACCCAAAAAAAGAAAGTGCCCCATTACATACGGGTCTACACACACGGGATTAATAATAATAAATACAGAATATTGATTACGATGACGGGGAGAAAGACCAATAGCCTTACGTGTGGTCAAGATAACCATTGGGTACATACATGTCCTAGTAGACCTTAGAAAACACCAAAAGCAGCAGAAATTGGTGAACAAAGTCAAGAAGATTTCCCGCCTCTCGTGCGAGTAACTTCTCCACAGAAAAGATCGGAACTGGCACACACTATCAATAGTCAAATGAGCACACAAGTAGACAGGAACAGACAAGAAAACAAACCACATAAAAACAATTTTAAAAGATGAAGAATCGCCGGTTTTCAAATCGTCAGCAATACAAAGAAGAGAAAAGGGGCAGACAGAAGACAAATTCAGTCACTAGACAGTTTAGACCAGTGTTTCCCAACGTGGGGCCCACGCCCCACAGGGGGGCAATTTGACTGTTATGGGGGGGCAATTCGAAAATGGAAGAAATCGGCTGAGTATAACAAAACGGGGAGACTTGAGACTGAAGTTAACTAAATTGGAACCTGACATAAGATCTCTTTGCAGCAAGCATCAAGCGCAAGGATCTCACTAAATTTAAATAATAAATAATTACTAATAATTAAAATAATATAGAAAAATCTTTCATTAAAATTATTTTGTACTTGAATTTTAGTTCTCCATTATATGTTTTGAAAATTTACTTACTGTGTTTGCTCAATTATTACCTAGTGATTTCTTCCTAAAACCTATCATTCAAGTTTCTTTAGTGAACATTTGAATTTTTGAAAATTAAAAATAATGTATATGTTGAGGGGGGGGGGGGGCGTGGGGCGGTGGAGGGGGGCAATATGAATTTTAGAAAGGCTTAAGTGGGGCATGGCACAAAAAAGGTTGGGAAACACTGGTTTAGACACTGTCACAGATGATCTTTCACCAACTAGATCCTTACCGGCAAAGAAAGAAAGAACCCAGGGAATTACATAAAATCACAAGACAAAGGAAAATGAACTTAAAGAACAAGAGGAGAAACAATTACACGACGAAGAAGACACATACAGCATAACAGACACTCTCTTTGTAGATACCGACACAAGTCATAAGAACGATGATAAAGGCGATCCACTTGCATAAACATTTGTTACTGGAAGGACTGCTCGCCTAGACGTGTCCATCGTGGAAAACAAATTGGTGTGCAAATTTATCTAGTATATCTCAATTATTTGTTTTCCTAAAATTTCAATGAATATTGATTACATTATTATTACTTGAAATATATGTGGTATACGTATAAAATTACAACACATCATCACATTCATACTCAAATACAAACCATATTTTATACTACTGCAAGAAACAAATATATGTTCAAATAGTTTCGCACAACACATCACCACACAGCTATGTGTTAAACATTGATGATTTAAATTAGGCATACCCAAAATCCGGCCAGGTACAGCTATACTGCAGACATCAGACAGGTGGGATATTATTAAAACACACACGGATGACAGCGACAAATGTGCATAATAAGGGTAGAAAATGCTATACGTGCATACAGCATAGTGAATATATATGTAACACCAAATTACAATCGTTAAACAAATGTTTTACCAACAATTAGACACAAACATATAGAGGACAAAATGCAGGGTCTTCAATTTTGTACTCTCAGTTTTGGATACTGTAGGGGGACTAAGGCAGGAATTATAACACAATTACGGAGAAGTGACAGGAATGGAATGCACCAACTGGATATACTACAGAATACCACAGACACACAATTTAACAGACGCTTTCAGGCACAGACAACCCTAATAACATTGCAACAACACACAGATATAGGGCACAAAACAGGTCCGCCAGACTAGACAGAATATACACACCTGCAACACACCACATAATACACACAAAGCACCTACAAGAAACATTACAATACACAGATCACAAAGGCAGTATTAGCATATATTAGTACAAACACTACACATGCACAGCCCTTAAAACGATCACCACATTGGAAATTCATCAACATGCTATTCCAACACACAGTTTGTGTACAACACATGACACACCTCATTATCGCATGCACTAATAGTACACCTGTCGAGAACATAACACAATCTTGGGATCTACTGAAGGACACAGTACGTAACAGAACACAACAATTTGCATTCAGCATACACAAAAACAGGCAACAACAACAACGCATCGTACAAACAGCAATACAACTCACAACTCTGACTGACAGAAATGTACTACACCTACATACACTATAATCTTAATTAGAACAACAGAAACACTACAAATACAGAGGCCGACTTAGAGAAATAATGCTGGATAGATTGAGACGGTGGCATGGAGTAATATCAGCAGCAGAGTTGATCCAGAACACCAAAGACCGAGATCTGTGGAGAGACATGAACTCTAACGCCAAATGGCATGGCGCTTGATGATGATGATGATGATGATGATAATGATGATAATGATGATGATAATGATGATAATGAGGATAATGATGATGCATTTCACGCTTGCGGCCTTGTTGTATTTGTAAATGTAAAGGAAAACACACAATTATATTATCGCGCCATTACCCTCTTTGGACAACAATCAACATCAAATTTATAATGTGTGAGTGAAATCGTAATCAACCGCTATTTGTGCCTGACTCAGTGACATGATTATTAATCTGAGCCAGAGATGGACCCTAATGCAACTTCCATTTGAGGTTGAATGGTGTAGTGGTGATGGTATAATAGAATTCTAGAAACACAAAATCACTGTTTCGTGCGAAATAAAACCATAATATAAGGGAGACATACTGGTACCCCCGGCGAGAGGTTAAGGACGTTGTTCGTAATCCCGTAAACCCACGTACGAAACACAGCTGCACGAGATCTGGCAGCAGATCGCGTAGCGCTAAATACTTACGGAGATATGTGGGTCGGTCGCTCAGAAAGCAATTACAAACTACTGCCAAGACATCAACAGCAACTGAAATATGCTGGTGTTGACTGCAATGTCCTGTAAAAGGATATGCGGAAAAAAATTAAGACATGCAATTAGAAATGTGGGAAGGGACATAACAACATAACAGTTATTTCAAGGAACATTACTTAAAGTAGTATAAACCAATTATCTGATTTAAATAATTGTAATATTTATCTTTATCTGTAATAAAACTGCTTTATAAATTAGCGACATACAGCATAAATAACGGGGAAAATGTTAAGTCATCTTCAAAGTTTGTGTAAAAGTAATGGCATTATATTACATGTATGCGAGCCTTATAACTACTTCGTCTGTTTCTCATCGATATTACATACCATTTGTTATCCTTTCATTGACTGTAATTTGGAGTGGGGCTGCATATATATTTTTGTCCGGCCCGTGAAAGGCCAAAGTTAATTCGAATGGTAAATGTCTAGGATAAACTGTGCGTGTTTGGTTTATTCTAAAGCAGAGGTGAGCAAACTTTTTGTGCGTAAGGCCACATTGACAAATAAGTTAGTTAGTTAGTTAGTCGACAGATCATCCTCATTGCACATCGAACCATTCAGTCCATAAGTGCTCGGATCCCCTCCTCAGCAAATCCCGCAACGTGTAGCGGCTAACGACGCCAGTTCTGTGTTGGTTTATCAATCTTCTTTGGCTTCCTGCGTAGTGTTCTTGTTTGGCCACCCCTCTTTTAATTTGCTGCTCTCTCAGTCTGGCCATTATTGTAGATTCACAGTCATCACTTGGTTCTCGCAAAAGTCTTACTTCTCGTAGAGCATTCAGAATGTCGGCCTGGTCCATGGCGCGTCCGCCCTCCACAGTAGCCTCACCTGCGAGCTTGTCAGCCCGCTCATTTCCTTGTACTCCCGCATGCCCTGGCACGAAGATGAAACTAATCTTTGCCAGTCGAGACCGCTCCAGAGGCAGCAACCATTCTCTTCGGATCGACCCCTCCTCTATCCTCTTGATCATGTTCATTGAGTCGCTAAGAAAACAAGCCCTAGTGAATGTCTGTGTCTCGAGCCATGTTATTGCTTTACTTACTGCCATGATTTCCATGGTCAGGCTACTTGTGGTTTCAGTGAAAGCACCAGAGTCCTCCTTCACAATTCTCCCTCCGGCCCGAGCTGTAAAGGCCCATGAGCTTCTCACGTGTCGGACGACCGACCCATCTGTGTAGATGACCGCGTCACCGTCTAGCGAATTCTCGAAAATCAACGCTTGTACTTCAGCCTCAACAGCAGCCGGATTTTCTTGTCTGCATTTTCTATCTAGTTGGATGCAAACTGAAAAGGATGCGCAGAAGTCTGTTGGCACCTGCACCCACTCCTCGCCAGGTTCTAAGTCCTCAAGTGAACACACCTGTTGAAGAATGTCTTCGGCTTGACGCATCCACGACCGTCCTCTTTTTAACCTGCTGCCCTTCACCTTCCTAATTTCACTATGCAGTGGATGTTGTGTGTTTGCGTTAATTCTGAGGTAGGCGCGTGCCCTGCAACCTTGTATTCTCTCTTCAATGGTTGGAAAATCAAGAAGGTAGCGCATCGCCCTGCATGCTGTATCTCTTGTACATCCAAGAATAATGCGCATAGCTTCATTCTGTATCCTTTCCATCCTTTCTATCTGCTTATGGCTGAGAGTCAGGATTGCCATTGCATACTCCAAAACAGACCTGACCAGCCCCTCGTACAGAAGACATAGATGGCGCTGCTCACAGTTTGCTGCCGCCATCACCCGCATCGCTGCCAAACCCCGCTTGGCCTTTGTTATCACCTGGTCTATGTGCACATTATAAGCACGGCTTCGATCAAACCGTATCCCCAGGTAATTCATTGCCTGCGTTCTTTCCACCGTCTCTGAACACAGCATTACAGTTGGTGTTGGAGTGTTGACAATATGATTATTCAACGAGAACCAAGTCACTGTTGCCTTTGTTGGGTTGACCATTGCCCCAGCTTCATCACACCAAGTACTTATGCGATTGAGTTCGGTTTGTAGTTCCACAGCAACCTCTTCTCTATCCTTACCCTGACGATACACTAAAACATCATCGGCATATGACAATGTCCTGCCAGGTCCAGTGATCTGCTCACTGGTGATTCTCACTGTGTAGGCGTTGAACAGTACCGGAGATAATGGTGATCCCTGTGGTAGGCCAGGATATATTGTTGTTGGTTCCGAAGTCCAACTGCCACATCTAAAAACTACTTTCCGTTGGAAGAGGGCTGCAGCGATCCAACTAAGGAGGAATGGACTTACGTTTAGTTCGAGAAGCTGAAACATTAAAAAATCCAGTGGTACTCTGTTGTATGCGTCCTCAAGATCAATCGCTGCAGCAACGGTTTCAGTGCCTGAGTGGAAACCTTCATAGACATCATGGGCAAAGACTGCTGAATTGGTCCAGGTTTCTCTTTTTGGACGGTACCCACCCAGGGTAGGTGGGAAAACACCTTGCCTCTCTAGTTGGCTTGATATTTTTCTGGCAATTACCTTCTCCAGCAGCTTGCCTATTGTATTCTGCATGGTTATAATTCGATATCCCTGAATTTTTGTGTGGTCTTTGTCAGGCTTCGGCAAGGGAATCAGATAGCTGTGTAACCATTCCTCCTTGATGCTAGCACTCCCTATACTGTTGTTGTACATGTCTGCTAGTTTCTCTAGCTCATTGTCGGTACACCTATTTATGTCGTCGTATCTTATGCCATCAGGACCTGGAGCACTGTTTTTTGATCGTCGAAGCACAGCCTTGATTTCTTTCACTGTCACTGTGTCTTCATCCGAAGTGTTCTGGGCCTTGCATCTGTCTGAGGTGACCTCCTTGGCCAGATTTCGGCCTCCCATGTCTGTCTGGTTGCTCTGCTCAAGGTAGCGTTCAAAGAGGGCTTTGCCCTTGTCCTCGTCAGTCCTCTGCCAGATGAGGTCAGCACCTTGGAAGTCAGAAATGCTCTTATTCTTGACTACACCACTCATGCTTTTATGTAGTCGCCAGAACAATTTCAGTGACTTGTCTGTGCTTACTCTTTGACACACCTCTGCCCATTTATCGCTTTTAACAACCTTGACCAGTTTTTTGAAGTAGCTTACTTTTGTGTGCATCTCTCTTTCTAAGTGCAAGCAGGGACTAGGATGACCAGCTCTGTTCTTCTTGGCATTTTGCCATCTCCTTACAGCACTACGCTTATCCACCCATTGACAATACAATTACATTGACAAATAAATGTAAAGCTACTAGGGCTTCGGCATTCCACTGTACTGTATGTTAGCAATATACATATACAATTAAAGAGAGTCAAATATACACCAAGAAACACTAAATTTGATCTACGGGCACTGAATAGTGAGGATATCAAAATATATTCAATGTAGAGGTAAAGAACAGATTCAATGAATTGCCCGATATGGAAATATTATTTCAAGATGTCAGCGACCAATGAGAGAAAAAAATAACCTCTTGTTACTCTTGTCTGTGGTCGGTTGTCGTGGATCTTTCTCCTGGCAGCTTCATTTGAGGTTACTGTAGGTTCCGGTTCTTATATACAAAAATGGCAAATAATACACCCTCATCTGTTGTGATTACCTCTATTTCAAAAATTAAAAAAAAAACATCTGGAGATGCCGGGGATCGAACCCGGGGCCTTTCACATGCAAAGCGAACGCTCTACCACTGAGCTACATCCCCAGTTACACTTATGTGTCACGATAATGAAAACATTGCAATGGATCTAAACTTAGTATCATATCCTTTACGAGCTGTCGCAGGAAACTTCAGCACTTTTTGGCTGTCTGCGATTTCTTGGCAAGTTCACGTTCAGGTGTCTGCCATTGCATTCTGAAGGACGGCACTCATACGGTTGAAAAACCAACGTATTTCTGCTACATGAAAACCGCACACAGACAGCTGTGTTTCGAAGGTTGTTTGCAGGATTACGAATTGCGATCATACAGCCTTGACCACAGAGCCGGCTGTAACGAGTATCTATTTAAAGATAGGGAGAGTTTATTCGCAATAGAATTGCGAATAAATTAAGTCTCTATTCGCAATCGAATTGCGAATAAACAAAGTCTCTATTCGCAATCGAATCTTGAATAAACGAAGTGTCTATTCGCAATCGAATTGCGTATAATACTGAGCGTTTGATAGAGTAGATAGAAACAAGCTGTGGGAAATCCTTAAACAATATGGAGTGGGTACACATCAAACAAACCTATGTAGAAGCTTATACAACAACAGTGAATGTATAGTGAGAGCAACTGGAGGACACTCAGAACCCTTCACCATAAGATCTGGAGTACGACAAGGTTGTGTACTGTCCCCTCTCTTGTTCATAACATATACAGACAACATATGTAAAGAAACCAGCCAAACAGAGACAGCAAGAATACCGCATGACGAGAACATAGAAGAACCATTGATTAATTGATAGATTTAGGAATCGACATCACAGCATTCGGGACATTCCCATAGGCGCTCCGTCCCCATCCTCAGCAGCCATCTGCAAATCTAACCATTAGAGAACGGACGACCAAGCACTAATAGCAAAATCAGAAGCTGAATTACAAGACCACATGAATAGTCTAAACGAAATGTGTTGAAAGTTGTGAAGTACTGTATACTTTATGAGGCCCTAGGAGGCCATTAAAAAAATGTTCCTCCCCCATTAAGGGGGAACGGATATTCTCACGCAAACCTAACATCGAAATTACTCAAATGAAATTTAAAAAATAAATTTAAAACCTTAAAGTTGGTTCTAAAATGTAAGTATATAAAAGTTAGAAACATTTTCTGTAATAAATTTAAATTTGATATCTTTAAAATTAACACATTATACTTTCGCTTTAATTGCTTTATTTATTAGGCAAAATTATAGGAATACTAAGATAAATGTTATATTATTGCGAGTATATTATTTATTTTATTTTTAATGTAAGTTATCTCCCTTGCAGCAATATTAGATGTTTATTTCCCCTTCCTATTCTTTATCAAAGTGTTTTTCATTTGGATATCTTGTAATTCTGCAGATTATTTTAACATAATTATTAAGTGTAGTGATCAATCAAGGCATTACTATCATGTTATTATGATATTTTAAGTATGCTCTTCTTCTTCTTCTTCTTCTTCTTCTTCTTCTTCTTCTTCTTCTTCTTCTTCTTCTTTCGTTCGCCTGAAATATATTTATAACTGCAATGTTGTTTCTTGTATGAATCTAACAGTCTTTTTTAGTTCACTCAGCGGTCCTTAGAGTTAGAGTTTATCTTCCACTGTTGTCTCTTGTCAGGCCCCTTGGCTACGCAGGACATCTGAGAAGGACCTCCAGTAGTTGTGGTTAGACCACACCTTACGAGGCATAAGGCCCGGCATTGCACCTGCCTGGGGGATCCAGATCAGGGCGAGCACCATAACATGTAGCAGTTGTCGACATAATTGCGTGGCAACCTGATATCTGTGGTGCGCCTCCTGGCTGGCTGCCTCCGTCTTCAGCATCTATCTTTTGCAAGACTCGACTATGGTCTTACTCGATACACGAACACATAATGCTGTTCTTCCGGTTTGCAACTAGGGAAATGCATGCACTGATGAATTGTATAGTATGGTGCAAAATGATCTGACACATTTGTAACTTTAATAAAACTAAATTAGAATAAATGAACAAAAAAGTATTTTTATTTATCAAATGTACACATGATGCCATTTTGTTTTATGTTGTTTGAATAATGAAAAAATGTATTTTTATTTCCTAAATATACATATGATGTCATTTTATTTCATTGTCTTTTAAAAATTACAACAGTCAAATGTTCGCCGTTATTGTCCACACACTGTTGGACACGTTCGCGAAAGTTGTCCATAACTCGGCGGATCATTTCATGTGGAATAGACTCAATTTCTTGATGAATTGCATCTTTCAATTGTTCAATAAATCGGGGGCGATGAATGTACGAAATAAAATAAAATGACATCATATGTATATGTACATTTGGGAAATAAAAATAAAACTTTTGTTTTTCATTATTCAAACAACATAAAACAAAATGGCATAATGTGTACATTTGATAAATAAAAATACTTTTTTGTTCATTTATTCTAATTTAGTTTTATTAAAGTTACAAATGTGTCAAATTATTTTGCCCCACCCTGTATAATTGTATAGAACTAGATAGAGAAATAAGTCACATGTGCAGAGT
>OY992897.1:35351593-35476324 GCA_963921405.1 Cepaea hortensis | reverse complement strand
AGTCCAGCTACTATCCACGGCTGGATCTCCCACAATACGACCCACACACTGGGTCGGAGCCTCTGCTCACTATGTAACCCACTCTGGGTTTTAGGCCTCCTTCACAGCTCGGAGAATCACACCACACCGTTCTCCGTGGACTACCGACTCCTTCGGTATCTCAAACTCAACTCTCTTAAACGACCTGACCCGCAGTCGATCTCTTCTCTCACTGACTTTCAAGTATCCTGACTTCCCACAACACTCAACTGTCTTTCGCCCCATCCACCCTAGGGGTATCCACTCACAACCGCCACATTATTTCTCAGGGTTGATTGTTTTACTCGTAGCCAGGTCACTCACCTTACTGTCAATGACCCAGGCATATGTCATATATATATATATATATATATATATATATATATATATATATATATATATATATATATATATATATATATATATATATATATATATATATATTCTGGGTACATCCCCAAGGTTTTGAATAAATCCATTTTCAGCACACTACCGAAGAAGCCAAGAGCTGTAGAGGGAGGATTACAGAACTATTAGCTTAGTGAGCCACAGGGGCGTCACTAGGGGGTGCGGGGGGTGCGAGCCGCACCGGGTGACACCATCAAGGGGTGACACCAAAATTAAAAAAATGCAAATTTGACAAAGCAGACATAGCTCTGTCTAGTCGGGTTTCATAACGGTTCATTGTTAAATACATGAGCAGGCACAGGGTGCCACCATGCAGAGCGTCTGGTGCTTAAATGAACAAGACTCAGAGCTCAGAGCTGCTCGGAGCCTCGGAGTCGGAGTAGAATCGTGGGTCATTTGCAAACGCGCCAATTAATGACGTGTGGAGTCACGTGGTTGCAGAAAATGACAGACGTTGTTTAAAGGTTCGTTTTTTATGTAAATAATTATTTTTTCGGAATTTTATAATTTTATCAATATCACTAAAATATAAATATTTTAAAGTAAATTAATTAGGACAGGGCATAAATTTTAAAGGAGAAAAACAGCGGCAGGCTTCCACTTAAAAAAGTTAGTATTACTATACTATAGTATACTAGTAGTTTACTACTACAATAAATTAATAATTACGGCATACACACGTTTTTCTATCTGTCTGAAAAATATATATTTTAATTTTTTAATTTAATTTTCTAATTAAAAAGATGTAAATAGAAAAATAAATAACGGTTGTGTAATTTTTCGAACCACCGAGTCACTGTTGAGACTGCCACACGCAGATCCCCCCATTAATTAATGCGGTTACTGACATTCGCCAGCAATTCGCAATATAAAATAATAAAATATATGTCATGAAATGACAGTCGTGCATTGGCGACAAAACTTCCTTATAAAAGTTAAGAAGAAGTGTTGCAACGAATATTGTTGACCGCCGGTTACATTTGTATATGAATCCATTAATTGTGCCTTGCAGCATTTGCCATCCGCATCGTATGCAGGTTGGTATGTTCAATACTCCATTAGCCAGTAAAAAAAAAGTTACAATCCACTCAAACTTGTTACAATGAAATAAAAAAGTTGTAACTTCCATGGACAATATTTAAAAAAATTTAATATTTTGTATGACAAGTTTTCTTTTTTAGACGGTTCTTTTTAGTGTACATAATCATTTTTTAATTACATTTTAATTCTACGGTAAACAACGCAATTTAACCTAAATAACTATATTATTAAATTATGAATAAATCATAAATGTTTGGATTATAATTATTTATACAGATTTTATATATTTATATTATATCTTTTTGTTTAGTTGTATATTTTTAAGTCCCTAATTTATTATAGATTTATTATTTTAGAATATTCCATCATGCCACATGGAGTGCACAAATCAAAGAGGCCTAGTGGATGCGAGCTGCGAAAAGCAAAGAAGAAAAGATGTGAATCACTAAAATCACTACCTGGATTCATGCTTCAATATGTCAAGAGACCAAGTGATGGACAAGGTTCATCAAAAGACGTTCTTCTTCAATCTACAATTGATAAGGATTCCTCCCATGCTGACAGCATGCATTCTTCAAAAGAGCAACTAGAGCCAGAAATGGAAGAGAATCACGAGATTGATGCAGAAATACATAATGAAATAGCAGTGGATGAAGTTGAAACAGAAATGCATGCTGAAAATGATTCTCGTCATGATACTGTAAATGTGATGAGTCAAGTGGATGATAAAAATTTGAATATTGTATCTGATGCTTCTTTCTGGAATGCACCAGTTCCAGATCATTTTCGAGTTGAAATTATCAAAAGAGGAAGTTGTTCTTTTCAGAACAAGGATGGGCCTTTCAGTACTATGACAAGGCAAGGTGCAAAGACTAAAGGAGATGTGCACCAGCTGTCAAAAGAATGGTTCTACAAGACGATGCCAAATGGTTAGAAAATACTGCGGTCATGGATGGTTTACTCGCTCGTCAGTGAGAAATTATACTGCTTTTGCTGCAGACTCTTTGCTGTTAATGTAACAGAACAAACATCAAAATTTTTCACTGGGTTTCAGCAGTGGTGGAAGCTGAGCCCAAAATTACATAATCATGAGATATCGGATGACCATCTAGGTTGCCTTGAAAAATGGAAAACATTGGCAGCAGGCCTTAAGCTGCACAAAACAATTGATGCCGACAGTGTTGCTGTAATGGATAGGGATTTAAAAAAATGGAGGGATATCTTGCACAGGTTGCTTGATATCACATTGTTTTTTGCTAAGCAAAATCTGGCATTTCGTGGCCATAAGGAAGATGCATCTTCGTTGAATAAAGGAAACTTTCTTGAGATGGTTGAGATGCTTTCTAAATATGACCCTGTGTTGAAAGAGCACCTAATGAGATTAAAGCGAACTACATCTGTAACAGTAAAAGCATCCGTATCTTATCTTTCACCAGAAACTCAGAATGAATTTATAACTGTTCTGGCAAATCATGTGAAGGAAATTCTTGTAAATGATATAAAGGCTGCAAGGTATTTTGGAATTATGTTCGACAGCACACCTGACATATCACACCCATCACCAGATGTCTGAGGTGATCAGATATGTGAAAATTCACAATGGGGAAGTTGAAGTGAGAGAAGTGTTTCTAGGATTTTTCCCTTTAAAGGGGAAAAAAGCTGATGACCTCAGTTCAGACATTTTAAAAAATCTAGAAAGTGATGGACTTGACATAATTATGTGCAGAGCTCAAGGTTATGATAATGCTGCCACAATGTCTGGAATTCATGGAGGTGTTCAAACCATTCTGAAAAGACAGAATAAGAAAGCTATTTTTAACGGATGCGTGGACCATTCGCTTAACTTGTGTGGTCAACACTCTTTTGCTGAAAATGCGTTATGTGTAACATTTTTTGGAACTCTTGAGAGAATGTATTCCTTCTTTGCTGCTTCCACCCATCGATGGGATGTTTTAATTGAACACACTGCAATGTCGATTAAAAGGCTGTCAACAACACGCTGGAGTGCACATCATGCTGCTGTAAAACCGGTGAAAGATAAGTTTGATGAATGTGTGGCGGCGATTGAAGCTCTATGTGATCCTCGTGAAAATGTGGAAACAAGAGGTGCAGCTCAAGGTCTTTTACCTGCTGTCTGTGATTTCACGTTTCTGTGCTACCTTTACTTTTGGGCTGCTGTACTTGAGGAAGTTAATTTGACACAGCAGTATCTGCAGACTAAAGGCTTAACTCTTGACAAAGTAGTGACCAAGTTAGAGGCATTAAGACTTTTTCTGCAGGAGAAGCGCAGTCACTTAGTGGAGTATGCAATTGAACAGGCACTTTTAAAAGCAGACCAATTTGGAATAACAGTAGAGAGAAGATTAAGGTTCAAGAAGAGAATGGCAGGGGAACAACTCAGAGATGCTGGACTCACTATGCAAGAAGAAAACAATAGGGCGATGCTGGAATGTATTGATCGTTTTCATTCTGAACTCCAGACCAGATCAACAGCGATCAAGGAAGTAGCAAATATGTTTGAGGCTGTTCAAGCCAAGAGTCTTCTATCAGCAACTAAAGAAGAGTTGCTGGTGTCAGTTCCAAAATTGACCACTTTCTATGATGAGCTATCCGAAGTAGAGCTTTTAAAAGAAATACCAAGGCTGAGAAGACACCTGAAAGCAGCAGATATTGATATCCACAAAGCCAAAGACTGGTCAATATTTGATATTTTAAAATTCATAGTTGACTGGGATTTCCTTGAATCTCTCCCAATACTCTCACTAAGCCTACAACTATTTCTTACGATCTGTGTGTCTGTGGCTTCATGTGAGAGGAGCTTTTCAAAACTGAAACTTATAAAGAACTATTTGCGATCAACCATGGGACAGTCAAGACTTTCTGATCTGGCTATATTATCAATTGAAAGTAATATGGTGAAAGATATTGATTGTGATGATGTGATTGACAGGTTTGCAGCTTTGAAGACCAGGATGGGAAACTTTTAATTTTAAATAACAGAAATTTTAATGTTAAATAACAAAAATTTAACTTTGTCCGAGTTTGTCGAAGTTCTTTATTTATGTTTTACCTGAAGTATTGAAGTTATATTGTTCAATTTGTTTTCTTTCTTATGTCCTTATTAACTTTTTGACTTATTTTACAAACATTACTATATGCGATTATATATGGTACAGGAACACTCGGAAGAAGACCATGGTGAAAGTCTAGAGGGATGACACCAAGAGTTTACCGCACTGGGTGACACCAACCGCAGTGACGCCACTGGTGAGCCACATAACTAAGATACTACTCAAGTTCACACAAGAAAGAATTCAACATAAAATAGATGAGGAAGTAGCTGAAGAACAATTTGGGTTCCGCAAAAACAGCGGCACCAGAAAAGCAATTATCTATTTGAGGATGTCAATTAAAAATTTATATAGAAGTTCAAAAAAAGTATATATGTTTGTTTCATAGACTACAAGAAAGCTTTCGATAGAGTACAACATGAACGACTATATACGTGCCTTCAAGATATAGGAGTAGACGGAAAGGACATCAGACTTATTAGTAACTTGTACTGAGAACAAGTGGCGTCTATTAGATGCGGTATCCCCTCTGCTGTGTGTCCATCGTGACGAGGTAGAGGGGCTTGCGCGTCCCAATGACCCCAAGAGCTATGCCGACGGTAGCACAGTTACTGGTAGGGCCACCCATGTCGGACAGGTCAAGGGAGAGGGACCAGACGAAGAGACACACAAACCTGCTGCCTTGTAGGTAGACTGGGGACAGTCAAAGGCTAGGGAAAGCACCCCGAATAAATGCTTGTCGAAATCGGATGTACTGAGCCACAGGCTTGACAAAGCAGTGCAACGTAAAACCTGCTGCCTTGTAGATCTTCAAGCATCCTTATCATGTCGACATGTCTCACTTTATCGAAAGCATTAAATGTTTACATGTCGATAAATATTTCTCTATATTAAAATCGATAAATTCGCATTTTAGCATTACATTACGAAAGTAAAGGACTGTTTACAAAAATATAAAATTAGAATGAAATGTTATCAAAAAATGTTAAAACAATCATATCGATACATGAAATTCTGTAAAATTCAACAAAACAACTTAAAAACTAAGTAAAAATTTGTTATTTCTAAACGCACTCGAGGACCGCATAATATCAGTTGCCGCGCCGCATGCTGCCCGCCTGCCGTAGTTTGCCCACCCATGTTGTAAAAGATACTGTATGTTTTTCTGTGGAATTATTATTACAGAAAACAATAAGTTACAGATATGTATTCAAATATCACTACAATTGCCGTTCCAAAGGACGGCTACAAAGTTAAGCAGCTTCACCAGCCAGGTATAACAAACTATAGTTTGCTCTATTACTGGTCCTGGGGCTGCTGCTACATCAACATCAGTGTCACAATGCTGCTGACAAATAGAAGTGGCCATGGTTGTGTCTAGAGTATGTCAGTGTGAAGATTGTGCTGGACGACTGATCAACAACTGTGAGTCACTATAGACTACCGGTTTGCGCGCGCACACAACTTTATTACGGATGAATATATATATATATATATATATATATATATATATATATATATATATATATATATATATATATATATATATATATATATATATATATATATATTGATGCACATGTATATATCTCCAGGAATGTTCATAGAAGAAACAGATAGATTTGTTCCCTGCGAACACAATACTGCCGTCCACCGGCCATATTACCAACGTTTCAATGCCCATTTAAAAAAAAAATTACTCGCATTACTTTAATGAAGATGATGAAGAATTCTTAAACCTTATTCCGAATATTGTTCAGATTAAAGGAATGCTGTACATACATGAGAAATTCAAAACTTTTTTGACAAACTAGAAATGGATGTACTACATCTAATTTAATTTTGCTGTTATACTTCCTCCTAGACTATCAGTTGTACAAAGTTATTGTTGATATTGACGAAGAAACTTCCAGCAGCATGGTGAATAAATATTGTCAGAACTTTCAGAAAAGTATTGGAGAAAAACTTTGGCCATATTGCGGCAGTTCTCTGGCAGTTACTGCAGCATTCCTTACTGGAGTTGACATCAAAGCCACAATAGAAGACATGGTTAAGTCAGTTGTAACTGAGAAGAAAGGGAATGTGGACACCAATAAATAGGCCAATGATTGGATCGCTTTTTCTAAGTCTGTTGTTCCAACTGTTATTTCATTCATCAAGGATTTAAATCTTTCTCCTGAATCATCTGCTGTATGTGAAGTAGCAGAAATTGCAAAACAAAAGCCGAAAAGTGATTTTGACTTATTTTTTGATCCTCCACCAAACAAAACACTTAAGTTTGATGACCCCAGAAACAAAACCCTTGAGGATGAAGTCACCATGTTTCAAACATTACGGCAACCAACTTCACAACCATTAAATTATTGGGACAATGAACATAGGTTTCCACTGCTAACAGCAAGTGCGAAAATTGTCTTGGCCATACCAGTTTCCTCAACGGCAGTAGAGCGCTTATTTAGTGTAGTTGGATTCTTGTTGAGTAAGTTACGAAAACGGATGTTACCAGCTCTCGTTATAAACTCTGTGTATATCAGATTTGCATGTAAGATGAAAATTGTGGAAATGGTTCAGGGATTACCTGGATTAACTAAATTATTAGAAACAGTCGATCGTCAGGAAATTGATAATGTGCTGAATGAGCAGAATGACTCAGAAACAGAATGAGAGTGTCAGAATGACACTGAATTGTTATATTTAGATTACACTTTGTTTTAATAAAATACTCTAGAATATTAAAATTAATAAATTCTGTTCTTTTACATATCTGTTTGTGTATGTAGTCCTATTTAGTAGACACTAACCCTAAATATTCATAAATTTCATAATTTTATTTGAACTGTATTCAATATTAGTATTATCATGGGAATCCCATGGGATGGGACAGGCAAAATTACCGTGGGATGGAATGAGAATGGGGCTGAAAAATGTGTCCCATGGACAAACCTGTATATATATATATATATATATATATATATATATATATATATATATATATATATATATATATATATATATATATATATATATATATATGTCCGGCCTGTGAAAGGCCAAAATTAATTCAAACGGTAAATTTCAAGGATAAACTGTGCTATTTTGGTTTATGGAATTGATATTCTAAAGGATACTGTGTGTTTTTCTGTGGAATTATTATTACAGAAAACAATGTGTTGTCTATATGTGTTCACATATTACTACAATTGCCGTTCCAAGGAACGGCTACGAAGTTAAGCAGCTTCATCAGCCTGGTACTGTAAACTATATTTTGCTCTATTACTGGTCCGGGGCCGCTGCTAAATCAACACCAGCATTTATTGTTAGTTAGTGCCTAACTGGTCCAGGAGGTATACCTCCTGTGGGAATCATCGACCTGTATTGGTTCAAGGTTTCCCACTCACTAGGTGGTACTTTCACCTGTCAAAAGAAGCGCAGAAAGCCGAGTATGAAAAGTTACACGTTAACCAATTACACTCTTTACCAAGCCTAGGGATAGAATATAACTAGAGCATCTCAAGCATTCACTGGTTGCCTGTAACAATTAGACCTGAAGGAGTTTTTTTTTTTTTAAATGGTGCACAGTGTTACAGGAGATGACAAGGATGAGATCTTCAGGCTGAAAAATGGGGCTGGCAAGTGGGGCACACTCTGCAACACATAAAAGGAAGTATCCCATTACATACGGGTCTACACACTTTGGATTACTAACAATAATCACAGAATATTGATTACGATACTGGGGAGAAAGACCAATTGCCCTACGTGTGGTCAAGATAACCATTGGGTGCATAAATGTCCCAGTAGACGACTACCGATAACATCAACAGCAGCAGCAATTGGTGAACAAAATCAAGAAGATTTCCCGCCTCTCGTGCGAGTAACTTCTCCACAGAAAAAAATGGAACTGACACAAACTTTCAACAGTCAAATTAACACACAAGTAGACAGGAACACACAAGAAAACAGCCCACAAGAAAACAATTTAAAAAAAAAATAAAATGAAAACTGGCGTTTTTCAAATCGTCAGCAATACAAAGAAGAGAAAAGTGGCAGAGAGACGACAAATGCAGTCACTAGACAGTTTAGACCAGTGGCGTGCAGAAAGGGGGGGGGGGGTGCGGGGGTGCGACGGCCGCGGGCATCCAGCCGGGAGGAAGGTCATCCAGTTAGGGAGAGGGTGCAACACAGTGCAGTCGGAGGGGAGGTAAATGAATGAGATAAAGAACAATTTTGTGCGTGCGCGCGTGTGTGTGTGTGTGTGTGTGTGTGTGTGTGTGTGTGTGTGTGTGTGTGTGTGTGTGTGTTATAAACTGGCACAGTTATCTGTTCTTGAGTTAGAGAGCGCCAGTGACGACAGTGCAACCAAAAGTTGTGTGAGTGTGTACGTAGGATCATAAAAAGTAATAAGGTCAAAACGGCAGTGTTATGATTTTGTTATGGTTCATAGGTTTAATTAGGTTAGCGTCATCTGTTAGAATTTTTCGGCAAGACGCAACAGTAAGTAATTTATTTGTCTATTCTTTAAGGATTTAAGTACCATTTGTCTGTTTTTTTTTTTTTTTTTTTTTTTTTTGTTGTTGCATATCCTTTACAGGACATAGCTGTCAACACCAGCATCTTTCAGCTGTATGTTGATTTCTTGGCAAGATTACGCTCAGTAGTTTGCCATTGCTTTCTGAGCGGCCGGCTCACATACCCTGTAAGTTATCGATGCGATTCGAACCACCGCTGATTCCTACCGTCATCACGTTAACCCACGAGAGTATACGAGATTACGGAGAAAAGTCATAACCTCTAAGCCACGAAGCCGGCCATTCGTCTTTACTTTACATAAATCTTGTGTTCTTGCAACTATTTCTTTGCAAGTTACTAATAACCGGCCGCCAATAAATCCCCATTCAAGTATTTATGTTTACAATACATCGCGAGGCCGGCTCCATGGCCTAGGAGTTAGCAGCTTTCTCCGCTAACGCCGAATACTCTCGTCACGTGACGCGACGAGAATTAGCAGTGGTTCGAATCGCAAAAGTGACTTATGAGAGTATGGAGCCGGTCGCTCAGAAAGTCGTGGCGTGCTGATGAGCGTAATCTAGCCTAGGAATCAACATACAGCTGAAAGATGCTGGTGTTGACCGCAATATCCTGAAACAGGGTGGAAACGCGGGGGGGGGGGGGGGGAAATACATCGCGAAGTTAGGCATTAGTTCGCAAGACGGCAATTAACCGTAAAACTCAAGTTGAACTTATCTATGTTAAATGTGTGTTTGTCTTCATGCCGAGGTTTAGTCCCATTAATTGTGTAAAAAGAGTGGGTTTCTTTATTAATTTTTATTAATGGTTTTTATTCCCAATGTCACAGGTGAAGATAGTTCAAGCGAGTGGTGCACAGAACAGGAAGAAAAAGAGGGCCAGATACGAAGAACAGTTCCGTCAAAGAGGGGCACTAGATACCTGGATAAATAGAAGTAAAGAACAAATTGTTGAACATGAAGAAGTAAACGATGATCATGATGACGATGCTGGCTCGGACTCGGAGGATTCATCTGCAGCTCAATCAGAACATAATAAATTAATAATGTCTCTCCTCCTGGGAGTCCCCAGTCTTCTCAGTCACATTGTCAGAATGATGATTCATGTGAGGGAGTGGAAGATAACAGGAAATTTTAGCACATTTTTTTGGGGAAAAAACAACCTATTTTGGCTATTTGAAGAAATCGATTTCAGATAAGTTGAAAATGACAATAATACAACGTGATCCAGAAAAAATATCAAAATAAGAGTGGGCCATTTACCCCATTTGCTGAGAAGGATGGAAGAAGTTTTTCAAAAAAAAGTGGTTTAACAAGGTTTCTACAAATGGAGAAATCGTGGAGAAAAAGTGGTTGTTGTACTCTCCATACCGGGACGCATGCTAGTGTTTTGTATGTTTTTTTTCTTTTTTTCAAGGGAACAGCGGTCGTCTATGTCGAACTTTAGCCAGGAAAAGGGTTTCCCTACTTGGAGAAAGTTGAGTCCTCGAAAACCTGATCATGAGAAAAGCCTTCTCATGGAGCTCACATTAGGGAATACCTGACCCTCGTAAGTCGACTCAAGAGTTGTACTACGATAGATGCTGAACTTCAACAGCAAATGTCCGCTATGAAGAAGAAATGGAAAGCAATAACTGAACGGGTTGTCAAGGTTATGGTATTTTTGGCAAAACATAATCTGGCCCTTCGTGGGCATCGAGGAGAAAGAATTTCATATGTATCGGAGCCAGAGGAGACAATATGCGAAAATACAGGGAATATTTTTAGCAACTATCAGACTGTTGGCAAAATATGATGTTCCTTGGCGGAATACGTGCAGAGAGGGAAAGATAAGCCAAAAAGTGTTACGTATTTGTCCAACAGAAGTCAAAACGAGATAATCGATATTCTTGGTGAAACAGTCAAGAAAAAAATTACTTCAGAAATTAAGGATACCAAGTATTTCAGCATAATTTTGGATTCTACTCCAGACATTGCCCATGAAGATCAGGTATCCAAAATTCTACGTTATGTTCATATTGATGATGACAATAGAAAGGTAGAAATAAAAGATGTATTTCTGGGATATTTCCAAGCAGGGCCAGATTTAGACTTGATAAGGCCCTAAGCTATTTGAAGTATGGGGCCCTTTATAAGTCCAGATATTCTATGTCAGTGACAAATATGATTTTCGGATACCTAGAGGGTTAAACTGAAATACAATTAAGAAGTATATTGATAGTGAAATAATAAACTCTGGTAAAAAGAAACAAAAGTTCTTTTAAAAGGCACAATTTACAAAGGCTTATTATCTAATCTCTTGAAACATGTTATAAGGATTAAGGAATTATATTAAACTAGACGTGCGGCATTGGGACTAATAATACTGCAGTATATTTAAGTATACATATATGACAATTGCTCACTCGGACAATATATTTAAGTATACATATATGACAATTGCTCACTCGGACAATATATTTAAGTATACATATATGACAATTGCTCACTCGGACAATATATTTAAGTATACATATATGACAATTGCTCACTCGGACAATATATTTAAGTATACATATATGACAATTGCTCACTCGGACAATATATTTAAGTATACATATATGACAATTGCTCACTCGGACAATATATTTAAGTATACATATATGACAATTGCTCACTCGGACAATATATTTAAGTATACATATATGACAATTGCTCACTCGGACAATATATTTAAGTATACATATATGACAATTGCTCACTCGGACAATATATTTAAGTATACATATATGACAATTGCTCACTCGGACAATATATTTAAATATACATATATGACAATTGCTCACTCGGACAATATATTTAAGTATACATATATGACAATTGCTCACTCGGACAATATATTTAAGTATACATATATGACAATTGCTGCAGTATATTTAAGTATACATATATGACAATTGCTCACTCGGACAGTATTGTTTGGGCCCACCACTTTCTTGGGGGACCCAAGCTATAGCTTGTGTAGCTTATACGTAAATCCTGTACTGTTTCCAAGTCAACAAGAAAGATGCATTATGCTTGGTAACGGAAATTCTTAAAAGATTTGAAGAAAATAACATTGCCATCAATGACTATCGCGGCCAAGCATACGATAATGCTGCAGTTATGGCTGGAGTGAGGGCAGGTGTCCAACAGAGAATTCTTGACATTAACCCAAAAGCTGTGTTTGTGAATTACGAGAACCACAGCCTCAATTTGGCCTGTTTCCATGCAAGTGAGATGGAACCTGTTGTCGTTACATTTTTTGGAGTTGTGGAAAAGCTGTTTACTTTTTTTTTCTTCATCTACCTCCCGTTGGGAAGTCTTAAAATCATTTACCTCTCGAACTGTCAAAAGACAATGTGATACGCAATGGAGTTCTCGTCATGACGCTGTGCAAGTAATCCACGCGGAGTTGGACAACGTTATTGCCAGCCTTGAACACCTGCAGGAAGGATAATTTTCTAGGAAAACTAAATGCGATGCAGGCCCGCTTCTGAACTCTATTCAACAGTTTTCGTTTATATCGTTATTAAATTTTTGGTACTCGATTTTAGCGTACATAGAGAAAGTGACAAAGCGTTTGCAGGATCCGAAATGGGGTTCCATGAAGCTTCTTGTGATCTAAGGGGGCTTGTGCAGATCTTGAGTTTGAAAAATGACGAAATTATCCACAATGCAATACATTCAGCTGACGAATATTGTGAGAAATGGGGAATTGTAATTGCACGAACAAGGAGAAGAAGAATGATGGCTGGCGAATCAGCACGAGATGATAGTGAATTGACGGCACAGCAAGAAATGAATAGAGTAATGGTAGAGATCATGAACAGATTAAAAACGGAAATTGAAGACCGCACTGTTCGCCTTCAAGAACTCAGAGACCGATTTGCATGTCTTTTGAATTTACATTCAGTCGCTGTCGCAATTGCAGATGGAAAAGAAAGAGAGAAATTACAGAAAGAATGTTCGAACTTTGAACGCTATTATGATAATTATGTGAAGGCCGAACAGTTATATGGTGGAATAATTGACTTTGTGATGCTCTTTCAAGCTGGAGGTAATACAGTTCCGCCCGATCCTAAAGATGTTGTCGTTACTACAGTTTGGAAGGGATGTTTCCGACGATGTGCGTTGCATATATACTACTACTGATGATAGCATTTTCAATCGCAAGTTGTGAAAGGTCATTTTCAAAATTGAAATTAATAAAAACACACCTCAGGTCTTCTATGTCACAAGAACGACTGACTAACCTTGCTTTAATCAGTATTGAACAAGAATTCATCACCAGGGATGTAAAAAGTGAAGTAGTTCAAGTGTTTTGTGACAGGAGATCCAATTTAGGGAATCGAACTTAATAAATGTGGGTATGTGGCTGACCGCTGAGACTGGGTGCTCACATATTACATATATATTTAATTTGAATAAAGTTTTTATGTCATGTTTTCCATACAGGCTATACTATGATTAGGACTAGTAGCCTAACTTCCTAAGCATGAAATACAAAGTCTACAATTCGGTTTCCGATCGTTAAAATAGGCTAAAAGTACGATACGGCAATGTGCAATTCTCAAAAATTTCCTGGAGGAAAGGGAGAGGGGGCAGCACGGTGCAGTGGGAGGGGATGGAGAATGAATTAGGGAAAGAACAATTTAGGGGCATCCAATCAAGTGGTTGGCCCCGGGCTTCACAGAACCTCTGCACGCCACTGGTTTAGAAACTGTCACAGATCATCTTTCACCAACTAGATCCTTACCGGCAAAGAAAGAAAGAACGAAGGGCATTACGGAACAACACAAAATAAAGGAAAATTAACATGAAGAACAAGAGGAGAAACAATTACACGATGAAGAAGACACATACAGCATGACAGACACTCTCTTCGTAGACACCTACACAAGTGATAAGAACGAGGATCAAGAAGATCCGCTTGCATAAACATTTGTTACTGGAAGACTTGCTCGCCTAGACATGTCCATCGTGGAAAACATCTTGGTGTGCAAATTTATCAAATAATTATATCTCATTTATTTGTTTTACCAAAATTTCAATGAATAGTGATTTCATTATTATTTTATGTGTGGTATACGTACAAAATTACAACACATCATCACACTTATACGCAAACACAAACCAGACTTTATATAACTTCAAGAAACAAACACATATTCAAAAACATTCACACAACATATCACCTCACAGCTAGGTCTCAAACAGTCATGCTTTTGTTTTGGCATTCACAAAATCGGGCCAGGTACAGTTAAAATGCAGACATCAGACAGGTGGGATGTTATTAGACCACACACGGATGACAGGGACGAATCTACATAATACTGGTAGGAACTACTATACATGCATTCACCGTAGTGAACTTACATGTACCATCAAATTACAATTATCAACCAAATCTTTTATCAAGAATTATGCACGCTGCTCACACAAACATACAGAGGTTCAAATGCAGGCGCTTCAATTTTGTGCTCTCAGATTTGGATATACGTATCAAGAAGAGATAACATCAGAAATGAAGAAATCAGGACTAAAGTGGGGGTTTAAGCAGCACTAGACTTTATTAGAAAGCAGCAAGTTAAATGGTTTTGCCATGCAAGTGCGTGGTCTCGAGGTATGGTGTCCACCTCGAGTGCTGGAGGTCCCGGGTTCAAGCCCCGATGAGGACCGGGATTTTGCCACGTGGACTTCTAGTAAAAATGTCCCCTGGTCTCTGGGTAGTGAGATCGGACGCCCGTGTGTGTTGTTGCGCACGTAAAAAATCCCTTGGCAGCTGGAAATCGAACAAGAGTAGCCTAACGGCGCAGCCCGGGCAAAATTTCGTGTTAAAAATCTACCCAAAGTATTTCAGGATCCTCGCCGATGCTACGGAGTTCGTGCACTGAGCTGAGTTTCTTCAGACTCAGGTTTGAGTTAGGAGAAGAATGGAGCACTTATGGGTTGCACCCGTGTGCCGTGATGTTGATCCGTCGACTAAACTAAACTAAACTAAACTAAGCATACCACAACAAGCAATGATGCACAGACCAGATGGAAACAGAGGAAGAGCCGACCACGTAAACGTTGGACGGAGGAAATAGCAGAGGCTATGGGAATATCGATATATGAAGCCCATAATCGGGCACTCTCACGATGTTTATACTTCACCTTGACACCGCAAGGTACAGGAAGAACACGATGAGATGAGATGAGATTTGGATATTGTAGGGATAGGAAAGGCAGGAATCAAGACATAATTAAGGAGAAGTGGTTTTTCCCAGCAGAAGTCAAAGGTTGTGGGTGTTAACTGTTCTTGTCTTGAACTGTTTGGTTAATTGACTGATTATATTACAAAACCCCCTGGAAGGATGTCTTAACTTGTATGCTCCAAGTACTGACGTTCACAACGACTGAGCTCTGAAAGGTGCAGTTAGGGGACATAATTTTCTCCGCCACGTGAACAAACTCCCGCCCCTCTGCAAGCTCAGACACCAGTAGAGATACAAGACTGGTACTGGATTAAGCGAGTCAATACAAGCGAGAGGTAGAATCGGTCACCTTCACTAGAACGCCATCACAAGTGACAACATGTACATACTCCCGTGTGTTGCCGGGGCCCATAAGGGAAGCAAAGAATAGCAACACTGTAGCCTACCACGCATGTCGTAAGAGGCGACTAAGGAGGCTTGATGGTTCCGTCGCCCTGCTACTGAGTGAGTGCGTGGCGCGACACTGTGAGCTGTGAGTTTCGTGTGAAGTGCTTTTGAATCTGCCCAAGTTTTTATTTTTGGAACGTTGACTGCATGTTCGGAGCGATGGCAGGTGGCTATGTCCCAGAGTTGACCGGTTTTTGCCTTATGCAGAAATGTGTGGCTGCTGGGCTTCTGGTTGACTGCCACTGCCGTCGGTGATGAACTGTATCTTCATGGACTGTGTAGGTGAACATCTAGGAAACATCCAGATAGGAAAATGACTGCCGATTCCATCAGAGTTGAATTGGGTGTTTCGTGGGGGACTGGTGTGTTGACATTGTGGCGGCGGCATTATGCACAGTGTATCTGTGCGGGCTGTTGTTTGTCGAGACTCCTGTCTTTTCCACTTTCACATTGGGCAGTGGGGAGCGTTTTGTGTGATATTCACTGGCACAGGAACGGAGTATAATGGGGACAACCCGTTGCTGTGAAGTTGGAACTGCGACTAACTAACTAACTAACTAACTAACTAACTAACATGTACATAGCGGCGACAGTTTGCCTTGATGGTTTGGAAGCATGGAATGGCCGCGCAAGAACATAGACCTGATTTGAGACTCTGGTGACCGTGTGAGATGGCAAACCATGCTCGCCCACGCCTATTGGCATATCACTTGATTATGATGAGATAGTATTTGGTGTATTTGGATAAGTGATTTTCTGCCTCAAAAGTGCAATTATAATTAAAGATTTCCTATATATATATAACAGATATATATATATCTGACAGCAGTGGATCGTTCGGTATCTGCCAGCAGAACAGAACATATATTTATGGGAGCAAACATACACCCTCCTCTTTTGTGACGTCTTTTGAACCACCTCTATTTTTTTAAATGTTGCATATCCCTTACTGGAAATAGCATTTCCAGCTGCGTTCAGTAGTTTGCCATTGCTTTCTGAGCGACCGGCTCACGTACACCGTAAGTCACCGCCGCGGCCAGAACCACTACAGATTCTCGCCGTACGTCACGCCACTCACGAGAGTTCACGGGATGACGGAGAAATACGTTACACCCCTAGGCCAGGTGAGCCGGCATTACAAAACCTCCATTTACCTCCATTACAAAAGTGAAAAAAAAAAAACTCTGGAGATGCCGGGGATCGAACCCGGGGCCTTTCACATGCAAAGCGAACGCTCTACCACTGAGCTACATCCCCAGTTACTTTTATCCGTCACGTTAATGATAACATTGCAATTGATCTAAACTTAGTAGCATATCCTTTACGAGCCGTCGCAGGAAACTCCAGCACTTTTTGGCTGTTTGGGATTTCTTGGCAAGTTCACGAAAGACTGGCACTCAAACGATTGAAAAACCAACGTATTTCTGCTACATGAAAACCCCACGCAAACTGTGTTTCGAAAGGGGTATCGGATCGGTTTGCGGGATTACGAAGTATGGCCTTCGTATCCCCTTGGCCAAAGAGTCGGACTAATAGGCCTAATAGGTAACCGAACGAGAGCCTATTTAAAGATAACAACAGCTGTTTCACCTTATTGGGCCTGCCGTTCTTACAAGACATTGTGTGTGTGTGTGTGTGTGTGTGTGTGTGTGTGTGTGTGAGAGAGAGAGAGAGAGAGAAACAAGGGGGAAGAGAGGGAAGAGAGTTAGAGAAGAAAGAGACGAGAGAGAAATGAGAGAGAGAGAGAGAGAGAGAGAGAAGCGAGAAGAGAGGAAGAAGAGATGGAGAAGAGAGGGAGAAGAGAGAGAGAGAGAGAAAAGAGAGAGAAGATAGAGAGAAGAGCGAGTAGAGAGAGAGTAGAGAGAGAGAGAAAAGAAAAGAGAGAGAAAATATAGAACAGAGCGAGAGAGAGAGAACTGAGAAAGAAGAGAGAAATGAGAGAGAGAGAGAGAGAGAGAGAGAGAGAGAATGGCAAAAGAAGATAGAGACAAGAGACGGAAGATATTGAGAGAGAGAAGAGAGACAATATAGAGAAGAGAAAGAAAACAGAGAAAAGAGAGGGGAAAGAGAGAGAAGAAAGAAGATAGAGAGAAAAAGAGAAGAAAGAGAAAAAAAGAGAGAAGAAAGAGAAAAGAGAGAGATGAGCCAGAAGAGAAAGGAGAGAGAAGAGAAGAGAGAGAGAGAGAGAGAATCCCACGCTGTTTAACTTTAGAGGGCTACACAGTTCAACAAAAGATACTTCCGAACGTTCCCACTAAATTCTGTATCGACAAACAAAAACAAACTGGAGCGAGATGACTTTTTTTCGGACAGCAACGGTTACAAAATAATCATAATAATAATAAAATTAAAGAGGCAATTAAAGAATATTCTGGAGATGCCGGGGATCGAACCCGGGGCCTTTCACATGCAAAGCGAACGCTCTACCACTGAGCTACATCCCCAGTTACTATTACGTGTCACGATAATGATAACATTGCAATGGATTTAAACTTAGTAGCATATCCTTTACGAGCCGTCGCAGGAAACTCCAGCACTTTTTGGCTGTCTGCAATTTCTTGGCAAGTTCACGTTCAGGTGTTTGCAATTGCATTCTGAAGGACGGCACTCATACGGTTGAAAAACCAACGTATTTCTGCTACATGAAAACCGCACACAGACAGCTGTTTCGAAGGTTGTTTGCAGGATTACGAATTGCGACCATACAGCCTTGACCACAGAGCCGGCTAATAGATAACGAGTACCTATTTAAAGATAGGGAGAGTTTATTCGCAATAGAATTGTGAATAAATGAAGTCTCTATTCGCAATCGAATCTTGAATAAACGAAGTGTCAATTCGCAATCGAATTGCGTAAAATACTCAGCGTTTGATAGAGTAGATAGAAACAAGCTGTGGGAACTCCTTAAACAATATGGAGTGAGTACACATCTAACAAACCTATGTAGAAGTTTATACAACAGTGAATGCATAGTGCGAGCAACCGGAGGACACTCAGAACCCTTCACCATAAGATCTGGAGTACGACAAGGTTGTGTCCTGTCCCCTCTCTTGTTCATAACATATATAGACAACATATGTAAAGAAACCAGCCAAACAGAGACAACAAGAATACCACATGACGAGAACACAGAAGAAGAACCAACTGCAAATCTAACCATTAGAGAACTCCTATTTGCGGACGACCAAGCACTAATAGCAAAATCAGAAGCTGAATTACAAGACCACATGAATAGTCTAAACGAAATGTGTTGAAAGTTGTGAACAAGAGAAGGACAGGAAAGGGATGTATGTGGTTAATCTCTTGTTTACTTTATGAGGCCGTAGGAGGCCATTAAAAAAATGTCCTTCCCCCGTTATGGGGGAAACGGATATTCTCACGCAAACCTAACATGGCAATTACTCAAATGAAATTTTAAAAATAAATGTAAAAGCTAAAAGTTGGTGCTAAAATTTAAGTATATACAAGTTACAAACATTTTCTGTAATAAATTTAAAATTGAAGTATTTTACCTTAATACATTATACTTTCGCTTTAATTGTTTTATTTACTAGGCAAAATTATTGGAATACTAAGATAAATGTTATATTATTACGAGTATATTATTTATTTTATTTTTAATTTAAGTAATCTCCCTTGCAGCACAATTAGATGTTTATTTCCCTTACCCATTCTTTATCAAAGTGTTTTTCATTTGGATATCTTGTAATTCTGCAGATTATTTTAACATAATTATTAAGTGTAGTGATCAATCAAGCCATTACTATCATGTTATTATGATATTTTAAATATGCTCTTCCTCTTCTTCTTTCGTTCGCCTGAAATATGTTTATAACTGCAATGTTGTCTCTTGTATGAATCTAACAGTCTTTTTTATTTCACTCAGCGGTCCATAGAGTTAGAGTTTATCTTCCACTGTTGTCTCTTGTCAGGCCCCTTGGCTCCGCAGGACATCTGAGAAGGACCTACAGTAGTTGTGGTTAGACCACACCTTACGAGGCATAAGGCCCGGCACTGCACCTGCCTGGGGGTCCAGAGCAGGGGGAGCACCATAACATGTAGCAGTTGTCGACATAATTCACGGCGTTATTGCGTGGCAGCCTGATTCTGTGGTGCGCCTCCTGGCTGGCTGCCTCCGTCTTCAGCATCTATCTTTTGCAAGACTCGACTATGGTCTTACTCGACACACGAACACATAATGCTGTTCATCCGGTTTGCAACTAGGGAAATGCATGCACTGATGAATTGTATAGTGTGGTGCAAAATGATCTGACACATTTGTAACTTTAATAGAACTAAATTAGAATAAATGAACAAACTATTTTTATTTATCAAATGTACACAGGATGTCATTTTGTTTTATGTTGTTTGAATAATGAAAAAAAAAATGTATTTTTATTTCCTAAATGTACATATGATGTCATTTTATTTCATTTTCTTTTAAAAATTACAACAGTCAAATGTTCGCCGTTATTGTAAACACACTGTTGAAGACGTTCGCGAAAGTTGTCCATAACTCGGCGGATCATTTCATATGGAATAGACTCAATTTCTTGATGAATTGCATCTTTCAATTGTTCAATAGATCGGGGGCGATGAATGTACGAAATAAAATAAAATGACATCATATACACATTTGGGAAATAAAAATACTTTTTTGTCATTATTCAAACAACATAAAACAAAATGGCATCATGTGTACATTTGATAAATAAAATTACTTTTTTGTTCATTTATTCTAATTTAGTTTTATTAAAGTTACAAATGTGTCAGATCATTTTGCCCCACCCTGTATAATTGTATAGAACTAGATAGAGAAATACGTCACATGTGCAGAGTTGCCAAAGAAGAGTGACTGCAGAAACATTGCAAAGAAATAGAGGATCTGGAAATAAATCACAATTCGAAAGAATCACATGAACATATAACAAGATTTACAAAGAAGAAAAATAAAATAACAGGAAACTGTTGTAACTTGGATGTGGGAAAAACAAAGGATGCACAGATGCCATTTTTGCTCTTAGACAACTTATACAAAAATCAATCGATTTCAGTGAAACACTCTACTTAGCCTTTGTCAGCCAAGAAAAGGCATTCGATAGAGTAGATGTAAACAAGCTATGGGAAATCCTTAAACAATATGGAGTGAGTACACATCTAACAAACCTATGTAGAATTTTATACAACAACAGTGAATACATAGTGAGAGCAACTTGAGGACACTCAGAACCCTTCATCATAAGATCTGGAGTACGACAAGGTTGTGTCCTGTCCCCTCTCTTGTCCATAACATATATAGACAACATATGTAAAGAAACCAGCCAAACAGAGACAGCAAGAATACCGCATGACGAGAACACAGAAGAAGAACCATCTGCAAATCTAACCATTAGAGAACTCCTATTTGTGGACGGCCGGTCTCTGGCTGTGGGGTTACAACACTTTCTCTCTGTAATCCCGTTTATCACGCAGAGTCTCGTAGCGGAGCGAGAGCTGAGGCGGTTCGACCCCCGCTCGTGACTTGCGGGATACTGAGCCGGCCGCTCAGAAAGCAATGGCAAACTTTTGAGCGTAATCTTGCCAAGAGATCAACATACAGCTGAAAGATGCTGATGTTGACAGCTAAGTCCTGTAAAGGATATGCTTAAAAAAAAAAAAAATTGTGGACGACCAAGCACTAATAGCAAAATCAGAAGCTGAATTACAAAACCACATGAATAGTTTAAACTAAATGTGTTGAAAGTTGTGAACAAGAGAAGGGACAGCAGAGGGATGTATGTGGGTAATCTCCTGTATACTTTATGAGGCCCTAGGAGGCCATTAAAAAAATGTTCCTCCCCCATTATGGGGGAACGGATATTCTCACGCAAAACTAACATCGAAATTACTCAAATGAAGTTTAAAAATAAATGTAAAAGCTAAAAGTTGGTGCTAAAATTTAAGTATATAAAAGTTACAAACATTTTCTGTAATAAATTTAAATTTGAAGTATTTTATCTTAATACATTCTACTTTCGCTTTAATTGTTTTATTTACTAGGCAAAATTATTGGAATACTAAGATAAATGTTATATTATTACGAGTATATTATTTATTTTATTTTTAATTTAAGTAATCTCCCTTGCAGCAATATTAGATGTTTATTTCCCCTACCCATTCTTTATCAAAGTGTTTTTCATTTGGATATCTTGTAATTCTGCAGATTATTTTAACATAATTATAGAGTGTAGTGATCAATCAAGGGATTACTATCATGTTATTATGATATTTTAAATATGCTCTTCTTCTTCTTCTTTCGTTCGCCTGAAATATGTTTATAACTGCAATGTTGTTTCTTGTATGAATCTAACAGTCTTGTTTAGTTCACTCAGCGGTCCTTAGAGTTAGAGTTTATCTTCCACTGTTGTCTCTTGTCAGGCCCCTTGGCTACGCAGGACATCTGAGAAGGACCTACAGTAGTTGTGGTTAGACCACACCTTACGAGGCATAAGGCCCGGCATTGCACCTGCCTGGGGGTCCAGAGTCCAGAGCAGGGCGAGCACCATAACATGTAGCAGTTGTCGACATAATTCACGGCGTTATTGCGTGGCAGCCTGATTTCTGTGGTGCGCCTCCTGACTGGCTGCCTCCGTCTTCAGCATCTATCTTTTGCAAGACTCGATTATGGTCCTACTCGACACACGAACTCATAATGCTGTTCTTCCGGTTTGCAACTAGGGAAATGCATGCGCTAATGAATTGTATAGGGTGGGGCAAAATGATCTGACACATTTGTAACTTTAATAAAACTAAATTAGAATAAATGAACAAAGTATTTTTATTAATGAAATATACACATGATGCCATTTTGTTTTATGTTGTTTGAATAATGAAAAATTGTATTTTTATTTCCTAAATGTACATATGATGTCATTTTATTTCATTTTCTTTTAAAAATTACAACAGTCAAATGTTCGCCGTTATTGTACACACACTGTTGAAGACGTTCGCGAAAGTTGTCCAAAACTCGGCGGATCATTTCATATTCAATAGACTCAATTTCTTGATGAATTGCATCTTTCAATTGTTCAATAGATCGGGGGGGGGGGGGGGGAATGAATGTACGAAATAAAATAAAATGACATCATATGCACATTTGGAAAATAAAAATACTTTTTTTTTTCATTATTCAAACAACATAAACCAAAATGACATCATGTGTACATTTGATAAATAAAAATACTTTTTTGTTCATTTATTCTAATTCAGTTTTATTAAAGTTACAAATGTGTCAGATCATTTTGCCCCACCCTGTATAATTGTATAGAACTAGATAGAGAAATACGTCACATGTGCAGAGTGCCAAAGAAGAGTGGCTGCAGAAACATTGCAAAGAAATAGAGGATCTGGAAATAAATCACAATTCGAAAGAATTACATGAACATATAAAAAGATTTACAAAGAAGAAAAATAATATAACAGGAAACGGTTGTATCAGAGGAAAAATTGAGAAATTATAATTAATAACACTGACATAATAAAAAGATGGACAGACTACACAGAAGATTTATTCTGGGACAACATGATCAATAGATCAACATTGTATAATACTCAAGTTGGACCAAAAATATTAACGGCTGAAGTAGAAAAGGTTATTACAAAGATGAAAGAAGGAAAGGGTGCACGTCCTGACAAGATAACAACAGAGATGATAAAATCCTTATCCAGCTTTGGCATTGAAACTATCACAGAATTATGTAATGATATATATATATATATATATATATATAATACTGAGTACATTCCCAAGGATTAGAAAAACATCAATTTTCAGCACATTACCGAAGAAGCCAAGAGCTGTAGAGTGAGGATTACAGAACTATAAGCTTAATGAGCCACATAACTAAGATACTACTCAAGGTCATACAAGAAAGAATTCAACATAAAATAGATGAGGAAGTAGCTGAAGAACAATTTGGGTTCCGCAAAAACAGCGGCACCAGAGAAGCAATTATCTGTTTGAGGATGTTAATTGAAAAATATATAGAAGTTCAAAATAGTGTATATATGTTTGTTTCATAGACTACAAGAAAGCTTTCGATAGAGTACAACATGAACGACTAATTACGTGCCTTCAAGATATAGGAGTAGACGGAAAGGACATCAGACTTATTAGTAACTTGTACTGGGAACAAGTGGCGTCTATTAGATGCGGTAATAATTATTCGTCGCCTATAGAGATAACAAGAGGAGTACGAGAGGGATGTGTACTGTCCGCAAGCCTCGTCAACCTATACACAGAAAGAATTTTTTTTAAAGTTGAAATGGAAAAAAAAAATGCTTTTAACGGCATGAAATCAGTATTTACATCTAGAGAGATTAATAACGCATTAAAAATTAGAATTATCAAATGCTACGTATATTCAACGCTTCTATATGGCGCTGAAGCCTGGACGTTGAACAAGCAACTAGAAAGTCGCATAGAGGCCCTGGAGATGTGGATATACAGACGAATAGGTCGTATTTCATGGAAACAAAAATAATCAAATGCAGAGCTCCTAGAAAAGAGAGAGTTGATGAAAGAAATAAAGAGAAGAGAAGTGAAATATTTTGGCCACGTAAAAAGACATGATATTCTTATAAAAACCATACTGGATGGCAAGGTTGAGGGCAAGCGAGCAAGAGGAAGGCAATGATACAAGTGGGACGATAACATCAAGAGATGGACGAACAAAAGCCTGACAGAATGTACGGTCAAGGCAAGAGACAGACATTGTTGGAGATCCATTGCAGCACCATCTGTCCCATACACCATCAGATGTGTAAGAGGATCCTTTATTTATTTGATTACTTACCTTCCATTCCTCCATTGCTAATGTATAACCATAACATAATTGGTGTTGATATTGTATGGACTAGTTTTCTCTCTAGATTGTGTGTAGATGTTTATGAGTTAATCGTCAGATATTTTTTCTGTGCTGTTATGTATTGAGTTATTAAATTTACAATTACAAATATGTTGAAGAACGTCATGTTGTATGCGTGTCAGACAGAACGACCCTGCAGGAAATAGGTTCTGAGGTCGATAGAGAGAGTGACAGTGAGTCCGGGGGAAACGGAGGAGGGTTGGCAGGCTTTCCTCTCCCTCTCCACCTTGTCTAGAAAGGGTTACATGTCACTTTCAGATACTGCTATTAAAATTATCATAGACTTCCGGTGCGCTGATGCCGAGGTAGCGAGTTCAACCACCTACACTGGTCAGTTTTACTAAAATGTTGACTGCTCATCCTGGACTTTTATTTAGTTGCATATTTTTTTTAAAATTTACAGCGAGCCACGTTCAACCCTAGTATTTTTGGCCGGGTGTGATTTCTTGACAAGTTCAGTAATTTGCCATTGCTTTCTGAAGGACAGGAACTCATACCATTGTATGAAAACCAGCGCAAGACAATCTGCAGCTAAATCGCCTGCCGATGTGTTGCGAACGCGGTATGTGAGTTTGCGAATTGCGTTCGTAACCCCTTCCCACAGAGCGGGTTAAATCTCTTAATGTTGACTTCTCGTCCTTCACTTGAGGATGTAAATTACAAGTAACTTTGAAATAGGAGTGGATTCCCCGTTCGTTGATGGCGAGGGACACGGGTAATAGGTAAAGCTAATCCACACGCAAAAAAAAAGTCCAGTGCACTATGGACTACGCTTGAGTTGATAGCAAGTGAACACACACACACACACACACACACACACACACACACACACACACACACACACACACACACACACACACACACGGAAAAAAAAAGAAAGAAAGAAATTAGCCAATCTCAGAATATTTATATAATTTAGCTTAGTCGATGGATCAACAATTTGGCACACGGGTGCAACCCATAAGTGCGCCTTTCTCCTCCTAACTCAAATCTGAGTCTGGAGAAACTCAGCTCAGTGCACGAACTCCGTAGCACCGGTGAGGTTCCTGAAAATACTTGGGTAGATTTTTAACTCGAATTTTTGCCCGGGCAGCGCTGTTAGACTACTCTTTTTCGATTTCCAACTGCCAAGGGATTTTTTTACGTGAGCAACAACACGCACGGGCGTCCGATCTCACTACCCAGAGACCAGGGGAAATTTTATTACTAGAAGTCCACGTGAAAAAATCCCGGTCCTCACCGGAGCTTGAACCCGGGACCTCTAGCACTCGAGGCGGACACCACGCAGCCCCATATTTATATTTTCCCCTCCAGCTTAACTTACTAAAGTCGGCGGTGTGGCGAAGAGATTACGGGCGCAATTCATAATCCTGCATACTGCGTTAGAAACACGCCAGGTGATTCCTAATAATAATAATATGTTACATATTCAGTAAATTTAGCCTATAGAGTTAAAGAAATTCAAAACAACGTATTTTCTTAGTCAATTGAAACACAGAAGCATCAAGCAATATGTATTGTTATATCATCATCATCATCATCATCATCATCATCATCATCATCATCATCATCATCATCATCATCATCATCATCATCATCATAATCCAGTGCCTTGCCGGCTGGCTTGACCGATCATGCCTCTCCACAAATTGCGACCTCTGAAGGCATGGATCACCATCAGATCATGTATTGACTACCTGTTATATTCAAAACAATGTTTTCCCGTACTGAATTTGAATAACGAAGACACAAACAATAGATTGCGCAATTTATGGCCTGGCATATTTCGCTGCATCTCGTCAGGTACATATTGCAGAATTCACACAAGAACCGAAGTAATAAAAAGATACTTCCTTCAAGCTATAATATACAGCATACGCATTCACACAGTCATTTCAATTTCAAAATTAGCGTGGTAGACAATTTAAATTACTATGTGAACATATGTGCTGTATATTTCAGCTTAAAGGATTTATCTAATTATTCTAGGAGTCTTCGTGGCGAAGTGGCCAAGCCGTTTAACTCGGGCTCCGAAGGTTGTGGGTTCGATTCCGGGCCGCGTCCATCGGTTCACGAGTTAAATTTTTCGGAGACGCCTGTGGGTCGTCGCTAGAGCTTTCCGCGCTGCGGAAAGAGATTGAGCCATATGGTGCAATGAAGCCGACCCTGTCGACTTTTTAGCGACTTTTTTTAAATATCTAATTACTCTATGTTGTGTGATTTCTGCACTATGTACCTGACGAGTATTTAAGGATCGTCGCCGTGCTACGGAGTTCGTGCACTGAGCTGAGTTTCTCCAGACTCAGGTTTGAGTTAGGAGGAGAACGGAGCACTTATGGGTTACACCTGTGTGCCGTGATGTTGATCCGTCGACTAAACTAAACTAAACCTGACGAGATGCAGCGGAATATGCCTGGCAATAAATCGTGCAATCTATTGCTTGTCCCTCTTATATTGTTATATTGTACATTATACATATTACAAAATATTTGTGGCTTCTCTGGTTCAAGAACAGAAATAGGTCTAGCAACCCACGGGGGTCTCTGGGCCAAACTTTAGAAGCACTCTTTAAGACGACCTGTGGCATGTTCTGGGGTCATAACCAGGTCGGGCTTCCATAACAAAGGGAGAGCATTCTAGAAGGAACAGTAAGCAGTTCTGCTGCCGGGGTCCGGTCGTTTCCGAGTTGCTGGAAGTTCATTCATCTCCTTCTGCATTGTTTAAGGTAAACTTTGTTGTAAATGCCAAGTTTGTGTATTTCTACGATTGATATGCATTGATTTATTGTGTACGTTTATAACTGGCGTTATAACAGTGTTATTATTAACACTTTCTAGGTGTTTCACTAAAAAAAAAACACACACTTCTGAGTGACAATGAAGTGTTTTAAAATTTTATTTTTTATTTAGGAATCTCAATTAGCAACCTCTGGCTGATGATAATTACGCGTTTACGCAGAAGGCACAAACAATATGTTGCAGTATTTATTGCCTGGTGTATTTCGCGCATCTCGTCAAGTGCATACTGCAGAGTTACATATCATAGTGTTCGTTAGCAATTTTGGTCATGATTGTTTTTACTTATGAAAATTCTTCTTCTTTCATTCCCTTGAAATATCTATAACTGCAATGCTGTCTCTTGTATGAATTGAACTGTCTTTTTCAGTTCATACAGCGGTCCATAGAGTTTATCTTCCACTGTCGTCTCTCTAGGCCAGAAGGTTTGCCTAGATATGTTATATTTTGGGCAGTCTTGGAGTATGTGCTCTGCTGTCTGTGACTCCAATCCACATGTGCACATGGCTGAGTCACCAATCTTGAATTTTGTATACATGTGGTTGCGTAATCTATTGTGCCCTGTTCTGAGGCGCAGAATAATGACTTGTTCTGGTCTATCCATAACGTGGTAGTCATCATCATGAGCAGGTTTTGGTGGCTTTCTGACTGATTTGATCATTCTTTTCTTTTGGTGGTATGTAATGGGCACACCAGGCTGTTCTTCTTTGGCTCCTTCCTTAGCCAATTGATCAGCTCTGTCATTTCCGGGTACTCCACAGTGGGATGGTATCCACTGTATGGTGACCTAATGCTGACTGCTAAGTTCAGAAAGTAGTGTCCTTAGTACTGGCAATTTCCCAGACAGGAGTGCCTCGAGTACTGATTTTGCATCTGTCAATATCACCACAGGTTGTGTACCATTGCTGGTATTTAGTAATTTCTCTGTTGCTATCTTGATTGCCTCAATTTCAGCATCGTAGTTATGGCAGTACTTTCCGGTCGGTACTCTGGCTGTGTCCCTAGTATTATTTGGGTATTCTATGTACACTCCCGCTCCTCCATTTTGAACAACATTTTGTGCTGACCCATCTGTGTAGACTGGGATCCAGAGGTCCTGTGGGTATTCTTCATCAAGGAAGCTGAGAGTGGCTGTTCTGCGCTGCACACTGTTCTGTTCTTCCTTGTCAAATATCCCTCTCACTTTTGTCTGGATTTGTAATGATAGTCTATGCTCATCTTTCCATGGAGTTCGCTCTGGAATAGTTGTTAGGGGGATACCAACTGTGGGCAGATAGGTGGTTTCTCTGCAGAGTCGTTTGGCCTGGTGGATAAAACTACTTCTTTTCAACCGCCCCATAGCTAGGTTTTCAAATCTGTTCTTCATAGGGTGGCCTGGCAAGCTGAGGAACTTTTCTGCTTGTATTAGTGTTTTCGTATCTCACTCACTTAGTGCTTGTGTCCTTCCCATCTTCTCCATTTCCACTATAGGGGTTGATCTCATCCCTCCTCTGGTGACTCTAAGTGCTTGATTTTGCACATTGTCCAGCTCTTGTAGTGTGGTTTTTGATGCCGAACACCACGCAGTTGACCCATATTCCAGGTGTGGTCGTATGCTCTGTTGATAAACTTTGCTAAGTATTTTCCCACTGGCTCCCCATGTGGTTTCACTTAGCTTTCTCAGGATGGCTATTTTCCTTCTGGCTTTTGCTACTGCTTTGTTGATGTTTTTTCTCCATGTCAGCCTGCCGTCAAATGTTACTCCAAGGTATGTTGGTTCTTTATCTTCTCTTAGGGGTGTTCCATTTATCTGGATGGTCCCTGCCTTTTGTTTTGGAGAGAGGGTAAATAGGGTGGTGCTGCACTTGTCAGTGTTTATGCTGAGACACCATCTATTTGCCCATGCAACAAATGTATCTACAGCTCTTTGTAGTAATCTGGTGGCCACTGATGCATGTTCATTTGTGCTCCATAGAACCAGGTCATCGGCGCACATTGCCACTTTAATTCCATGCGGTAGATTAGCAACAAGATGAAGATTAGAAAAAGTGTGGGGGACAAGACTCCGCCCTGGGGAACATCGTGATGCAGTAGTACTTTCTTGCTCTTTAGTCCGTCTATCTGTACTCGGGCTCTTCTGTTGTGCAAGTATGCTTTCACCCATTTGTACATCCTTCCATTGACTTTGCAGTTTCTCAGTTTATTCATCAGACCTTCTTTCCAGACTTTGTCAAAGGCTTTCTTCAAATCTATCCATGCCGCAAGCACCAGCTTCTTCTCTTGGAATGCATCCTCAATTTCTTGAGAGAGGTAGGTTGTCTGATCTTCCGTAGAGTAGCACTGCCTAAAGCTAGCCTGCTGTGGCACAAGGATGTTTTTACTTTCAATGTACCACTGCAGCCTGTGATTGATGATGCGCTCCAGTGTTTTGCAGAGACAGCTAGTGAGGCTAATTGGTCTGTAGCTAGAGGCAATGGAACTATCTTTCCCTGATTTTAGGAGGGGTATCATGATTGCTTCTCTCCAGGCTTGTGGAACACTGCCTAAGGTACAACTGTTATTGAAGATCTGCAACAGCTTTGCTTTGGCCTCTGTTCCTAGGTTCCTGATCATTTCATTGGAGATACCATCTGCTCCTGGTGACTTTCTCATTTTCAGTTTTGATATGGCTAGCTCCAGTTCGCTGATTGTGATGGGTGCCTCCAGAACCTCATGTACTATTTCCTTGTGTCCTGTATGTTGCAGTTTCTCTCGAATCTCTTGTTGTTTCTCTGGACTAATTTTGATATTGTTATCTTGTGCGAATGAGTCCGCAAAATGGTCAGCTGCTTGCTTTCTTGTTAAGATGTTTCCATCTTTATGTAGTGCAATTTTTGAGTTTCTCCCTGTGCCCTCATCGTTAAGTTGTTTTATTAGCTTCCACAATTTCCTTGTGTCTCTTTCAAAGTTCAGAGACTGTTTTTTCCTGCCAGCTTTTCCATCTAGCCTGCAGCTTGGCCCTTTGAAATTTGGCTTTTGCATGCTGGAATTTATTGTGGTGCTCTTGGCTGGGTGTGGCCTCTGCTTGCTTTCTACATACTTCTACATCATTATGCAACTGTTCCAGTTCACTACTCCAGTAGGGTTTATATTGTTTACGGGCTCCTCTTGGTACTGTTTCTCGCGCTGCCTGTAGTATGCATTTCCCAAACTCTTCAACTACTTTATTTATGTCTTTCTCAGTGTTCAGGTTTCTAACCAGTAAGCTGGTGCGATTCTTGTACATTGCCCAGTCTGCTTTCTTGTAGTTCCACCTCAAGAGGGTGCTGCTTTCACTTACAAGCTCATTTTCTACAGTTAGAAAGACTGGTCGATGGTCACTGCCACCTAGTTGTTTCCCAACAATTCGTGTAATGTTCCACTCCAGGTCTGGTGAATGAAAGCCAGGTCAGGTGTAGTTGTAGAGTGCCATTATCTCGAGTAGAAAGTATGTGGGTCGGACGGCTTGTTAACCAAGATGAATCTATTCTCATCCTGCCAGTCTTCCAGTCTCTCTCCTCTCTGGTCCATGTGATCATAGCCCCAACTCTGCGAGTGGCTGTTGAAATCGCCACACACAATCATTTTTTCTGTTAATGGTAGTGTGTCCAGTGCCTGTGGGCGGTCACTTGGACAGTAGTAATTGATCAGATGTAGGTCTGTATTGCCTGTCTATATAGATACTCAGCCCCTTCTATATAGACTTCGATTTGGGAAGCAGTGATGTTATTTTTTACAAGGGTAAGTATCTCACCTTTTCGCCTGTCCTTTCGGTCAGATCGGTGACACTGGTAGCCTCTGATTTTGAAGGCTATATTTTTGTTGAGGTGAGTTTCTTGCAAGCAACATATTCTTACTTTTTCTTGGTCCAGGATGTTTTCTAATTCTATTTTTTTGTTGCTGACTCCCTCCTCATTCCAGTGCATTATTTTAAGTCTTTGTTTAGTATGGCCAGGCGTTCTATTCTCATGTCCCCTGGCTCCACAGGACATCTGAGAAGGACCTCCAGTAGTTGGGGTTGGACCCTTTCGAGACATAGGGCCCGGCACTGCACCTGCCTGGGGGTCCAAAGCAGGGCGAGCACCATAACTTTTAGCAGTAGTTGACATATTCCATTTTGCGTAATTGCATGGCATCCTGATTTCTGTGGTGCGCCTCCTGGCTGGTTGCCTCCGTCTTCAGCACCTTTCCTTTGCTAGAGCAGACTGTGGTCTCACTCGAGTTTAGATGTATGTATGTGTATACACATCTAGAGCACACTGGTTATTTTACGGCGCCAGATACTCGCCGTCGCCCCTTCTCCTGTTAGTAGGAACAGTTCCGCCACGTGAAGGCCAGGAGTTGGACTTTTGCTGCATATATTATGTATTCACGAGTCATTGGGGTATTTAAGCAATGTTGGGCGCTCACCCCAACACTGCGCCCCGGCTACATACAGCAACATTTGGAACTACTTATGAAAATGAAACCATCACAGTTGGATAATTATAAATACAATATATAATATATTATATTACTAGCTGACCCGGCCTGGCTTCGCCCAGCTCCTGGTGGGGATCTATCTATCTATCTGTCTGTCTGCTTGTCTGTCTGTCTGTCTGTCTGTCTGACCCGGCCCGGCTTCGCCCAGCTCCTGGTGGGGAGCATCTCATTTAATTCATATAAGTAGTCATATAAGCTCCCGTTCCCGACTATCTGTCTGTCTATCTGTCTGTCTGTCTGTCTTTCTGACCCGGCCCGGCTTCACCCAGTCCCTGGTGGCGAACATCTCATTTAATTCATATAAGTAGTAATCTAAGCTCCCGTTCCCGACTATCTGTCTGTCTGTCCCGGCCCGGCTTCACCCATTCCCTGGTGGGGAGCATCTCATTTAATTCATATAAGTAGTCATATAAGCTCCCGTTCCCGACTATCTGTCTGTTTGTCTGATCTATCTATCTATCTGATCTGATCTATCTACCTACCTATCTATCTATCTATCTATCTATCTATCTATCTATCTATCTATCTATGTTCGGCCCGTTCCCGTTTAAAAATATAGATAGAATAGAAGAATAGATAGATTGGTAGTAGAAAATATGATTGGGAGAGATCTATCTAAAGTAAACTTACCAAGATATCACCAATAAATGGTGTGCGGTGGGTTGACTGCAAACGATATGCAACTAACTTTCTATCACAAAAAAATTACTTTTTTTTTTTACGAACGAAAATCTTTCGCAGGCTCGTCCTACATTCTGCCCTTCTTCTCTATTTCCTCTCATACATTCTTTCATTCAACATCTCTTTTGAAGCAATTCTTTTTTTTTTTTTTTTTTTTATTAAAACAAACTTTAATCTAACTATGACACTTCAATGTCATTCTGACACTCTCATTCTGTTTCTGGGTCACTCTGCTCATTCAGCACATTATTAATTTCCTGCTGATCGACTGTTTCTGATAATTCAGTTAATCCAGATAATCCCTGAGCCATTTCCACATTTTTCATCTTACATGCAAATCTGATGTGCACAGAGTTTATAACGAGAGCTGGTAACATCCGTTTTCGTAACTTACTCAACAACAATCCAGCTGCACTAAATAAGCGCTCTACTGCTGCTGAGGACACTGGTATGGCCAAAACAATTTTCACACTTGATTTTTGCAATAGAAACCTATGTTCATTTTTCCAATAATTTAATGGTTGTGAAGTTGATTGCCGTAATTTTTGAAACATGGTGACTTCATCCTCGAGGCATTTGTTTCTGGGGTCATCAAACGTAAGTGCTTTGTTTGGTGGAGGATCAAAAAATAAGTCAAAATTGCTTTTTGGCTTTTGTTCTACAATTCCTGCTACTTCACATACAGCAGATGATTCAAAACAAAGATTTAAATCCTTAATTAATGAAATAACAGTTGGAACAACAGACTTAGAAAAAGCGATCCAATCAATGGCCCATTTATTGGTGTCCACATTCCCTTTCTTCTTAGTAACAACTGACTTGACCATGTCTTCTATCTTGGCTTTAATGTCAACTCCAGAAAAGAATGCTGCAGTAACTCCAGAGAACTGCCGCAATATGGCCAAAGTTTTTCTCCTATAATTTTCTGAAAGTTCTGAAAATATTTCTTCACCATGCTGCTGGAAGTTTCTTCGTTGATATCAACAATAACTTTGTACAACTGGTAGTCACAAACAATCTTGCATCAGCTCCAGCAGAAATGCCTTGCGGGTTCAGCCGCCTGTTTCACTTCATTACAAGTTTGTGCAGTTGTCCACCAAGCATTCTGTGACCCAACGTGGTCATGCTTTTATCTCAGTCATGCTTCTGGATGGAGGTGGTGTGAGGGGGACAATCTCTTTTCCCCCTCATTACTTCAGTTCGGGCTGACGCGCCCGCCTTCAGCGGGGGCTCCTTTCTTTGACAATGGTCAACATGGGTGTAACGCGCCATACATTTGAGAATGTTAAAAAAAAATTAATGTGCTGTTGAAGCAAAATAAAAAGATGAGTTTAAAAATTTTCACTATTTAAATAGATGCATTATTTGTATGAAAACTATGAAAATGCCTTAAAGATTATATCAATATTTATTATAACTCATATGCCTCTAAATAACTGTAGACAAAGAGTTTATAAATCTTTTAAAACCATGCAAGAATCTCATCATCATCATCATCAAGTGCCGTGCCGGCTGGCGTAGGCGTTCATGGCTCTCCACAGATCTCGGTCTTTGGTTTTCTGGATCAACTCTGCTGCTGATATTCCCCCATGCCACCGTCTCAATCCATCCAGCATCATTTCTCTTGGTCTGCCTCTGCCTCTCTTCCCCTCGATCTTTCCAGTTGTTACAATGTTCTCCAATGCCTCTCTTCTCATCACGTGACCGAAGAAAGATGTTTGTCTCTGTCTCATTGTTGTATATAATGTTCTAGTTTCATTAGCCTGTTTCAGGCAGTCGTTGTTAGTTGCTCTGGCAGTCCAAGGAATTCGCAACATTCGTCTCAGGAACCACATCTCTGTTGCTTCTAATTTCTTCTTAATTTGTTCATTTACATTCCAAGATTCACTTCCATACAGCAAAACTGGTTCTACATAGCATTTCAGCACTCTCTTTCTTACATTCAGTGATAGTGACTTATTGCATCAGATACTCTTCATTTTCTGAAATGCGGCCTTTGCCTGCCCTATTCTGCTCCTAATCTCTGTTGTACATCTTCCATCTGATGTTATAAATGCCCCTAGGTATCTACAATTATCCACTTGGTTAAGGATTTTTCCTTCTATTTCTATGTCACATTTTGGTGTCACCATTTTCTTTGATATTACCATTGTTACTGTTTTCTTGATATTCAAGGAGAGTCCTTTCCTTGCACTCTCTGTTACTACAACATCTAATAATTGTTGTAGGTCTGTTGAATTATCCGCCACCAATATTGTGTCATCTGCATAGCGTATAATATTTATATTATGACCTCCAACTAGTATTCCTGGCATTTCTTTGATCTCTCTCATTATTACTTCGCTATACAGGGAGAAAAGATCTGGTGACAAGACACACCCCTGTCATACTCCTAGCTTTATCTGTTCGTAACTACCCTCTTTATTTCCCATTTTAATTGCTGCTACTTGGTTCCAGTAAACATTCTTTATTATTCTTAAATCTTTTCCATCAATGTTAATATCTTCCAACATTTTAATCAGTTCATCATGTTTTACTTTATCAAATGCCTTAGTATAATCTATGAAGCACAAATATATGTCTCTCTGTTTCTCTATTGACCTTTCTATTAGTGTCCGCAGTGTATAAATTGCATTGTTTGTGCCCTTTCCTTCCACAAATCCATACTGTTCTTCACTAATTTCCATTTTTATTTTCTTTTTGGTTCTTCTCATTATGATTCTGAGTAGAAGATTAGTGATATGATTTATAAGGTTAATTGTACGAAAATCTTCACAATCAATTGCTCCTGGTCTTTTTGGTATAGCTATAAATACAGATTTCAGCATATCACTGGGTAAATATCCACTACTGTAAATATCATTCAACATTTTGGTTAATATATCTACTCCAAATTCTCCCAATACTTCTAATTCTTCTATTGTGATTTCATCTGGCCCAGCCGTTTTTCCTTTCTTCATATATTTCATAGCGTCAGCGACTTCTTCTTTTAGAATAGGTGGACCTTCTAAGTTCCTATCTTCTGTTAATTCTTCCCTTTCTCCATCATATAATTCTCTAATATACTCATTCCACCTCTTCATTATAGCACCTTCCTCTAATAATATATTTCCTGTTTTTGATTTCAAGCACCCTGTATTTATTCTTATTTTTCTTCCTGTAAGCTCACTGATTTGTCTGTGCATATTTTTTGTATCTTTAATAGAAGTTAATTCAATTTTTTTTGCATTGCTCGTTTAACCAACTTTCTTTAGCCTTCCCACATTTATCTTTTATTTCTTTATTTATCTTAGCGTATTCTTGTTTGTCATTTTCACTTTGTTTTCTTTTGTCCATCAGTTTTAAGATTTCTTCATTCATCAATTTTTTCTTAGCTATTTTGCCTCTCTCCGGTAATACTTCTTTGCTAGTTTGATGAATGGAGTCCCTTAACATTTCCCATTGTTCATTTATACTCTGTATTTTAGCTATCGCATTGTACCTATTTTTCACAGTCACTCGGTATAGTTCTTGAATTTCTTTATCTATTTTCAGAACCTCTTTATTAAGTCTCATGTTCTTAACCATTTTTTTCCCTCTCTTTAATCTTACTTTTATTTGTCCACATAGTGGTACATGATCACTATTACAGTCAGCACCAGGCATTGTCTTTACATTAATTAAAGCATTTCTAAATCTTTTATTAATTAGTATGTAGTCAATTTGGTTGCGTATTTTCTTATCAGGGCTTTTCCACGTGTACAGTCGTCTTTTATGGTGTTTAAACAATGTGTTTCCAATGATCATATCATTGATATTTGCCCATTCTATTAGCTTTTCCCCTCTTTCATTTCTTGTACCTAAACCATAATTCCCCACTACATCCTCCATTTTCCCCTTTCCTACTTTTGCATTAAAATCACCAAGTATTATTTTTATTTCTTGTGATCCAATTTGAGCCATCACCATTTCTATTTCGTCATAAAAGTGTTGTATTTCTTCATCACTACTGCTTGTTGTTGGTGCGTATACTTGTATAATGTTTATGTCTATTGGTTTGCCTTTGATTTTTACCATAATAACTCTATCTGAAATACACCAGTATCCATTAATTGACTTGGCTGTTTTTTCGTCTAATATTATCCCTACACCTTTTTCATGTGTATCCCCTCCAGAATAAATTATTGTGTGATTGTCAGCTATAATTTTGCCCGATCCCTTCCATCTCATCTCACTAATGCCTAGTATATTCATTTTCTTTTGATCATTTTCAAGAATCTATATATAAAATAATAGCAGTGTTATTAAAAGTTATGCCCCTTGAAATAACTTTTATTATGTTAAGTCCCCTTGCTATATTGAAATGATAATGTAAATTTAATTATTAAATTTTAGTAATAAATACTATTTTAGTTAGTAAAAAACTATGACAGTCGGTTGCACAGGAATAAAAAGAAGTGTAGAAAATTTCATCTCAATCGGATGGACCGTTCGCGAACGCAGCAAATACATCCCCAACCACAAACATACAGTCTCTTTTATAGATATAGATAATTTTATCACACGACAAAACGAATCCAATGGTATTTTAACGAAGCCTGTACAGTACGGAAATTCTAAGCAGAGATATTAATATTTTAGTGTCATGATCTACAACAAAGAATTTGCACAGGAATCTGAGCAAATGAGCAGGTCTGCTCACTGTTTCTAGTAAACTAGTATTTAATGTTTACCACTGCAAGATCTCACACATTTTATATCTGGAGTTTTCGTGGTGAAGTGGTTAAGCCGCCTGCACTGTCTATCTTACGATCTGAAGGTCATGCGTTCAATGCCCAGATTGCATCTTTCAGATCACACCTATATTTTTTTCGAGGACTCTTGGGGGTCATTGCTGGGGTTCTGGAGTTGCTGCTTTGTGCGATGCTTTCAGCAAACGGCTTGCTGTTCTGCAGAAAGAGAGAGAGAGAGAGAGCTAGATAAGGTTAAACCCAATGCAATTAATTTGACTCTTTAAACTTTAGTTCTTCTTACTTTAGTACATATTTTATATTTGATTTTCTCTTCAGCCACCCAGACTTTGACTTTAGCTCACCCAAGTTCAGTTGGGTCAAGGTGTGAACTGTAAAGTGAAAGCTGAAGAGGTGTGTCCATGCTCCGTGAGTATATTGTCATCTGATAAACCTGAGTCTTCTTTATCTGCCTCACAAGTTGCCACAATTCTGGTTTCAACTCGGTGGCATCAAAGTGAACATGTTGTTTTGCAACTCATGTCTTCATCTCATCTTGTGGATGTGTCCTGGAACAATTTGTTATGGACGGGCTCCAACAGAAAGTAGCAATAGCTGATGTGGAATTGGCTCATTCATAGTTGAGGAATATGATGTGCTGATTGTGAAAAGAATACAGCTAAAGCTAAATTCTCCAGAGGTTGAGGGATTCCATTCAGGCTGTTAATGAGTTACAGAAAAGACAGCCATTCTGTTTATACAGGCACACTCCTCTGCAAATAAGATCTGGAGTAAGACAAGGTTGTGTCCTGTTCCCTCTCTTGTTCATAACATATATAGACAACATATGTAAAGAAACCAGCCAAACAGAGACAGCAAGAGTACCGCATGATGAGAACACAGAAGAAGAAACATCTGCAAATCTAACCATTAGAGAACTCGTGATTGCGGATGACCAAGCACTAATAGCAAAATCAGAAGCTGAATTACAAGACCGCTTGAATAATATAAACGAAATGTGTAGGGAACATAACATGAAAATTAGCACAAGCAAAACAGAGGTAATGACTATAACTAAAGAAGAAAAGAAGAAAAAACAACAACAATTCACCTAAACAAACATCCCTTGAAACAAGTAAAGAGTTTCAAGTACCTAGGAAGTATAATATCATCAAATAGCAGATCAGAAGACGAGATCGAAAATAGGTGCAATAAGGCAAGCCAACTCATTGGACAAATGGCACCAATACTAAAGAACAAACATGTATCAATAACTACTAAGAAAGCACTTTACAACACAATCTTCCTACCAACTCTATGCTACCAATGCCAAACCTGGACAATGACAGAAAAAGAAAAGAAAAATCACAATAACAGAAATGAGATTCCTGAGAAGAATACTCAACATATTAAGAAAAGATAACCTCAGAAATGAAGAAATCAGGACTAAAGTGGGGGTTAAAGCAACACTAGATTTTATTAGAAAGCAGCAAGTCAAATGGTTTGGCCATGCAAGTAGGTTACCAGTCAAAAGCATACCACAACAAGCAACGATGTACAGACCAGATGGAGACAGAGGAAGAGACTGACCACGTAAACGTTGGACGGAGGGAATAGTAGAGTCCATGGGAATATCGATATATGAAGCCCATAATCGGGCACTCTCACGATGTTTATACTTCACCTCGACACCGCAAGGTACAAGTAGAACATGATGAGATGAGATGAGATGAGACTCCTCTGCAAAAGTAGCTAAAGTTAGTTACATGTCGATTATAGGACATTTCAGTCAACCCCAGCATTCCATGCTTTTTGTGATTTACTACAGTTATTTATGTTCAGTAGTTTGCCAGTTTCTGAATGACTGATATTCATACCATAGAAATCAACGTAAGGCGTTCTGTTTTTAAATTGTCTGTGTCCAACCACTAACCCTCAGTCTGACACAATGGGGAACAAATTAACAAACTAACTTTATTTTTAAAGGGTCACAAATTGGGCACGCAGGCCCATCTTACATTCAGCCCTTCCAACCACCTATCTTTCGTTCATCAGTTATATATTGTGCACGTTACATTCACATATATTGGCACCTTGCCGTCTTGACAGACGATAGTTTGTGCTTTAAAAAGGCATAATAACTTTTACCTATGGCCGTAGCGAATGTGACTGATGAGACCAATTCGCGCTGTAAATGTTCGTTCACAGTGGGTGCATGTGAACACGTGGTCATTTCCACCATCATGCACCATCTTACGTCTCACACGCTCGGTGTGTGACTTATCTGCAATAATTTTCTCCTTTGTCTTTATTCCATTTCTGATGTTTGCCCTCCATGCAACACGTTCAGCTGCGGCTTGCTCCCAATGTGCATTATCAATGCCTGTATCAATCATGTCCCACTTACACACATCTTTGTATTGTAGTAGAGGCCGACCCTGAGATCTCTTACCCATCTGTAATTCACCAAAGAAGATGTCCTTTGGTATTCTACCATCATTCATCCTCCTAAGATGTCCTATCCATCTAAGTCTACGAAGACTGAGCATGGAATAAACTGTCACACAACCTGATCTTTCCAATACTTCAGTATTTGTGATTTTGTCTTGCCACTTAATACCAAGAATTCTTCACAGACACCGCATATGAAAGCTGTTTAAACGTTTCTCTTGGTGTGAGTAAGTTGTCCAGGTTTCACTGCCATAAAGAAGAGTACTAAGGACACAGGCTTGATAGACAAGGAATTTTGTTTTGGCATTAAGCGTCCTGTTCTCCCAGACTCTTTTTCTTAACCTGTTCATTGTTGTTGCTGCCTTACCAATCCGGATGTTGATTTCCTGATCTAGGGATAATCTGCTATTTACCACTGATCCTAGATATGTAAAATGGTCTACCATCTCTAGTTCGGTGTCGTCAATAAAGATTGATGGTACCCCATGTGCAACTTGTGACATAATCTGTGTCTTCTTTTTGCTAATTGTTAAACCAAATTCAGAACAAGCATTGGAGAATGCAGATAGTAGACATTGCAATTCTTCCTCAGAGTGGGTCGTAACTGCAGCATCATCTGCAAAAAGCAACTCTCTGATCAGTACCCTCCTGATTTTGGTCTTGGCCTTCAATCTCTGAGCATTGTAGAGGCCGCCATCTGAACATGAGTGAATGTATATACCACCATCCTGATCACGAAAGGCATATTTCAGTAGAAGGGAAAAGTATATTCCAAAGAAGGTGGGAGCTAGTACACAACCTTGCTTAACTCAACTTTTGATTTCAAACTCTTTAGAAGTTGCACCATGAAACTTGATTATACCCTTCATGCCTGTGTGGAACGATTCCACAATGGACAGAAGAGTTGGTGGGCAGCCAATCTTCTTTAGTGCCTTGAACAGACCCTCACGACTGACCAAATCAAATGCCTTTGTGAAGTCGATGAAGGCAATAAACAGTGGTTGATTCTGTTCACAGCATTTTTCTTGCATTTGTCGCAATGAGAATATCATATCAATGGTAGACTGGTTCTGTCGAAAGCCACACTGTGATTCGGGGTAGACTTGATCTCCTAGGACTTGAAGTCTGCGCAGAACAATTCTGGCAAATACTTTTCCAACAATACACAGATGTGAGATACCCCTATAGTTGTTGCAGTCACTCCGATCGTCCTTGTTCTTGTACAGTGTTATGATGCTTGAATCTTGAATCTTTGAAATCCTGTGGGACTTGTCCTTCTCGCCAGCATAGCTCTATTAGCTGGTGGATCTGTAGAGTGAGTGTGTCTTGCCCACTCCTGATAACCTCTATTGGAATCCATCCTTACCTGGAGCCTTGCCAGGTGCAAGTTAATTTATAGCACACACTTCTGTTATGGTGGGAAGTGTGTCCAGATGGTCAAGAGTTGGTAGAGCCTCTATGGTGTTGAGGGCATCGTCCGCTAATTTGGTCTCACTTGAGTAAAGCTCCAAATAGTGCTATACCCATCTGTCCATCTGCTGTTTCTTATCAGTTATTATTTCTCCAGTCAAGGTTTTCAATGGTGCACTTCTTTTGATCACTGGACCACAGGCTTTCTTTATTCCTTCATACATGCTTCTTATGTTTCCCTTATCACTTGCGATTTGAATGGACTCACATAACTTGATGCAATAATCATTTGCACACTGCCTGGCAGCCTTTTGCACATCCTTCCAAGCTTGCCTTAGCTCACTCAGAGTGTTACGTGTTGGTCTTTCCTTGTTTCTTAAGAGAGCTATCTTCTTCTTATCAATCAAGGGCTGCAGGGTCTCGCTGTTTGCCGCAAACCAGTCCTGCCTCTTATGATCCACAGTGCCGTAAACCCCTACGGCAGTTTTATAAAGAGTTTCCTTAAGTTGACCCCACCCCGGGCTGTCCGTACCTGCAAAGACACAGAGACGTCTTAAAGATCGCCATCATCACAAAGACACCATTCAAGGAAGCAATGCAGAGGGGCGAGACAGCCACTGGTATAGCACAAGCCGAAAGAGATCAACTTCAAAAACAGATAGACGAATTGAAGAGACAAGTCAAGGCACTGCTGTCGCCGACCCCAAATAACAGCAACGACAAACTACTAGCGGAAATGAAGGAGATTCAGCAAAAAATTAAGCAAGAAGTAGAACACATGGCACTGATTAAGAAGGAGAATGAAGAGATCCTGCGAACCATTAAATCAGAGCGAGAACTACAGAAAGCTGAAATTAAAATACTCCGAAACAAAACCACAAAAGCTGAACAAGAAACTACAGAGAAATCGCAGGATGAAAACCAAGAAACCGAGCCGGAATCACAAGCGAAAGCCAGCAGCCCAACCACGACGCCCGAAACATCCAAAGGGAAGCCAATATCCCACCTGACGTCCGAAGAAAACTGAGATGAGCACGCTGTGGTCGGCATAGGGAACGTCCCAAGGCCAGATGACCCGTTCCCTGAGATACTGAGACACTACGAACTCAAGTGCCAGGAATACAGAAAGCACATGGAGGAAAAAGAAAAGAAGTACGGGAAACCAGTGCCCTGCAGTATCGCCACAAAGCCAGAGATAATAATCGATGATAAATTCCCATGGCACTACTACATTTAAGACGGAGAAATCATCCCATGGCTGAGCTCGGAGGAAGCAATCAAAAGACAACAACAACTCAAACGCAGGAAGCCGAATGAAAGAAAGCGCAAGGAGGCACATCACATCGAAAAGCTTCTACAGTTACTTCACAATTGAGAAGACAAAAATACCAAATAAAAAGTTAACATAAAAGATGGAGAGAGAATACCATGGCTGACCGCGGAGGGAAAAAGGGAATGGCCGAAGCTAAAACTCGAAGATGAAAAAAAGTACAAGAAGGAAAATAGAAACGTCGAAAAGCTCCTACACAAATTACACAACGAAGGAGACTAAATGACCTAATAAAAAGTCCTTATAAGGACTGCAGCCAGTAAAGCCAGACGAGCCAGGAGCCTACACCAACAAAGAAAACCACAACAACAGAAGAGCACAAAGGATAGCCGCCGACCACTGCTGACGTCACAGACACAAACGCTACATAACCAGTCCGAGATAGGACTCACAAGAGAAGAATTAGGGTGAATAAACCCACAAAAACCACGTACCTCAACAATAACCACAGCTGATGAAGCAGGTTAGACGAGGACAAATTTGGAATTTTTGTTTTTGAAATTTGGAATTGGACCCCACCATTCATTTACTGTACAATTTTCTGGTGTATCAGTGAAAGCGTCTTCAAGTTGCTGTTAAAACTGAAAGCACTTTTCAGGATCGTGAGTGTTAATAATATTAATCCTGGGGCTAGATTTGTGTTTAGCTGTGTAGATTCTCTTTGATCTCAGCCTAACCCTTGCAACAACCAAAGAATGATCCATATCACAGTCAGCACTGTGGTAACTTCGAGTCAATGATATATGGTTCAGATGTTGTCTCCGTGTGATGATGAAGTCCAGCTGGTGCCAATGGCCAGATCTTGGATGTTTCCATGTGACCTTATGCATCTCTTTCGTTTTAAAAAAGGAGTTTGTAATACATAGGTCATTTCTGGTGCAATGCTCCAGCAGCCTTTGCCCATTTTCATTCATGCGACCGATGTTGTATTTTCCAAGGCACACTGGCCATGAACTCGAGTCCTTGCCCACACGAGCATTGAAATAACCGAGCATATAAATGTAGTCAGATTTTGGAACTGCCTTGATCATGGAGTCTAACTCCTCATAGAACAAATCCTTCATATCATCAGAGGAATCAAGTGTCGGTGCACATGCAGTAATAACGGTGGCAAAACCACAAGAGGTTGCCAAGCGCAGGAATAATAGTCTTTCATTTCCTCCTGCTGGAATTTCAATCATTCCCAGTAGCGAATTCTTCACTGCAAAGCCCACACCGTGTTGCCTTTTTTCTGCCTGCCCTCTACCCTTCCAAAAAAAGGTGTAATTGTTTTCCCTGAGTGACCCTTCCTCAGCGAGGCGAGTCTCCTGCAGGCCAGCAATATCAATGTTAAGACGATTGAGTTCGGCATCAATCACAGCCGTTTTTCTCACATCGTCAATATTGGTCAAGTCAGTGGAAAATCCTGGACACATGGTTCTCAGGTTCCAGGTTGCAAGCCGTAGCTTGAGGTTTCTATTTTTCTTTTTATTTGTACCTGGTGCATTGGTTTTACAGCCTGCAATTCAGATTTTGCCCTAGCCCCAAGCACCCATTGAAGCAGGCAGGCTGTGGCGGATCAGCACCCAATTGGCTGGGGGCTGGCTGCCCAGCTAGAGGCGGGCGGTAGCTGATCAGTGACACCTGTAGGTGTCTCCCACCATCAGAGGCAACGCGTGGCGCTCCATGTCTACGCCAATTGACAGGGACTTATAACCCATAACAGTTGCCTCTCTCTTCGATTCCGAGACCAGTTAAGACCAGGGATGGAGTTATTGTCTCTCCACAGCACAAAGCCTGGGCTAAAATATAGAGATCATGTATTGCCCAGCAGCATGATCCCTCTCTCGGCCTGCCTAGTTCACTCCAGAGGAAAGGTAACACCTCTTCATCTGGAACAAGACAAGCTGCAGAAGCTGCCGGATCAGCAAAGCAATGCTCTATTCGATCCTAGACCAGCCGCCAACCAAGGCTTAGGGCCTAACATACCTACATTCACATTAGAAAAAACAAAAACATTGTTAAATGAAAGTTGTGAACATAATGCATATTACCATGTTATGAGACTCGAATGACTTACATTCCATATCCACCCCAGTCATTATATTAAGCGAGCGCAAATATTAAGATACATCTGATTACCGGGAACCTGGAAACGTGCTCAAAGCATCGCCAAAAGTAGTTAAATTTTGTTGCATATCCTTTACAGGAAGTCGCAGTCAAGCCCAGCATTGTTGACTGTTTGTGATTTCTTGGCAAGTTTACGTTCAGTAATTTGCCATTGGTTTTTGAATATCAGACACTCATACCATTGTATAGAAACCAACACAGGCAGTCTGCTGCCAAATCGCCCGCAGCTGTGTTTCGAATGTGGTATGCGGGATTACAAATTGTGTCCATAACACCTTCACCATGGAGCAAGTGCAGAAATAGTCAGATGAAAACAATTCCTGACAATGTGCTACCATCGGTCAACTGACATGTACTGACACTTGTTTTGTTAACTCACGTAAACTTAGAGACATAATAATAGAAGCTACTTTTATTCTTTTATTCATGTGTGACTGAAATGTTTAATTAAGAAAATATTTATTTTGTGAGTTAGAAAACAATAGAATTACAAATTAATATTAGTAATATGCGTAGACATTTTGCTACAAAAGTGATATCTAAAATCTAAGATGTTTGGGAATAGGTTTTTCTCTAAAGTAGTAAAATGTCACTCAATATTTGTCCCATCTCATCATCTTATCTTGTTCCTCTTGTACCTTGAGGTGTCGAAGTGAAGCATAAACAGCTGAAGAGTTCATTTATGGGCTTCATGTATTGAGATTCCAGTGGACTCCACTATTTCCTCTGTCCATCATTTACATGGTTGGCAGTAGGAAACATCCTCTGCTGGCATGCTAGGCCAGTCACAGGTTTAGGACAGAAAAAATCTTGACCAAGGGGAATCTGTCCCCCTTTACGAGCCAGAGCCCCATTGGCCCATGACCTTGCTGTCATGGTTTCCCGGTCTGCACCACGGGGAGGTGAGGTTGACTTGTGTAGTTTGGGGGTCATCGGCAGGCTACACATTTTTGCTTTTCATCCCTCCTGAGGGAGGCTAGCCGATCCTAACCCTACTGGCTGCAGGGCCAGGTGCAGACCACACCTTGTAGACCAGTATTTCTTTTTACGTTCAGTAGTTTGCCATTGATTATAGCGACTGGGTTTATAAGGATGGACAGGGAATGTAAGTCCTTCAAGACAGGCCATACAGGACTGAAATAACCTCCTATAGCTGCAGGACATTGTCAAGGCTTGAATATCCTGAAGTTTGATACTTTGGACTTAAAGAGTTAACAGATTCTGTGCGAAACAAAAAGCACGTTTGGACCAAACAAAAATGGATGACGGAAAATGGGAAGTAGGGTGTGTCACAGTTAGACTTAAAATTTGTCAATGTATTATTAAAATGCAATGACATTTTTGCAATATGTAAGCCCATGGCAGATATTGGGAGTCCCTTAGATGATTAATCATCCCATGACAATTAATCAATTAAAACTTAAGTTTCTCAGACAATCCCCCAACCACAAGACGATGGCAACCGCAGTGTTATATGTTTCATATTTCTCTTTCAGTTGTATTAAGTAATAGTTATCTTGAAACAGTCATAACATCTGATGGGAGATGCCTTGAAGAGATTAGAACAAGAATCACTATGTCAAAGGTTGCCTTTTGCAAGATGAAAAAACATACTGACCAATAAAAAGAAGTCAATTGCAACGAGAAAGTGTTGAAGTGCTATATAAAACCTGTACCTCCAGGAAAGTTAACCCGGTCAACAAATGCCCAAAGTCGGAGGTGTTGACCTAATGGTGCAAGAACGCAGCCCTGCAGTAAACAGGCACAACACAATCACGTCCGAAAAAACTCTGGATGAATACAGAAGAAGAAGAAGAACCTGTACTCTTGTATGGATATGAAACATGGACAATGAACAGACAAGCTGAAAAACATCTGATGGCCGTGGAAATGTGGTTTCTGAAGAAAATGCAAAGAATACCATGGACAGACAGAAAAACCAATGAGCAAATCCTACAAGAAGCAAAGTAACACTGTAAACTAATTAGATAAGTTAGACGCAGACTGTCTAAATGTTTTGGGCACTTTATGAGAAGGCATAAACTAGAGAACTTGGTAACAACTGGTAAAATTGAGGTGAAAAGAACGGGGAAGGCAGAGAAGTAAATATCTGGATGGCTTGGCCATGTGGCATGAGGGAGACAAGAACACAGAGCTGATCCACGACTCTGGTGATCATGTGAGATGGCGATGAGTTATATGAACATTTCATATTTCTCTTTCAGTTTACTAAGTAGTAGTAGTGTAAAAATTCATATATGTTTCATATATCTCTTTCAGTTAGTAGTAAAGTGAATGTTTCATATTTCTCTTTTAGTTTACTAAGTAATTTCATATTTCATATATGTTTCATATATCTCTTTCAGTTAGTAGTAAAGTGAATGTTTCATATTTCTCTTTCAGGTGTCCAGTGTAAAATGTTTGTGATCTAACCAATTGTGAAGCTGAAAGGTGACGATATGGTTTTAGTATTGTGCACTCTAGTGCTGTTCCTGCGGCTCACTGCTTCTTATTATATCATGTGCCACGCAGGCCATAAATGGGACGTGGAGAAAAAAATGTGTATGTTTTGTGACAATGACACATATATGCCTGAAGACGAACATTTTCACACTGAGTGTTTTCCGTGTGCTAAAGTAAGAAATAACAACACTGAATATGTTATCAGAGAGTGCAGCTTTGAAGAAAATGCTTTAATTGGGAGTTACAGACAAACTGATAAGAACAGCTGCCTGTCTGACAAATTCTTCATAGATGTCAACAGTGTTGGTGTAAAAGTGTGCCAAGTGAGAATGATGCCCTGTAGACAAGGGCAGTTCCTTGTGTCTGGGGACAAGTGCTCACCATGCGCTCCAGATACATACATGGTGGACGATGATCACAATAACACGGCTTGCAACCCGTGCCAACAGCTACCCCACAACCTGGAAGTTGATAGCTATGTTGCCACAGCTTGCAACATCAGCCGCGACAGCACATCTATGACTGTTGGCTTACCTGTGGACACGGCATCTTTCAATAGTTCCCACCTGCCAGACGTTTGCAAGAAATACCTAGGTGAAAAAATCCACCTTGTTGACATGAATAAGGCAGGCAATTCTACAGGTAATGTTGATGATTTGTTCATAGTTTACATTCATCTTTTTCTAATGAATAGACAATTCTACAGGTAATTTTGATGATTTGTTGATAGTTTGTTTACATTCATCTTCTTCTTCTGCCATTATTTCCTATAGAACTTCAAGCATCTCATGCCAAACTGTCCTAATGCTTTCTATTGGAGCTCTCCCTATTATTTATCCCTGTCTCTCATTCATTTCTCTGTGTGTTTGTAGGCCTCTCTCTATGTCATTGACCCTGTGGGGGTGCAGTCAAGGACACTCTATTTACACTATTATCCGGTTTCCTCAGGTTTCCTATCCAGTACCAGTGCCTCTTCCTCACCTCTTGATTGATTGATTGATTTAGGAACCGACATCACAGCATTCGGGACATTTCATAAGCCCTCCGTCCCCATCCCCAGCAGCCAGCGAAGAGTTCCAACACTAATAATACCAGTAGAAATCTGATTATATGTCCGTCTCGTCTTTCCTCTGAGCGTCGATCGTTGGCCAGATCCCCTTGTCACGCCTCGCTGTCGCATTCTTGCCAGACCATGGTGATCCATTTGCTCCTCCGAGGTGTACACGTGCTCCCACAAGGCCGCAATCACGTCTGCCTTATCATGCATCAGTACTCCACCAAGTGTTGCAGAGCCAGCCAATCTGTCCACCTGTTCATTCCCCAGCACACCAGCATGCCCTGGAGAAAAGATCCAGGCGATGCTTGTCACCCGTGACTTCCGAAGCGAGGCAAGCCACTCTGCACGAAGCTTGCCTGTCCTCACCCTACTCAGCATGCTTTCTGAGTCAGTTATAATCACGATGTGTGTGTGTATCGTATTCTCCATCGGAAAGCTGCACTGACCGCCTCCACCTCCATTCTTAAGCTGGATGTTGTCGTATCATACGCCAGGCTCTCCTGGACCAAACTTCAACCATTAGCTTTTGCTAAGAACCCTCCAGGCACTTCTCCTGCCTCTCAATACTGAACCATCTGTGTATATAATCACATCACCCGGGCGAGCATTATCCTGAATTAGTTGCTGGATTTCCACTTCCGTGGCCTCTGCTGGCCACTCCCTGCACTCCTGGCTCAATGTGATTATAACTCTGCACAAGTCTGACTGCTCCGCTGGCACTCTGACCCACTCCTCTCCTCGCCTAATGTTCTCCAAGATGCACACATGACTGATCGTATCCTCCGCCTGAGCCATCCATGATTTCCCTCATATCAGTCGCTAACCCTTAACTGCGTCCAGTGCCTCATGCAACGGGTGATCTGTGTCAGCAGCTACTCTGAGGTATGCCTTCACCTGCATCACCTTGTGCCCACCAGCAACAGTAGGCAGGTCAAGGATGTAACGCATACACACTACTGGGGTGTCTCTGGTGCATCCCAGAATGACCCGCATAGCTTCGTTCTGTATGCTTCCTCATTTGCTGGAATCTTGTTCTCTCCCTAAGTTCCACATGAGTATAGTAGAGCTTCTTTTCATCCTCGTTTTCTGTTGTCATGGTTGGTTAGATTGTGCAGCTAATCTATTGGCTTAGCTAGTTCCGCACCAGTTCTCCTTAGCTACGACATACATGATGCTACTGATGGTATCCCTCCATGTCATCATCTTTCACCTTCAAGCTTCATTTCTATCAGTTTGATTCTGTCTCTTCTGTCACTGATCTCTCCGGTTGTCATGATTATCTTCACTGCCCCTCTTCTTATTATATTACCAAAAAAGCACAGCCTCTTTCTTATTCAGTCAATCAGGTGCCATCTCCACAATGAAGGTTGGTTGCAATGGATCTCCAACACACTCTCTCTCTCTCTCTCTCTCTCTCTCTCTCTCTCTCTCTCTCTCTCTCTCTCTCTCTCTCTCTCTCTCTCTCTCTCTCTCTCTCTCTCTCTCTCTCACCTTCACTGTATATTCTGTTAGGCTAATGTTTGTCAATCTCTTGATGTTATCTTCCCACTTGTATTGTTGTCTACCGCTTGTTCACTTGCCCTCAACCTTAGACTCCAGTTTGATTTTTATAAGAGTGTTACTGTATTTTACGGACTATAAGACGCTACGGACTATAAGAGGCACCTTAATTTTTAAGCAATTTTTTAATAAAATAACATTTTTACCATTTTTATTATTAGATTGCAAAGCCAGACTAAAAAAAAAATTCTTAGTTTATAAAACCGAACTGACCTTTAAAATCCCTGAAAATTGTCATCTGAACTTTCTTCTTCTTCTTCTTCTTCCTCATCATCGTCATCGTTGTCCTCTTCATATATAAGATGGTCTTCACTGCCATCAAGAGCTTTACTTATGCCGCACTTCTTGAAAGATTTAACAATAATATCTTCTCTCACTCTAGACCACGACTGAAAAATGTATCCACTGACACACATGTTTGATTTAGGTCGTTTTAAAGCTCCCTTCGGCATGAATTCATGTTGGGTTTTATCCATCATCCATTTGTTCCATTCCTCTCTCATATACACTTTAAATGGTTTATTTATCGAGACATCAAGAGGTTGCAATTGTGAAGTCAGTCCTCCCAGAATAACAGCCAGCTCTGTATTTTCCTGTCTCAATTTCTCTTTCACAGAATTTTTCAAATGACTACTAAACTGATCTAGCACAAGAAGAGAACTCTTCTTCAATAAAACACCTTTCCTTCTCTCCCACACTCTGTTAATCCATAATTTCATACCAGCCTCGTCCATCCAACCCTTGTCATGTACGTGAACAACAACGCCTGGCGGTATTTCAGAAGGTTTTGACATTGTTTTGCACTTGAAATTGATCATTGGATTAAGTTTAGTACCGTCAGCACAACATGAAAGGACAACAGCGTAGTGCATTTTTTCACGTCCACTTGTTTTTATAGTTACAGTTTTAGCACCTTTCATGACAACAGGTCTGTTACTCGGCACATCAAATGTCAGAGGAGTTTCGTCCATATTGAAATATGACAGTTGAATCCAATGTTGCCAGATAGAGATAGGTTTCCCGCGGCTTCGAATATATGGCCATTTTTAAGACTGGCGGGAATTTTAAATCAAACACTGGACATTCTTATATTAACTTCGAGTATAAGACGCACCTGAATTTTGGAGACAATTTTTTGAAGAAAAAAGTGCGTCTTATACTACGTAAAATATGGTATATCTTTTAACATGGCTGAAATATTTCACTTACCTCTTTCTTATTTCTTTCATCAACTCTCTTTTCACTCCATGTGGTTCTAGAACCTCTGTATTTGACTGTTTTTGTTTTCATGACATACAATATATTCTTTTGTATATCCACATCTCCAGGGCCTCTATTGGACTTTCTAATTGCTTGATCATTGTCCAGACTTCTGTGCTATATAGTCGTGTTGAATATACATAAGTTTTGGCAATTCTATTTTTTAATGTGTTGTTAATCTTTGAATATATTAATGCTGATTTCATGATGTTGAAAGCATTTTTGGCCATTGCTGTTCTCTTTTTGATTTCTGTTTCACTTCTGCCATCATCTACTTCTTATAGTTGTGTATAATACACCACTTTCATGAGCCTGTTCCATGCAGTCATTAGTTATTCTGGCCATTCAAGGTATTAGCATCATTCGTGTCAGAAACTACATCTCTGTTACCTCCAAGTTTCTCCTATATTCTGTTGAAAAGGCATTGTGACAACACACAACTCCTGTTCTCCTCTTTATGTGTATATGTATATGTGTGTGTTTGTGTGCGTGTGTGCGTGCGTGCGTGCATGCGTGCAGGGGGGAAGAGAGGGAGAAAGAGAGAATATGTTTGTATCTAATTGTTCTACTTGATATATAACCAAAGATTGGTTGGCTGGGAATATCCTGAAACACAGAAACTATGAAGTCTGAGGCATTGATTTGCAGATTAGTTGTGCCCTGAAGAGGACTTTCTTCTGTGGAAAAATGATGAACACTAGAATAAGGAGAACTGCAGTAAAGCTTAAAAAATTATAAATGAATCACCAAAATATTGTCTACAGGCTCCATGAACCAAGGGTTGTAGGTATCTCATTGTCTACAGACTACATGAACCAGGGGTTGTAGGTATCTCATTGTCTACAGACTACATGAACCAGGGGTTTTAGGTATCTCATTGTCTACAGACTTCATACTTCCCATATACAAACACATATTGATTATTGCTCCACAATCTTGGATGGATGCTCCAAATCAATAACAAAATGCCTTTATTCACTCCAGAAAAGGGCAGTATGTTTAATTATTGGTGAAAATTGGTGAAAAGCTTACCGACAATTCTAACCTACATAAACGTCTTCGGTTACTGCCACTCCAAAAACGCCTACTCTTTAATAAGGCTAAACTAATTCACAAAATCCTATTTCAAAATGCTCCAAGCTACCTTTGGCCATTGTTTAAATATAATGCAAGACATAGAGAACGACTAAATATACTTCATGCCCCTAAATCCAGGATAGATTTATATAAAACAAGCTTAGCATACTCTGCCGCTCAGTTGTGGAACAATCTTCCACAAGAAATCAAAGACACCACCAATCATTATAAATACATTCGCAACCTGTTTAAACACCACCTCAGTACAGACTACATCCCCCCATAAATAAAAACAAAAAAGACAATAATAATAGTAAATTATCTCAAACAACAACTAGCCAAAAAACATTCCCATATGTATGGCATGTTACACCTTCCTTAGGTATTTATAATGCCCATGATAAACATTGCCTTAGTGAGTCATTTGTTATTGATTATTTTTCATGCGTTTTAATGCTTATTGTTCTTTTGTTGTCAAAAATTTGCTTTATAAGTGATGTTGAATGAAAGAATGTATAAGAGGAAGTAGAGAAGAAGGGCAGAATGTCAGACGGGCCTGTGTGCCCAATTCTTAACCCTTTGAAAATAAAGATTTTCGTTCGTTCATTCGTTCGTTCAGACTCCATGAACCAGGGGTTTAGGTATCTCATTGTCTACAGACTCTATCCCAAAGCACACATCTACTCATGTCTACTTGTTATATAATTATTATCAATTAAGCAGGATGTTACTGAAGTCATGTCTTCTTTTTTTATTTCAGATCTTATGTCTACTGCACCATCAGTAAGAAATTTATATGTCTTGCACTGTCTGCTGATTGTTATCACAGCGATTTTTTTGTTATTTTAGTGATTGCTTTCATTGCACTTGTGGCAGCAAAAAGTAAATTTTATGTGTCATGTATGAAATACCTTATGGGTAAGCAAGATGCTGTGCAGATATGTCTGTACACAGGTATAGCTGTAGTGGTTGTGTGCATCCTTGTCACATTGATTTTATTAACCAAAGACTCTGAGTTGGGTATTTTTACTGTTTTAATTATATTTTTTGCAGTATTGTTCGCTTATGCTGTGATTATTGTAGGTATTCTGTATATGTTAATGTATCAACATATTTCCCAGAAAACTACTTGTGGATGTGAACAACCTTTACACAATGAGAAAACTAATTGTAAATATTAACATATCGAGATTACCTAGTGGTCGACCACTGAACAGGTGTCTTCTGTTGTGCTTGTATGTGGCTCCATTCCCACAGCATTTCCCTGACAACCAAAGCAGTTTCAGTTCATTGAAGAATGTTATTTAAGCAGTTGACATGCTCAAGAAGGACATGTAAAACAGTATTTGTCTTTTTATTTTTCTGTGCCATTTCTGTTCCATGTTGTAGCGTTGATGCCATTTAGAATGCTGTTAGACTATCTGATCTGTATTCTTCTTGAGAAAGGTTCATTTACTGAAATGTGTTGTGTTTTATTTATACTAGTCTCAGTAGTTTTATACAGGTTTTGTATTTACCTACTGTGGAGTTCATGCAACATAATAGGTAAATACAAAACTTGGAATGGCAATATCTTCAAAAACTGCACTGTCATTAAAAATACACCTTATATTATTTTAATTTATTATCCAACTGTGATTATTATTTTGTTTATCTGATCTGAGATCCTAGTCAGATGTGTCCCTATGTTTGTATTTATTGTTTCTCCACTTGCTTGAAACATATCTGTTCATTTCATGATATTTGAGATCTGTAGCTGTCCATGTGGCAGTGTCAGATCTGTGCCTTGTCTGTTCTGAGAGACATTTTTATGTTGTTACCTCAGGTTGTCTCAGAGGCTTGGGTTCCTGGCTTTTGGCTTCCCCTGGTTGTTATTTTTGCCATAGATTTCATTTCTAGCACATGTAATAAATAGAACATCCTACAGTGGTGTATGCTGCTGAATAAGAATTGTCTACAGTTGAATGTACTGCTGAATAAATATAACTTTCTATGCATGTGCTGAAGAATAATTATCATTCATTGTGTTATTGTTGAGACAACGATAAGGAAATCATGGTATTGATGAGTTTGACTTCTTTGGCAGCAGACCATCTTGCCATTTGTCCATTTGACTTCTTTGGCAGCAGACCATCTTGTCATTTGTCCATTTGACTTCTTTGGCAGCAGACCTACTTGTCATTTGTCCATTTGACTTCTTTGGCAGCAGACCATCTTGCCATTTGTCCATTTGACTTCTTTGGCAGCAGACCATCTTGCCATTTGTCCATTTGACTTCTTTGGCAGCAGACCATCTTGTCATTAATCCATTTGACTTCTTTGGCAGCAGACCATCTTGTCATTAATCCATTTGACTTCTTTGGCAGCAGACCATCTTGTCATTTGTCCATTTGACTTCTTTGGCAGCAGACCATCTTGCCATTTGTCCACTTTTTTGGCAACAGACCATCTTGCCATTTGTTCATTTGACTTTTTTTTGACAACAGACCATCTTGCCATTTGTCCATTTGACTTCTTTGGCAGCAGACCATCTTGCCATTTGTTTGTCCGTTAAACTTCCATCCAATGAGTTTCTGACTTCTTGTTTGATAGGTCTGTTTGCTCTCTGAATCACCCAATGAGTTATTAGTACTTTGTTTGTAGCACTCTTATTCAATGATGCAGAGAGGGTGCTGCATAATGATGATGGTTGCCCTGAGATGTGTGCTGCTGTAGTTATTTCATTACTGCACAAATATTAGTTCAGAACTTGTTGCTGACAGCTGGTTGTTGACATGTGGGGGTGTGTGCAGTGAAATGGGGGTGTGTGCTGTGATGTGGGTGTGTGTGCAGTGACATGGGGGTGTGTGAAGTGACATGGGTGTGTGTGAAGTGACTTGGGGGGAGAGGGGGGGGGGGTGGAGTGACATGGTGTGTGAAGTCACATTGGGGAGTGTGAAGTGACATGGAGGTGTGTGAAGTGACATGGAGGTGTGTGAAGTGACATTGGGGTGTGTGAAGTGACATGGAGGTGTGTGAAGTGACATGGGTGTGTGTGAAGTAACATGGGTGTGTTTGAAGTGACCTGGGGGGAGAGGGGGGGGAGGGTGGAGTGACATGGTGTGTGGAGTGACATGGGGGTGTGTGAAGATAGCCTCGTGGCATTTTCTTTCTTTGTGTTGTCTGGTGTAGCTATTGACTGCCTTTACTCTCCAGACCAGTCTGTCATCTGATATGTTGACGAAGTTGAAATTGCTTACATCATTTTGTGTTTAGTCTTTCCATATTCCAGTGGCATTAGCAAATAGTTGATAAAATTGAATATATTTGTACAAGTGTGTTTTATCGATCACAGTAGTTGCACAAATTTTAGTTTGGGCCTTCAGCTTACAGTGTTATTTTTTGTCATGGGGGTATTTGTATTTAGTCCAATGAGATTGTCGCCGTCTTTGTTTTGTCTAGTACATATATCGGCCATTGGTTCTCTCCACTCCATTCGTTTTATTTTTTTTTAATGAAATTGAAATTGCGTGCATTTGTTGTCTGGTTTACACATTCCAGTGTCATTACAAATTATATGTATTTTTTGGAGTATATTTCTACAAACGTGTCATTTATTTTGCAGAGAATGAAATCTTTTAAATGCAAATATGTTGAAAGTTTTAAACAGAGATTGGAAACATAACGAATTGTGCTTACAGTACAGAAATATACTTAATCACAAAGTATTTTGTAAAGTTTTGTAAAGATGTATGTATGATTTCTTTACTATATAATGGTATTAAAAACATATCTGTTCATTATCTATTGATCAAGACATTGAGACTTCTGTTTCTTAACAATATTGTTTTATTTGCGTTCTCTTTGAGCTCAAGCATTGTCCATATACTATTTCTAGTAGCATTGGACTAAAGCTTTCCCTGTTATCAGTATGTCGCACCATCAGGTGAACCCACTTTGACTTCAGAGGTACTTGTAATTTATGTCCCCAAGTCAAGGACGAGAAATCAACATTTTAGTCTAACTGGCCGGTGTATGAGATGAACCCCTTACCTCGGTAGCAGCACACTGGATGTTTAAGAACACACGTTCTTATCCATTCAGCCATGCTGACCTAACAATTTGAGGTGCTAAATTAGCAGACAAGTAAGGAGCTATGTGGAAACTACGGAGATGTGGTTTTATAGAATGCTGAGTACACCGTGGATATACAGAGTATTGAAGGTAACTTGAAAGAAGTGAGCTCACAAAGAGAACTGGTTACTCACATCGGAAAAAAAAACAGGCCACACTTTTTGGGCATGTCGTGTTTAAAGAGTTGTAAAGGAAATAAGATCAACTTCATTACACTGGGTTTGACCCCATATGGCTTTGTCTCTTTCCACAGGGCGGCATGCCGAAAGCGGCACACAAAGCACAAACTCCGTAGCTCCAGTGATGACTCCCATGAGTTTAAGAGAAAATTGCACTCGTGAACCGAGTGACATAGCTCGGTATCGAACCTACAAACTTCAGTGAGTGAGGCAGGCGGCGTGAGACTCCCGGGGAATGTCATGAGAAGGGGAAAGCCAGATGGGGCAAGAGGCAGGGGGAGACCAAAAGAGAAGAGGCCGGACAGTTTGACATTATGGAAAGGAGGAACTCAGTATCTGAAAAGATTCACAGTAAAAGAGACAGAAAGATGTGGTAAGACACAAACACCACCAGACAGCATAGACCATGACAACAACATAAAAGTACTTGGTAATGCAGCTTCACAGAACACAATTATGGAAAAGAAAGGACGTTGCCGCATTACTTCGTACTATTATATATTGTTTACATTTCCACGGCTCTTATTAAGTTCCACTCATTTTATTCATATCTGGACTATGAGAAGAAGTATTTCTGTGGTTGTAAATTTAAATTACTAGCTGACCCTGCCCGGCTTCGCCCAGACCCTGGTGGGGAGCATCTCATTTAATTCATATAAGTAGTCATATAAGTTCTCGTTCCCGTTACCGACTGACTGACTGTCTGACTGTCTGACTGTCTGTCTGTCTGTCTGTCTGTCTGTCTGTCTGTCTGTCTGTCTGTCTGTCTGTCTGTCTGTCTGTCCCTCCCTCTCTGTCTGTCTGTCTGTCTGTCTAATCATTTATTGGTTGCGATTAGAACAACCTTAGATAAACGAAGACCAACTTACAAAAAGCATTAGAAAGAGCACTTGAAAGATCTTTACATATTCCCCCAACAATTAACTTGGGTAAATGGAGCGGCGGCAGCAGCAGCAGAAGAAGAAGAAAAAGAAGGAGTAGGAGGAAGGAGGAGGAAGAGGGTGGAGGAGGGAGGAGGAGGGAGGAAGAGATAGGCGGAGAGAGGAGGAGGAGGAGTAGGGAGGAATAGGAGGGAGGAGGAGGGATTAGGAGGAGGAGGGGGGAAAGAGGGAGGGGGAGGAGGGAGGATGAGAACGCAGGAGGAGGAGAAAGAGGGAGGAGGAGGGAGGAAGAGGGAGGAGGAAGAAGGAGGAGGAGGGAGGATGAGAACGCAGGAGGAGGAGGAGGAAGAAGGAGGAGGAGGGAGGATGAGAACGCAGGAGGAGGAGGAGGAGGGAGGAGGAGGAAGGAGGAGGGGAGGGAAGAGGAGGAGGGAGGAGGAGGAGGGAGGATGAGAACGCAGGAGGAGGGAGAGGGAGGAGGAATGATGAGAAGGGAGGAGGAGGAAGAGGGAAGAGGAGGGAGGAGGAGGATGGAAGAAGGAGGAGGAAGAAGGAGGAGGAAGAGGAAGAGGGAGGAGGAGGGATTAGGAGGAGGAGGGGGGAAAGAGGAAGAGGGAGGAGGAGGAGAAGAATGGAGAAGGAGAGAGGAGGAGAAGGAGGAGAAAGAGGGAGGAAGGAGGAGGGGGAGGGAAGAGGAGGAGGGAGGAGGAGGAAGAGGGAGAAGGAGGAGGGGGAGGGAAGAGGAGGAGGAGGGAGAGGGAGGAGGAGGAAGAAGGAGGAGGAGGGAGGATGAGAACGCAGGAGGAGGAGGAGGAGGAAGGAGGAGGGGAGGGAAGAGGAGGAGAGAGGAGGAGGGAGGAGGAAGAAGGAGGAGGGAGGATGAGAACGCAGGAGGAGGGAGAGGGAGGAGGATGAGGAGGAGAGAGGAGGTGGCGAGAGGAAGAGGTAGAAGGAGGAGGGAGAAGGAGGGGGAGGAGGGAGGAGGAGGAGGGAGGAGGAGGAAGAGGGAAGAGGAGGGATGTGGAGGACGGAGGAGGAGGGAGGAGTAGGAGAAAGGAAAAGGGAGGAGGAGAGAGGAGGAGAAGTGAGGAGGTAGGAGGAGGAGGAAGAGGAAGAGGGAGGAGGAGGAAAAGGGAGGAGGAGGATGGAAGAAGGAGGAGGTAGAGGGAGGAGGATGATTGATTGCCATCCCACCAGGTTAATATGTTATCGCGGACCTCAGAGAGAAGTGTCTATGTAGAAGACCATTTCCTGGACGTACGTATTTTGGGAGGGGGAGGAGGGAGGAGGGAGGAGGAGGAAGAAGAAAAAAAAATACGACAGTTGGCTGCTCTGGAATGAAAGGAAGACGTGTAGACAATTTCATCTCAATCGGATGGGCCGTTCGCGAGCGCATAAAGGACAGACGGACATACAGACAGACAGACAGACAGACAGACAGACAGACGGAGATCCTTTTTTATATATAAGATTGGTTCTTGTATATATTTTGCATAACAAATAAAATTGTACATACAAGCATTTATTGATCAAAACATTGCATCTTGTTGGTTGCATGCTCAAACAAGCATACATATATTTGTCAAAATTGATCGCAAATGTTAGTTACAATATTCTGTGGTTAGTCAGGTCCTAATTATGACAGTAGATGGTACTACGTGCTTTCTGTTAGCGCTGAGTGTTGGGCGGCGCTCACCATACCCGAAACCTCACATTGTGCCAAAGGCTTCAGGTGGAGGAAATTGGTATGGTTAAGCTTTATCCTGGTGTGAGGAAATGCAGATTAATGGCTGAATGTCATGTAGGGCAGACCAGGTACTAAGTCTTGGTCAACAACTGTTCTAGGATGGAAGCTCTGACAAGTAGACAGAGCATTGCTTTACTGATCTGGCAGCTTCTGCAGCTGGTCTTGTTCCAGATGTATTGGTGTTACCTATCGTCTGGAGTAAACTAAGCAGGCCGAAAGAGGGATCATGCTGCAAGGGCAACACATGGTCTCTACAATTCAGCTCAGGCCTTGTGCAGCGGAGAGGTTATTATGCCTTTTTGTAAGCACAATAACTATCATCTGTCAAAACGTCAAAGTGTCAGTATATTCTGTGTTTGGGTGGGAAATGTTTATTGCAAGCGGTTTGATATTTTGTGCCAGGACTGAACAAGTAACCTGAGTATTACTTGAACATTGGAAGATAAGATGTTGATGGTGGTGATAATGAGGATTCTGTTGATGTTGATGATGGTGATAATGAGGATTATGTTGATGATGGTGATAATGATTCTGCTGATGTTGATGATGCTGATAATAAGGATTCTGTTGATGTTGATGATGGTCATAATAAGGATTATGTTGATGATGGTGATAATGAGGATTCTGTTGATGTTGATGATGGTGATAATGATTCTGTTGATGTTGATGATGGTGATAATGAGGATTCTGTTGATGTTGATGATGGTGATAATGAGGATTCTGTTGATGTTGATGGTGATAATGAGGATTATGTTGATGTTTATGATGGTGATAATGAGGATTCCGTTGATGTTGATGATGGTGATAATGAGGATTCTGTTGATGTTGATGATGGTGATAATGAGGATTCTGTTGATGTTGATGATGGTGATAATGATTCTGCTGATGTTGATGATGCTGATAATGAGGATTCTGTTGATGTTGATGATGGTGATAATGATTCTGCTGATGTTGATGATGGTGATAATGAGGATTCTGTTGATGTTGATGATGGTGATAATGAGGATTCTGTTGATGTTGATGATGGTGATAATGAGGATTCTGTTGATGTTGATGATGGTGATAATGAGGATTCTGTTGATGTTGATGATGGTGATAGTGAGGATTCTGTTGATGTTGATGATGGTGATAGTGAGGATTCTGTTGATGTTGATGATGGTGATAATGATTCTGTTGATGTTGATGATGGTGATAGTGAGGATTCTGTTGATGTTGATGATGGTGATAGTGAGGATTCTGTTGATGATGGTGATAATGAGGATTCTGTTGATGTTGATGATAGTGATAGTGAGGATTCTGATGATGGTGATAATGATTCTGTTGATGTTGATGATGGTGATAATGATTCTGTTGATGTTGATGATGGTGATAATGAGGATTCTGTTGATGTTGATGATGATGATAATGATTCTGTTGATGTTGATGATGGTGATAGTGAGGATTCTGTTGATGCTGATGATGGTGATAATGATTCTGTTAATGTTGATGATGGTGATAATGATTCTGTTGATGTTGATGATGGTGATAATGATTCTGTTGATGTTGATGATGGTGATAATGAGGATTCTGTTGATGATGGTGATAATGAGGATTCTGTTGATGTTGATGATGGTGATAATGATTCTGTTGATGTTGATGATGGTGATAGTGAGGATTCTGTTGATGATGGTGATAGTGAGGATTCTGTTGATGTTGATGATGGTGATAATGATTCTGTTGATGTTGATGATGGTGATAATGAGGATTCTGTTGATGTTGATGATGGTGATAATGAGGATTCTGTTGATGTTGATGATGGTGATAGTGAGGATTCTGCTGATGTTGATGATGGTCATAGTGAGGATTCTGTTGATGTTGATGATGGTGATAATGAGGATTCTGTTGATGTTGATGATGGTGATAATGATTCTGTTGATGATGGTGATAGTGAGGATTCTGTTGATGTTGATGATGGTGATAGTGAGGATTCTGTTGATGTTGATGATGATGATAGTGAGGATTCTGTTGATGATGGTGATAATGAGGATTCTGTTGATGTTGATGATGGTGATAATGATTCTGTTGATGTTGATGATGGTGATAGTAAGGATTCTGTTGATGTTGATGATGGTGATAGTGAGGATTCTGTTGATGATGGTGATAATGAGGATTCTGTTGATGATGTTGATGGTGATAATGATTATGTTGATGTTGATGATGGTGATAATGATTCTGTTGATGTTGATGATGGTGATAGTGAGGATTCTGTTGATGGTGATGGTGGTGATAGTGATTCTGTTGATGTTGATGATGGTGATAGTGAGGATTCTGTTGATGTTGATGATGGTGATAATGATTCTGTTGATGTTGATGATGGTGATAATGATTCTGTTGATGTTGATGATGGTGATAATGATTCTGTTGATGATGGTGATGTTGATGGTGGTGATAATGAGGATTCTGTTGATGTTGATGATGGTGATAATGATTCTGTTGATGTTGATGATGGTGATAGTGAGGATTCTGTTGATGTTGATGATGGTGATAGTGAGGATTCTGTTGATGTTGATGATGGTGATAATGAGGATTCTGTTGATGTTGATGATGGTGATAGTGAGGATTCTGTTGATGTTGATGATGGTGATAATGAGGATTCTGTTGATGTTGATGATGGTGATAATGATTCTGTTGATGTTGATGATGGTGATAATGAGGATTCTGTTGATGATGGTGATAATGAGGATTCTGTTGATGTTGATGATGGTGATAATGATTCTGTTGATGTTGATGATGGTGATAATGAGGATTCTGTTGATGTTGATGATGGTGAAAGTGAGGATTCTGTTGATGATGGTGATAATGATTCTGTTGATGTTGATGATGGTGATAGTGAGGATTCTGTTGATGATGGTGATAATGATTCTGTTGATGTTGATGATGGTGATAGTGAGGATTCTGTTGATGATGGTGATAGTGAGGATTCTGTTGATGTTGATGATGGTGATAATGAGGATTCTGTTGATGTTGATGATAGTGATAGTGAGGATTCTGTTGATGTTGATGATGGTGATAATGAGGATTCTGTTGATGTTGATGATGGTGATAATGATTCTGTTGATGTTGATGATGGTGATAATGAGGATTCTGTTGATGTTGATGATGGTGATAATGAGGATTCTGTTGATGTTGATGATGGTGATAATGATTCTGTTGATGTTGATGATGGTGATAATGAGGATTCTGTTGATGTTGATGATGGTGATAGTGAGGATTCTGTTGATGATGGTGATAATGATTCTGTTGATGTTGATGATGGTGATAGTGAGGATTCTGCTGATGTTGATGATGGTGATAATGAGGATTCTGTTGATGATGGTGATAATGATTCTGTTGATGTTGATGATGGTGATAGTGAGGATTCTGTTGATGTTGATGATGGTGATAGTGAGGATTCTGTTGATGTTGATGATGGTGATAATTAGGATTCTGTTGATGTTGATGATGGTGATAGTGCGGATTCTGTTGATGTTGATGATGGTGATAATGAGGATTCTGTTGATGTTGATGATGGTGATAATGATTCTGTTGATGATGGTGATAATGAGGATTCTGTTGATGTTGATGATGGTGATAATGAGGATTCTGTTGATGTTGATGATGGTGATAATGATTCTGTTGATGTTGATGATGGTGATAATGAGGATTCTGTTGATGTTGATGATGGTGATAGTGAGGATTCTGTTGATGATGGTGATAATGATTTTGTTGATGTTGATGATGGTGATAGTGAGGATTCTGTTGATGTTGATGATGGTGATAGTGAGGATTCTGTTGATGATGGTGATTGTCAGAATCTCTATATCTCCAACCGAGATGCAGGAACATCGTTACGCCCGCCAGGCGAATAGTCTCCAGCCGGGATGCAGTAACATCGTTACTTACGATTCTTACTCCCAGGTCTTTCATCCTGGAAAGCGATGTGGAATCACTGGCATCAAAATCCTCTGTTCTCGCCATATCTTTAAGGGCGTTAATAACATCGGCACGATCCATGGGCTGGCCATCTACAGGGGGTGCAGAGCCAGCCAGTTTGTCAGCTCGTTCATTTCCCTCGACTCCCGCATGTCCCGGGACGAAGATGAAGGTGACTTTGCGGACAACAGACTTCCGCAGCGACTCAGTCCACTGTCTACGTACAGATCCAGCTTCGACCTTCTGAATCATGCTCATTGAATCACTTAGTACACACACGTTGGTATAATGCTGTGATTCCAGCCATATGAAAGCCTGTGTAACTGCCATCACCTCCATCGTCATGCTGCTCGTGGTCATGGAGTGAGCACCACTGGATTCTTGAACGGTTCGGCCCGCTGAGCGGGCTGTAAATGCCCACGCACTTCTCTGCTGCTTTACAACAGATCCATCTGTATAGATGAGCACTTCGGGGCTATCTGAGTGATATAAATCCATTGAACTTAGTGTCATTGTGTGTCAAGTCCAATCATTTTGTACTTGTACTTGTCTCACATATGTTAGGTACAACGAGCCAGGTTTAAGACCCTGACATGTGTGAACGTGGAAGGCTCGTCCTCATTGAACATACTAACGTAAATTACATGCATTTGATTGTTTAAACGTATAAAACATCTGTGATTGTAAAACTTGTCGCCATTTTGAACTTGTTGTAGTTTGACCTTGTCGCCATCTTGTGAACATGATGTCTATGTCCTTACTAAATGTCATCTTGATGTAAGTGATGTGTCATCATCGTTATAAATTGTTCGAAGATATCTAGATTGTATTTGTGAAGTTAGTTGTGGAAAGCAGAAAGTTTAGGAAAGAAAGTGACTTGTGATTTGAAAAATTGTTGACCGACGACATTACGACCTACAATTACACTCAACGCCATACAAACCTAATCAAAACTTAGTGACAAGCATACACCTCACACAAAGGGAGATTCTAATTTATTTCCTCCCAAAAAGAAAGCAGGTTTTCTGTGCCATCTGAAACCCTTGCCCGTAGAGGTCAGTTTGTCCTTGAAGTAGCGACCCTACAGTTCATAGCCCTGGTTTGAACCATTCTTCACCGCATCCAGTACACTTGAGTATATTTTTTCTATATACTTTCGGATGCAAATTTGGGCATAAATTGTAAGTCAACAATATTGTAAAATTGTTCACGTTACTAACACCTTGTAACAAATTGTGTGTCTGATAACTTATTTTCATTTAAACATTCCATCATGTCTTCATTAAATGACTTCATCGAGATGGGTTTAAAGCTAAAGTTAACAGGTGACGAGTTAACAAAATGGAGTGAAACAAAATACTCTGAACACCTTCGAGAAAAAGCTAATGAACGCGATGAAAGAGCGGCTGAAAGAGCATCAAAGCAGGCAGAGGCAGAAACAGCATTAAAACAGGCTGTGCTAGAATTAGCTGCGAAAACGAAACAAGCAGAGTTAGATTCTGAATTGAAGAAGGCAGAAATAGCAGCTCAAAGCAAACGCGAAGAGCTTGAATTACAACTTAAGCCCCGAGGGAGCGTGTCAGAATCTCTATATCTCCAACCGAGATGCAGGAACATCGTTACGCCCGCCAGGCGAATAGTCTCCAGCCGGGATGCAGTAACATCGTTACGGCCGCCAGGCGAGTACCAGTTACCTGCCCACAGGTTGCGGGCTGACGCGATCGTCAGCGGTCAGGCAAGGACAAAGCAGGACGCACGCAGTCCTCTTAAAGCCAGTCCACAGGGCAAGCACTGTATGAGGAAACCGGCAGACTGCTTGGGGACTCGGACAAGACAAGACGTGTGGGTTGAGAAAGGCTTCGTATCGTTTCTGTGCCCGAAAGTCGAGTGCTTGTATATCTTGTGAGATAGACTGTGATGCTGTGGGTTTTGTCTGTAAGTGTACTGATGTATTGTATATGTATTGTAATGATCATCACATGCCAACCTAGAGTGTCTTGCATGTGAATTGTGAATAAATCCATTGAGTTAGTTATCAGTTAGTTATCAGTTGGGGTATCTTCGTTGCACTCCGGACATGTCCATAGGTGCTCAGATCCTCCCCCCAGCATATGCATCAGCGTCCGGTGGCTAATAGTGCCAGTTCTGTGTTGGTTGACGAGGCGCTTTGTTTTCCCGATGTACCTCTCGCGTCTGGCTGTGCCGATTCTTACTCCCAGGTCTTTCATCCTGGAAAGCGATGTGGAATCACTGGCATCAAAATCCTCTGTTCTCGCCATATCTTTAAGGGCATTAATAACATCGGCACGATCCATGGGCTGGCCATCTACAGGGGGTGCAGAGCCAGCCAGTTTGTCAGCTCGTTCATTTCCCTCGACTCCCGCATGTCCCGGGACGAAGATGAAGGTGACTTTGCGGACAACAGACTTCCGCAGCGACTCAGTCCACTGTCTACGTACAGATCCAGCTTCGACCTTCTGAATCATGCTCATTGAATCACTTAGTACACACACGTTGGTATAATGCTGTGATTCCAGCCATATGAAAGCCTGTGTAACTGCCATCATCTCCATCGTCATGCTGCTCGTGGTCATGGAGTGGGCACCACTGGATTCTTGAACGGTTCGGCCCGCTGAGCGGGCTGTAAATGCCCACGCACTTCTCTGCTGCTTTACAACAGATCCATCTGTATAGATGAGCACTTCGGGGCTATCTGAGTGATATAAATCCATTGAAGTTAGTGTCATTGTGTGTCAAGTCCAATCATTTTGTACTTGTACTTGTCTCACATATGTTAGGTACAACGAGCCAGGTTTAAGACCCTGACATGTGTGAACGTGGAAGGCTCGTCCTCATTGAACATACTAACGTAAATTACATGCATTTGATTGTTTAAATGTATAAAACATCTGTGATTGTAAAACTTGTCGCCATTTTGAACTTGTTGTAGTTTGACCTTGTCGCCATCTTGTGAACATGATGTCTATGTCCTTACTAAATGTCATCTTGATGTAAGTGATGTGTCATCATCGTTATAAATTGTTCGAAGATATCTAGATTGTATTTGTGAAGTTAGTTGTGGAAAGCAGAAAGTTTAGGAAAGAAAGTGACTTGTGATTTGAAAAATTGTTGACCGACGACATTACGACCTACAATTACACTCAACGCCATACAAACCTAATCAAAACTTAGTGACAAGCATACACCTCACACAAAGGGAGATTCTAATTTATTTCCTCCCAAAAAGAAAGCAGGTTTTCTGTGCCATCTGAAACCCTTGCCCGTAGAGGTCAGTTTGTCCTTGAAGTAGCGACCCTACAGTTCATAGCCCTGGTTTGAACCATTCTTCACCGCATCCAGTACACTTGAGTATATTTTTTCTATATACTTTCGGATGCAAATTTGGGCATAAATTGTAAGTCAACAATATTGTAAAATTGTTCACGTTACTAACACCTTGTAACAAATTGTGTGTCTGATAACTTATTTTCATTTAAACATTCCATCATGTCTTCATTAAATGACTTCATCGAGATGGGTTTAAAGCTAAAGTTAACAGGTGACGAGTTAACAAAATGGAGTGAAACAAAATACTCTGAACACCTTCGAGAAAAAGCTAATGAACGCGATGAAAGAGCGGCTGAAAGAGCATCAAAGCAGGCAGAGGCAGAAACAACATTAAAACAGGCTGTGCTAGAATTAGCTGCGAAAACGAAACAAGCAGAGTTAGATTCTGAATTGAAGAAGGCAGAAATAGCAGCTCAAAGCAAACGCGAAGAGCTTGAATTACAACTTAAGCCCCGAGGGAGCGTGTCAGAATCTCTATATCTCCAACCGAGATGCAGGAACATCGTTACGCCCGCCAGGCGAATAGTCTCCAGCCGGGATGCAGTAACATCGTTACGGCCGCCAGGCGAGTACCAGTTACCTGCCCACAGGTTGCGGGCTGACGCGATCGTCAGCGGTCAGGCAAGGACAAAGCAGGACGCACGCAGTCCTCTTGAAGCCAGTCCACAGGGCAAGCACTGTATGAGGAAACCGGCAGACTGCTTGGGGACTCGGACAAGACAAGACGTGTGGGTTGAGAAAGGCTTCGTATCGTTTCTGTGCCCGAAAGTCGAGTGCTTGTATATCTTGTGAGATAGACTGTGATGCTGTGGGTTTTGTCTGTAAGTGTACTGATGTATTGTATATGTATTGTAATGATCATCACATGCCAACCTAGAGTGTCTTGCATGTGAATTGTGAATAAATCCATTGAACTTAGTGTCATTGTGTGTCAAGTCCAATCATTTTGTACTTGTACTTGTCTCACATATGTTAGGTACAACGAGCCAGGTTTAAGACCCTGACAGTGATAATGATTCTGCTGATGTTGATGATGGTGATAATGAGGATTCTGTTGATGTTGATGATGGTGATAGTGAGGATTCTGTTGATGTTGATGATGGTGATAATGATTCTGTTGATGTTGATGATGGTGATAATGATTCTGTTGATGTTGATGATGGTGATAGTGAGGATTCTGTTGATGTTGATGATGGTGATAATGAGGATTCTGTTGATGTTGATGATGGTGATAATGAGGATTCTGTTGATGTTGATGATGGTGATAATGAGGATTCTGCTGATGTTGATGATGGTGATAGTAAAATAGTGCGGCGGCCATCTTTAAACTGGCCATATGAAGTCACCTAGTTTTTCTTGCCGTGATGTCACATGCTGAACACTCTTGATGTCATTAACAACAATAATGACAGGTTACAAGACAATGGCATGGTTATTGTAATTTCTATCACACTTTTCAGGTGTACATTTGAAGCCCCCTCGCATCATTTTTTAAAAATTCAGTGTACCTTAAGGAATGCAAAAAGGTTCTTTACCCTTTTTTAAAAATAAGTATTGTGACCTATGGAATTAAAATGGGATATAATGAGGGCAATTATGAACAGATAAATCACAGATAAAAGCAAGAATGTGTTTTTCTTTTTTTTCCACCGGTTTTCTTCTCTCTTTGTAACAAAATAACAATGTTACAATCTGTGTGTCCTCCTCTTCTTCTACTCTTTATCCTCCATTGGGACACAGGACCTCAGCCAAACCAACCAAGCTGTCCTATTTCCTGCAGCTCCCACCATGCCCTCCCAGTATTAGTCATAACTGTAATTCTCTTTTCATGTATATTTATGTCTCCCACTATTTTGTCTACCGTGTGGGTTCCAGACAAGAGAGTGTCTAGTTATATGGTCCTCAGTTTATCTCAGTGTGTGTCCTATCTTGTGGGTTCCAGACAAGAGAATGTCTGGTTATATTGTCCTCAGGTTGTCTCAGTGTGTGTCCTATCTTGTGGGTTCCAGACAAGAGAGTGTCCAGTTATATTGTCCTCAGGTTGTCTCAGTGTGTGTCCTATCTTGTGGGTTCCAGACAAGAGAGTGTCTAGTTATATTGTTCTCAGGTTGTCTCAGTGTGTGTCCTATCTTGTGGGTTCCAGACAAAAGAGTGTCTAGTTATATTGTGCTCAAGTTGTCTCAGTGTGTGTCCTATCTTGTGGGTTCCAGACAAGAGAGTGTCTAGTTATATTGTTCTCAGGTTGTCTCAGTGTGTGTCCTATCTTGTGGGTTCCAGACAAAAGAGTGTCTAGTTATATTGTCCTCAGGTTGTCTCAGTGTGTGTCCTATCTTGTGGGTTCCAGACAAGAGAGTGTCTAGTTATATTGTCCTCAGGTTGTCTCAGTGTGTGTCTTATCTTGTGGGTTCCAGACAAGAGAGTGTCCAGTTATATTGTTCTCAGGTTGTCTCAGTGCGTGTCCTATCTTGTGGGTTCCAGACAAGAGAGTGTCTAGTTATATTGTCCTCAGGTTGTCTCAGTGTGTGTCCTATCTTGTGGGTTCCAGACAAGAGAGTGTCCAGTTATATTGTTCTCAGGTTGTCTCAGTGCGTGTCCTATCTTGTGGGTTCCAGACAAGAGAGTGTCTAGTTATATTGTCCTCAAGTTGTCTCAGTGTGTGTCCTTCTTCTTCTTCTTCGTTCATCCGGAGTTTTTTTTCGGACGTGATTGCGTTGTGCCTGTCCACAGCAGAGCTGCGTTCTTGCGCCGTTAGGCCGACACATCCGACTTCTGCGGGCATTTGTTGACCGGGTTAACCTTCCCGGGGGTTTCTTAGGACGTTTGGCTCTCACTGTTGTGGTGTTATCCCCCATCCCAGCTGGCCCATATAGAACAGCCAAAGACATCCTGGTCAGCCCTCAAGGGAAGGCAGGGGCAGACCATGGGCATTCCCCGCCATCCAAGGAGGCTTCCATACTTGCAGAGCCAACACACAGCGCTCTGGTACTGGGCTCACCCAAGGAATCGTCACGTCCTGCACATGGCTGTTTAGCCTCACTTCCGTTGACATTTAAAGGTGCATGAAGAAGTATTTAGACTGCCGCACTTCATACCACAGGTATGTCGGTTACAAAAGCGCCCCAGAGGCATGAAATGGAATATTGCTTGGATAGCAAATCCATTACGTGGAAAGTCCGAACCAAAAGCTCACTGTGTGGGCTTCATAAAAGGTGGAAAAAGTGTCCCAGTGGCACGAAATGGAATATTGCTTGGATAGCAAATCCATTATGTGGAAAGTCCGAATCGAAAGCACACTGTGTGGGCTTCATAAAAGGTGGAAAAGGTGTCCTAGTGGCACGAAATGGAATATTGCTTGGATAGCAAATCCATTATGTGGAAAGTCCGAATCGAAAGCTCACTGTGTGGATGTCATCTGCAGACTGCATACTTCTGGTTTCCGGAAGAACAGCCTATGGTGAATGGAAGGCCCAATATAGGAAGTGAGTGTGTGTCCTATCTTGTGGGTCCCAGACAAGAGAGTTTCCAGTTATATTGTCCTCAAGCTGTCTCAGTGTGTGTCCTATCTTATGGGTTCCAGACAAGATAGTGTCTAGTTATATTGTCCTCAGGTTTTCTCAGTGTGTGTCCTATATTGTGGGTTCCAGACAAGAGAGTGTCTAGTTATATTGTTCTCAGTTTGTCTCAGTGCGTGTCCTATCTTGTGGGTCCCAGACAAGAGAGAGTCTAATTATATTGTTCTCAGGTTGTCTCAGTGTGTGTTCTATCTTGTGGGTCCCAGACAAGAGAGTGTCTAGTTATATTGTCCTCAGGTTGTCTCAGTGTGTGTCCTATCTTGTGGGTTCCAGACAAGAGAGTGTCTAGTTATATTGTTCTCAGTTTGTCTCAGTGCGTGTCCTATCTTGTGGGTCCCAGACAAGAGAGAGTCTAATTATATTGTTCTCAGGTTGTCTCAGTGTGTGTTCTATCTTGTGGGTCCCAGACAAGAGAGTGTCTAGTTATATTGTCCTCAGGTTGTCTCAGTGTGTGTCCTATCTTGTGGGTTCCAGACAAGAGAGTGTCCAGTTATATTGTTCTCAGGTTGTCTCAGTGCGTGTCCTATCTTGTGGGTTCCAGACAAGAGAGTGTCTAGTTATATTGTCCTCAAGTTGTCTCAGTGTGTGTCCTTCTTCTTCTTCGTTCATCCGGAGTTTTTTTTCGGACGTGATTGCGTTGTGCCTGTCCACAGCAGAGCTGCGTTCTTTCGCCGTTAGGCCGACACATCCGACTTCTGCGGGCATTTGTTGACCGGGTTAACCTTCCCGGGGGTTTCTTAGGACGTTTGGCTCTCACTGTTGTGGTGTTATCCCCCATCCCAGCTGGCCCATATAGAACAGCCAAAGACATCCTGGTCAGCCCTCAAGGGAAGGCAGGGGCAGACCATGGGCATTCCCCGCCATCCAAGGAGGCTTCCATACTTGCAGAGCCAACACACTGCGCTCTGGTACTGGGCTCACCCAAGGAATCGTCACGTCCTGCACATGGCTGCTTAGCCTCACTTCCGTTGACATTTAAAGGTGCATGAAGAAGTATTTAGACTGCCGCACTTCATACCACAGGTATGTCGGTTACAAAAGCGCCCCAGAGGCATGAAATGGAATATTGCTTGGATAGCAAATCCATTACGTGGAAAGTCCGAACCAAAAGCTCACTGTGTGGGCTTCATAAAAGGTGGAAAAAGTGTCCCAGTGGCACGAAATGGAATATTGCTTGGATAGCAAATCCATTATGTGGAAAGTCCGAATCGAAAGCACACTGTGTGGGCTTCATAAAAGGTGGGAAAAGTGTCCTAGTGGCACGAAATGGAATATTGCTTGGATAGCAAATCCATTATGTGGAAAGTCCGAATCGAAAGCTCACTGTGTGGATGTCATCTGCAGACTGCATACTTCTGGTTTCCGGAAGAACAGCCTATGGTGAATGGAAGGCCCAATATACGGAAGTGAGTGTGTGTCCTATCTTGTGGGTCCTAGACAAGAGAGTTTCCAGTTATATTGTCCTCAAGCGATCTCAGTGTGTCCTATCTTGTGGGTTCCAGACAAGATAGTGTCTAGTTATATTGTCCTCAGGTTTTCTCAGTGTGTGTCCTATCTTGTGTGTTCCAGACAAGAGAGTGTCTAGTTATATTGTTCTCAGGTTGTCTCAGTGTGTGTCCTATCTTGTGGGATCCAGACAAGAGAGTGTCCAGTTATATTGTTCTCAAGTTGTCTCAGTGTGTCCTATCTTGTGGGTTCCAGACAAGATAGTGTCTAGTTATATTGTCCTCAGGTTTTCTCAGTGTGTGTCCTATCTTGTGGGTCCCAGACAAGAGAGTGTCTAGTTACATTGTCCTCAGGTTGTCTCAGTGTGTTTCCTATCTTGTGGGTCCCAGACAAGAGAGAGTCTAATTATATTGTTCTCAGGTTGTCTCAGTGTGTGTCCTATCTTGTGGGTTCCAGACAAGAGAGTGTCTAGTTATATTGTCCTCAGGTTGTCTCAGTGTGTGTCCTATCTTGTGGGTTCCAGACAAGAGAGTGTCCAGTTATATTGTTCTCAAGTTGTCTCAGTGCGTGTCCTATCTTGTGGGTTCCAGACAAGAGAGTGTCTAGTTATATTGTTCTCAGGTTGTCTCAGTGTGTGTCCTATCTTGTGGGTCCCAGACAAGAGAGTGTCTAGTTATATTGTGCTCAAGTTGTCTCAGTGTGTGTCCTATCTTGTGGGTCCCAGACAAGAGAGTGTCCAGTTATATTGTCCTCAAGCTGTCTCAGTGTGTGTCCTATCTTGTGGGTTCCAGACAAGATAGTGTCTAGTTATATTGTCCTCAGGTTTTCTCAGTGTGTGTCCTATCTTGTGGGTTCCAGACAAGAGAGTGTCTAGTTATATTGTTCTCAGTTTATCTCAGTGCGTGTCCTATCTTGTGGGTCCCAGACAAGAGATTGTCCAGTTATATTGTTCTCAGGTTGTCTCATTGCGTGTCCTATCTTGTGGGTTCCAGACAAGAGAGTGTCTAGTTATATTGTCCTCAAGTTGTCTCAGTGTGTGTCCTTCTTCTTCTTCTTCGTTCATCCGGAGTTTTTTTTCGGACGTGATTGCGTTGTGCCAGTCCACAGCAGAGCTGCGTTCTTGCGCCGTTAGGCCGACACATCCGACTTCTGCGGGCATTTGTTGACCGGGTTAACCTTCCCGGGGGTTTCTTAGGACGTTTGGCTCTCACTGTTGTGGTGTTATCCCCCATCCCAGCTGGCCCATATAGAACAGCCAAAGACATCCTGGTCAGCCCTCAAGGGAAGGCAGGGGCAGACCATGGGCATTCCCCGCCATCCAAGGAGGCTTCCATACTTGCAGAGCCAACACACAGCGCTCTGGTACTGGGCTCACCCAAGGAATCGTCACGTCCTGCACATGGCTGTTTAGCCTCACTTCCGTTGACATTTAAAGGTGCATGAAGAAGTATTTAGACTGCCGCACTTCATACCACAGGTATGTCGGTTACAAAAGCGCCCCAGAGGCATGAAATGGAATATTGCTTGGATAGCAAATCCATTACGTGGAAAGTCCGAACCAAAAGCTCACTGTGTGGGCTTCATAAAAGGTGGAAAAAGTGTCCCAGTGGCACGAAATGGAATATTGCTTGGATAGCAAATCCATTATGTGGAAAGTCCGAATCGAAAGCACACTGTGTGGGCTTCATAAAAGGTGGAAAAAGTGTCCTAGTGGCACGAAATGGAATATTGCTTGGATAGCAAATCCATTATGTGGAAAGTCCGAATCGAAAGCTCACTGTGTGGATGTCATCTGCAGACTGCATACTTCTGGTTTCCGGAAGAACAGCCTATGGTGAATGGAAGGCCCAATATACGGAAGTGAGTGTGTGTCCTATCTTGTGGGTCCCAGACAAGAGAGTTTCCAGTTATATTGTCCTCAAGCTGTCTCAGTGTGTGTCCTATCTTGTGGGTTCCAGACAAGATAGTGTCTAGTTATATTGTCCTCAGGTTTTCTCAGTGTGTGTCCTATCTTGTGGGTTCCAGACAAGAGAGTGTCTAGTTATATTGTTCTCAGTTTGTCTCAGTGCGTGTCCTATCTTGTGGGTCCCAGACAAGAGAGAGTCTAATTATATTGTTCTCAGGTTGTCTCAGTGTGTGTTCTATCTTGTGGGTCCCAGACAAGAGAGTGTCTAGTTATATTGTCCTCAGGTTGTCTCAGTGTGTGTCCTATCTTGTGGGTTCCAGACAAGAGAGTGTCTAGTTATATTGTTCTCAGTTTGTCTCAGTGCGTGTCCTATCTTGTGGGTCCCAGACAAGAGAGAGTCTAATTATATTGTTCTCAGGTTGTCTCAGTGTGTGTTCTATCTTGTGGGTCCCAGACAAGAGAGTGTCTAGTTATATTGTCCTCAGGTTGTCTCAGTGTGTGTCCTATCTTGTGGGTTCCAGACAAGAGAGTGTCCAGTTATATTGTTCTCAGGTTGTCTCAGTGCGTGTCCTATCTTGTGGGTTCCAGACAAGAGAGTGTCTAGTTATATTGTCCTCAAGTTGTCTCAGTGTGTGCCCTTCTTCTTCTTCGTTCATCCGGAGTTTTTTTTCGGACGTGATTGCGTTGTGCCTGTCCACAGCAGAGCTGCGTTCTTGCGCCGTTAGGCCGACACATCCGACTTCTGCGGGCATTTGTTGACCGGGTTAACCTTCCCGGGGGTTTCTTAGGACGTTTGGCTCTCACTGTTGTGGTGTTATCCCCCATCCCAGATGGCCCATATAGAACAGCCAAAGACATCCTGGTCAGCCCTCAAGGGAAGGCAGGGGCAGACCATGGGCATTCCCCGCCATCCAAGGAGGCTTCCATACTTGCAGAGCCAACACACTGCGCTCTGGTACTGGGCTCACCCAAGGAATCGTCAGGTCCTGCACATGGCTGCTTAGCCTCACTTCCGTTGACATTTAAAGGTGCATGAAGAAGTATTTAGACTGCCGCACTTCATACCACAGGTATGTCGGTTACAAAAGCGCCCCAGAGGCATGAAATGGAATATTGCTTGGATAGCAAATCCATTACGTGGAAAGTCCGAACCAAAAGCTCACTGTGTGGGCTTCATAAAAGGTGGAAAAAGTGTCCCAGTGGCACGAAATGGAATATTGCTTGGATAGCAAATCCATTATGTGGAAAGTCCGAATCGAAAGCACACTGTGTGGGCTTCATAAAAGGTGGGAAAAGTGTCCTAGTGGCACGAAATGGAATATTGCTTGGATAGCAAATCCATTATGTGGAAAGTCCAAATCGAAAGCTCACTGTGTGGATGCCATCTGCAGACTGCATACTTCTGGTTTCCGGAAGAACAGCCTATGGTGAATGGAAGGCCCAATATACGGAAGTGAGTGTGTGTCCTATCTTGTGGGTCCTAGACAAGAGAGTTTCCAGTTATATTGTCCTCAAGCTATCTCAGTGTGTGTCCTATCTTGTGGGTTCCAGACAAGATAGTGTCTAGTTATATTGTCCTCAGGTTTTCTCAGTGTGTGTCCTATCTTGTGTGTTCCAGACAAGAGAGTGTCTAGTTATATTGTTCTCAGTTTGTCTCAGTGCGTGTCCTATCTTGTGGGTCCAGACAAGAGAGAGTCTAATTATATTGTTCTCAGTGTCTCCGGAGAGTGAAGACGTGTTTTCGTATCTCTTACTTCTCGGATTATTATTACTGCAAGCTGAATCACCTATCATGGATTTTTATATCAATGTGCTCGTTGTGATTCTGAGGATGTGGTTAAATAGTTTTTAGATTAATACAAGTGTTGATTATCGCAAAAATGTGTGTTATATATAATATTCATTTCGAGTGATAGTTGAACACTATTAAATCTTAACCAATCAAGTGCACGAGGCGTGTCAGATACAACCACGGGACCTCAAATTGCCCGCGGCGTGGCTAGATAACAATGCGATTGCTGCGTTCTTCAAGTTTAGTTATTCGTAATATTATGCAATAATGTCAGGGGAAGGAGAGTGCTCCATATTGGAAGTGAATGGTGAAAGGACTCGCTCAGGTTTACGATCGACTGCCGATAAAACTTACACACTAAACAAAGAGAGGGCCGTGAAGAATAAGCTATCCAAGTGCATAAATCCCAACGGCCTAGTCGTCAAACACACCAACTCAGGACAGTGTGTTACTGTTTCCTTCAACAACACACTCCATTATGAGGCATTCCGAACTTGCCTACTCAACTACTACAGGCTTGAACTAATTGAACACAGGCAAGATAAGCACGGGGCCCACGTCGAGGATCTGATTACGACGCCAGTGATTACGATACATTTGTACCGCAGTAAAAATAAACTCATGACACAGGGCAGTAATGAAAACATTAATTCCTGGCTAAAAGTAGATTTTGTTGAACTTGAAAACTCGACACAGACATTCACCGAATCTACGCAGCCCACAACTACAGCTGTCGACAGCACACCAGCTAACAATGTTCGTCAATTAACTCATACGATGAGTATACATGACAACATCAACACGAGGCCTGCCAACCCACCAGTGCTCTTGGCCATTGAATACCCAATGGAGCGTATCCAAAACAACATAGAACCCAATGTTGACATTGTTGAAGAAGTACCTGCCTCAGATAACAATAGCATCTTAACTATCAATGGACATTCGTGCAACTGTAAACAGCGCATTGAGGAACTAGAACAATCACTAAAGGCACTCATTGTCACTGTTTCAACCAACATTGAAGCAAACAACAAGATAAGCAGTGATTACAATGCTCTCAAGACAGAAGTTGCACTCCTGCGAGATGAAAATTTACTGCTGAGAAATACAGTTCAAATCTTACAGAATGTGTCCTCTACCAACCAAACCGAAGAAGCATATAATTCCCAAGCAACCGCTTCATCCTTAGGAAATCTTGGGGAAGCTCAATCCCACCCAGAACAGATAAGCGCTATGAAAACACCTCAATGCGCAGAGGAAGATAAACAACAACAAACACCTCAATGCGCAGACGAAGATAAACAACAACAAGCAGTCTACCCCATTGACGTCAAAATAAGCAATAGGTTCGAAGTACTTCAAGAAAAGTCACCAGAAAACCTACAGTGCTCTAACATGCTGCCAACGGGCAAGACAAGCCTACAAGATACATCGAGAGAACCACATGGAGACATAAAGACTGCTGATAATCGGAAATGGATGAAACAACGGTCGAGACGTGCTGAAAACCAACATGTACAGACAGCACGACCTGACTGTACACATATTATACTAGGCGATTCCTTAATGAAAGGTTTATACAGAGACAGGATGGCCACGTCAGACAAAGACATTGTTTCAATAATCCCACTGCCTGGGGCTGGTGTAGACCGGCTAACAGACAAGGTTAGCTGTTAATCATAGCGTTAGAAGGGCAAGCGTACATATTGGTATCACCGACACCATGAACAACCAACAAATCACAGGGTCTCAACTACTGGCACTCTTGAACGGATTACGTCACACTTTTCCTAACTCATCCATTTTCTTCTCCTCCATCATATCACCAAGTTATGGACAGCAGCGCCGTCTAGCTGACATAAATAACAACATTTTGCAGAAGTTCTGTTCTCAAAACATGATACAATTCATCAACAACACAGCATCATTCACTTCACAGGCTGGTGCACCAAAAAAGAGTCTTTATAAGGATCAAATACATTTGTCTACATTGGGCACCAGTTTTCTCGCCAAGAATATCAAATATCCTGAACGGACATACCATACATCCAATACGGGATCGCGCCGGACACTTTTAGCTACTCCTGAAACTCAAGCCAGACGACATACTCCCGTCACATCAAGTACTAATAGGACAGAAGTGTGCAGACCACTCATAACCATTGCACCTGAAATCCAAGCCAGACGGGACACTACCACTACACCAAGTCCGTTAAATACTTTCACACAGGAGGGTAATAATTACAAAGATATTTTTCCTATTCTCCCCAGAAAGGAACCAACTCTCAGCAACAACGATGTGCCACCACAACCTCCTGTTAACCACCAACCAGAGGCTCTAGTTGGTAGTCATTACATACCCATGAGACATCATCAGTACCCATTTCATTGTAACCCAGAATGGTTGCACCTCACACGGTATAGCCCAGCTACACTTCGTCAAGCATTTATAATGTCGCTATACCAACAACCAATACAACCTGGTATTTACTAGCAACTTAGCACAAAGCTACACCGGATCTCGGTACAAGAAAGAGCCTCTCCTTGAACGTTTATCTGCATATTTGGTTACTACTTGATCTAGTAACGTATTAGGTTATAAGCAACTACAAACATTGACTTGTTTTGACTTTATATTAATTGATAGTACTTAGCTGTATAGCTTTACAATACTTTTCATTGTGTTTTTACTGTGAGTGAGGGGGTCTTCACTGTTCTTCCTTCTGCTTACTGTTTAACGTTTTATTTCCCGTGTGGGATACTCCGCTTTAAACAGAGACATTGACTTGTATGGTCATTTATTAATTCTTTTGGATAACAGTTGGTTACTTAGCTTGTGAAGTAGTTTTTTTTTTTCAGGTTAATTATTTGTTGTATGTTCTTTAATTCGTTTTGTTCCGTGTTTGCATTATATTCGTTGGTGTAATTAGTTATATCGTTATAATATTGTCATTTACATATCTATTTGTATTACTGATATTTTGTAAGTTAATGTAATTGTGATTTTTTTTTTTTATGATCTTGTATTTTTGCTTAACATTGACTAATTTACACTTTCTTCATGGATGAAATGTCTGAGAAGTGGAAACACTGGCTCAGTAAGTCAGGAATACGCCTTGGACACTTAAACATTTGCAGCTTATTTAACAAGCTACCAGAGTTATCTTCTATTCTTAATCAAAATTTTCATTTATTCGGCCTTAGTGAAAGTACACTTAATGATAACATTTCAGATGAGGACATATCTATTAAAGGGTACAAAGTTTTTAGAAGGGATCCCTGTAGGAAACAAGAGACAGGCATAGTAACCTATGTTTCTAATTTACTAAATGCTCACCGTAGGCTAGACTTTGAAACTTGCGAAATAGAATGTATGTGGTTAGAGCTAAAACTTCAAAACCGCACACCCCTGATAATTGGCTACCTCTATCGAAATCCCAGTGCTGGACACGTCTGGTACGAAAACTTCACTACCATGATGGATGTGGTTTTCGCTTCCGGGAAGGAAATTATACTACTCGGAGACTTTAACATTGACACCAACAAATCCAACATAATATGGGGAAATATAATTGCATCATACAATTTCCAACAAATAGTACAACAGGCTACTAGAGTAACAAAGTCATCTTCAACAGTCATAGATCACATTTATGTAACTTGCTCAGACAACATCATAGAATGCGCTGTACCCAATTGTGCAATGAGCGATCACTACCCAATATGCTGCACGTGGTCTAAACAAGGAATTAAAACTCCTAAACATAAACACATAAGTGTAAAATATAGAAGTTACAAACATTTCAACCAAAACGCATTTTTACAGGACTTGCTCAGTTCACCTCTAGACAATGTTTGTCAGCTTCCTGACCCGGATGATGCTCTGGAATTCTGGATGAAAACATTTATTGACGTTTTTGATAGACATGTGCCAATCAAGGAAGTTCGAGTAAAACACCACGTCAAGCCACCTTGGATCACCCAGGAAATACTTGAAATTATGAGAGACAGAGATAAAGCACATAAAAAGCGGGATCTCAGCGCATACCGTACTCTTAGAAACAAAGTCCAATATACCATACGACGGGAAAAGAACAATTACTTTAAGAACTTAGTAATGGATAAAACAAATAGTAAGGATATATGGAAGGCAATTAACACCTTGACAAACAAGTATAACTTCCGAAATTCTTTACCATCAAATCATATTACATGCGACCAATTCAGTAATTTTTTTTCAAACTGACATAGACCAGTTGAAGGCTTCAATACCTAATTCTCCTTGCAACTTATCTTTACTGTCATCGTTTTGCGAGAATAGATGCTCCGGCGATATTCTTTCCGACATACCGCTAATGACAATCACTGAGGTATTAACTTACCTCAGTAACCTAAAAAACACAACCTCATCTGGGTTAGATGGAATCAGCAACCGGATTCTCCGTTGTGCTGTGCCAGTGATCTGTATATCACTAACCTATGTATATAATCAGTGTCTCACCAAAGGCCACTTTCCATCAGCTCTCAAAATCGCTAAAGTGTACCCTCTTCTTAAATCTGGTTCATTGGACAATGATCTCCCGAACAATTACAGACCCATTTCCTTACTATCATCACTATCTAAGCCACTAGAAAAACACATCAATAAAGTAACATTACAGTATTTAGTTCGCAACAAGCTTATTGCTGACAACCAATCAGGATTTCGACCAAAATATTCTTGCCATACGGCCCTAACAAACATGATAGAAAATTGGCACCAGAATATAAACAACAACAGTCTATGTGGAACTGTGTTTATTGATTTCAAGAAAGCATTTGATATGATAGACCATGTTATTTTAATTAAAAAACTTGAGACAATGAAAATTGGCCCTAATGTAGTCACTCTAATATCATCTTTTCTATCAAACAGAAAGCAAGTAGTATCACATAATAAATGTCTGTCTCATACCACTACCTTCAATATTGGAGTACCGCAAGGCTCTATTCTTGGCCCTCTATTGTTTGCCATATATATTAACGATCTACCTTTACATCTTTCGTCGTCCTGCGATCTATTTGCAGACGACTGTACAGTGTACACAAATGCTGAAAACTGTATTTTATTGGAGTCGTCTTTACAACAAGAATTAAATAATGTAGTTAGGTGGAGCTATTCAAACCGTATGCAAATTAACATCACTAAAACAAAATCAATGTTACTAACAACCAGACAAAGACTTCAAACTCTTGGCTCACACACATCACTTCAACTTCACATCGATAACATGCCAGTAGAAAGTGTAATTGAGCACAAAACATTAGGCATAATCATTGATAGAAACCTAAACTTTAATTCCCACGTTCAAGCGCTTATTAAACAAACAGCGAAAAAGGTCTACCAACTCGCCAAAATTAAAAACTTCCTTGATGAGGACACAAGGAAACTATTCTATACTTCTCATATACAGACACACTTTGACTACTGCTCTACAATCTGGGACGGTTGTTCTAATTCAAACACCAAGCGACTTTACTCACTCCAGAAACGGGCCATGAGTCTAATTTATAACAAACATTTATCTGACAATCCTAGCCTGTATAAACGCCTTCAGTTACTACCACTCCGCAAACGCCTGCTTTTCAATAAAGCTAAACTAATTCACATAATCCTGCATCGGAATGCCCCAAATTACCTTTGGCCATTGTTTAAATATAATGCTAGACACAGTAAACGTTTAAATATATTACACATTCCGAAGCCTAGGATTGACTTATACAAAACAAGCTTAACGTACTCCGCAGCTAAGCTGTGGAACAATCTTCCACAAGGAATCAAAGACATCACCAATCCCTGTTCATATAATCGCAAATTACTCGAACACTATCTCAGTACGGATTATCTTCCCCCTTAATAATAGAGATAATAATAATAATAACAAAACCCTAGTATAACAGCCAGTCCCCTTTTGGTAGGCCAGTATATTCCACATGGCTAATAACAAGTGTCAGACCATTATCTAATTTTACTGTGTCGTGTAGCTTTGATGTTCGCATTTTGCCCATGCCTTTATAATGCATATCTTTTATATTGTTGCTGTTCTCTGTTAGCCTTGAATGATGTGTGAATGAAATAATGTATGAAAGAGAGTGATAGAAGGGCAGAATGTTAGACGGGCCTGCGTGCCCAATTCTTAACCCTTTGAAAATAAAGTTTGTTCGTTCGTTCGTTCGTTCAGTGTGTGTCCTATCTTGTGGGTCCCAGACAAGAAAGTGTCTAGTTATATTGTTCTCAGGTTGTCTCAGTGTGTGGTCTATCTTGTGGGTCCCAGACAAGAAAGTGTCTAGTTATATTGTTCTCAGGTTGTCTCAGTGTGCGTCCTATCTTGTGGGTCCCAGACAAGAGAGTGTCTAGTTATATTGTCCTCAGGTTTTCTCAGTGTGTGTCCTATCTTGTGGGTCCCAGACAAGAAAGTGTCTAGTTATATTGTTCTCAGGTTGTCTCAGTGTGTGGCCTATCTTGTGGGTCCCAGACAAGAAAGTGTCTAGTTATATTGTTCTCAGGTTGTCTCAGTGTGCGTACTATCTTGTGGGTCCCAGACAAGAGAGTGTCTAGTTATATTGTCCTCAGGTTTTCTCAATGTGTGTCCTATCTTGTGGGTCCCAGACAAGAAAGTGTCTAGTTATATTGTTCTCAGGTTGTCTCAGTGCGTGTCCTATCTTGTGGGTTCCAGACAAGAGAGTGTCCAGTTATATTGTCCTCAGGTTGTCTCAGTGTGTGTCCTACCTTGTGGGTTCCAGACAAGAGAGTGTCTAGTTATATTGTTCTCAGGTTTTCTCAGTGTGTGTCCTATCTTGTGGGTTCCAGACAAGAGAGTGTCTAGTTATATTGTTCTCAGTTTGTCTCAGTGTGTGCCCTATCTTGTGGGTCCCAGACAAGAGAGTGTCTAGTTATATTGTCCTCAGGTTTTCTCAGTGTGTGCCCTATCTTGTGGGTCCCAGACAAGAGAGTGTCTAGTTATATTGTCCTCAGGTTTTCTCAGTGTGTGTTCTATCTTGTGGGTCCCAGACAAGAGAGTGTCTAGTTATATTGTCCTCAGGTTTTCTCAGTGTGTGCCCTATCTTGTGGGTCCCAGACAAGAGAGTGTCTAGTTATATTGTCCTCAGGTTTTCTCAGTGTGTGCCCTATCTTGTGGGTCCCAGACAAGAGAGTGTCTAGTTATATTGTCCTCAGGTTTTCTCAGTGTGTGCCCTATCTTGTGGGTCCCAGACAAGAAAGTGTCTAGTTATATTGTCCTCAGGTTTTCTCAGTGTGTGTCCTATCTTGTGGGTTCCAGACAAGAGAGTGTCCAGTTATATTGTCCTCAGATTTTCTCAGTGTGTGGCCTATCTTGTGGGTCCCAGACAAGAGAGTGTCTAGTTATATTGTCCTCAGGTTTTCTCAGTGTGTGTCCTATCTTGTGGGTCCCAGACAAGAGAGTGTCTAGTTATATTGTCCTCAGGTTTTCTCAGTGTGTGTCCTATCTTGTGGGTTCCAGACAAGAGAGTGTCCAGTTATATTGTCCTCAGGTTTTCTCAGTGTGTGGCCTATCTTGTGGGTCCCAGACAAGAGAGTGTCTAGTTATATTGTCCTCAGGTTTTCTCAGTGTGTGTCCTATCTTGTGGGTCCCAGACAAGAGAGTGTCTAGTTATATTGTCCTCAGGTTGTCTCAGTGTGTGTCCTATCTTGTGGGTCCCAGACAAGAGAGTGTCTAGTTATATTGTCCTCAGGTTTTCTCAATGTGTGTCCTATCTTGTGGGTCCCAGACAAGAAAGTGTCTAGTTATATTGTTCTCAGGTTGTCTCAGTGCGTGTCCTATCTTGTGGGTTCCAGACAAGAGAGTGTCCAGTTATATTGTCCTCAGGTTGTCTCAGTGTGTGTCCTACCTTGTGGGTTCCAGACAAGAGAGTGTCTAGTTATATTGTTCTCAGGTTTTCTCAGTGTGTGTCCTATCTTGTGGGTTCCAGACAAGAGAGTGTCTAGTTATATTGTTCTCAGTTTGTCTCAGTGTGTGCCCTATCTTGTGGGTCCCAGACAAGAGAGTGTCTAGTTATATTGTCCTCAGGTTTTCTCAGTGTGTGCCCTATCTTGTGGGTCCCAGACAAGAGAGTGTCTAGTTATATTGTCCTCAGGTTTTCTCAGTGTGTGTTCTATCTTGTGGGTCCCAGACAAGAGAGTGTCTAGTTATATTGTCCTCAGGTTTTCTCAGTGTGTGCCCTATCTTGTGGGTCCCAGACAAGAGAGTGTCTAGTTATATTGTCCTCAGGTTTTCTCAGTGTGTGCCCTATCTTGTGGGTCCCAGACAAGAGAGTGTCTAGTTATATTGTCCTCAGGTTTTCTCAGTGTGTGCCCTATCTTGTGGGTCCCAGACAAGAGAGTGTCTAGTTATATTGTCCTCAGGTTTTCTCAGTGTGTGTCCTATCTTGTGGGTTCCAGACAAGAGAGTGTCCAGTTATATTGTCCTCAGATTTTCTCAGTGTGTGGCCTATCTTGTGGGTCCCAGACAAGAGAGTGTCTAGTTATATTGTCCTCAGGTTTTCTCAGTGTGTGTCCTATCTTGTGGGTCCCAGACAAGAGAGTGTCTAGTTATATTGTCCTCAGGTTTTCTCAGTGTGTGTCCTATCTTGTGGGTTCCAGACAAGAGAGTGTCCAGTTATATTGTCCTCAGGTTTTCTCAGTGTGTGGCCTATCTTGTGGGTCCCAGACAAGAGAGTGTCTAGTTATATTGTCCTCAGGTTTTCTCAGTGTGTGTCCTATCTTGTGGGTCCCAGACAAGAGAGTGTCTAGTTATATTGTCCTCAGGTTGTCTCAGTGTGTGTCCTATCTTGTGGGTCCCAGACAAGAGAGTGTCTAGTTATATTGTCCTCAGGTTTTCTCAGTGTGTGTCCTATCTTGTGGGTCCCAGACAAGAAAGTGTCTAGTTATATTGTTCTCAGGTTGTCTCAGTGTGCGTCCTATCTTGTGGGTCCCAGACAAGAGAGTGTCTAGTTATATTGTCCTCAGGTTTTCTCAGTGTGTGTCCTATCTTGTGGGTCCCAGACAAGAGAGTGTCTAGTTATATTGTCCTCAGGTTTTCTCAGTGTGTGTCCTATCTTGTGGGTCCCAGACAAGAGAGTGTCTAGTTATAGTGTCCTCAGGTTTTCTCAGTGTGTGTCCTATCTTGTGGGTCCCAGACAAGAGAGTGTCTAGTTATATTGTCCTCAGGTTCTCTCAGTGTGTGTCCTATCTTGTGGGTCCCAGACAAGAGAGTGTCTAGTTATATTGTCCTCAGGTTTTCTCAGTGTGTGTCCTATCTTGTGGGTCCCAGACAAGAGAGTGTCTAGTTATATTGTCCTCAGGTATTCTCAGTTTGTGTCCTATCTTGTGGGTTCCAGACAAGAGAGTGTCTAGTTATATTGTCCTCAGGTTTTCTCAGTGTGTGTCCTATCTTGTGGGTTCCAGACAAGAGTGTCTAGTTATATTGTCCTCAGGTTTTCTCAGTGTGTGTCCTATCTTGTGGGTTCCAGACAAGAGAGTGTCCAGTTATATTGTCCTCAGGTTTTCTCAGTGTGTGCCCTATCTTGTGGGTCCCAGACAAGAGAGTGTCTAGTTATATTGACCTCAGGTTTTCTCAGTGTGTGCCCTATCTTGTGGGTCCCAGACAAGAGAGTGTCTAGTTATATTGTCCTCAGGTTGTCTCAGTGTGTGTCCTATCTTGTGGGTTCCAGACAAGAGAGTGTCCAGTTATATTGTCCTCAGGTTTTCTCAGTGTGTGTCCTATCTTGTGGGTTCCAGACAAGAGAGTGTCTAGTTATATTGTCCTCAGGTTTTCTCAGTGTGTGTCCTATCTTGTGGGTTCCAGACAAGAGAGTGTCCAGTTATATTGTCCTCAGGTTTTCTCAGTGTGTGTCCTATCTTGTGGGTTCCAGACAAGAGAGTGTCTAGTTATATTGTCCTCAGGTTTTCTCAGTATGTGCCCTATCTTGTGGGTCCCAGACAAGAGAGTGTCTAGTTATATTGTCCTCAGGTTGTCTCAGTGTGTGTCCTATCTTGTGGGTTCCAGACAAGAGAGTGTCTAGTTATATTGTCCTCAGGTTTTCTCAGTGTGTGTCCTATCTTGTGGGTCCCAGACAAGAGAGTGTCTAGTTATATTGTCCTCAGGTTGTCTCAGTGTGTGTCCTATCTTGTGGGTTCCAGACAAGAGAGTGTCTAGTTATATTGTCCTCAGGTTTTCTCAGTGTGTGTCCTATCTTGTGGGTCCCAGACAAGAGAGTGTCTAGTTATATTGTCCTCAGGTTGTCTCAGTGTGTGTCCTATCTTGTGGGTTCCAGACAAGAGAGTGTCTAGTTATATTGTCCTCAGGTTTTCTCAGTGTGCGTCCTATCTTGTGGGTCCCAGACAAGAGAGTGTCTAGTTATATTGTCCTCAGGTTTTCTCAGTGTGTGTCCTATCTTGTGGGTTCCAGACAAGAGAGTGTCTAGTTATATTGTCCTCAGGTTTTCTCAGTGTGTGTCCTATCTTGTGGGTTCCAGACAAGAGAGTGTCTAGTTATATTGTCCTCAGGTTTTCTCAGTGTGTGTCCTATCTTGTGGGTTCCAGACAAGAGAGTGTCTAGTTATATTGTCCTCAGGTTTTCTCAGTGTGTGTCCTATCTTGTGGGTCCCAGACAAGAGAGTGTCTAGTTATATTGTCCTCAGGTTTTCTCAGTGTGTGTCCTATATTGTGGGTCCCAGACAAGAGAGTGTCTAGTTATATTGTCCTCAGGTTTTCTTAGTGTGTGTCCTATCTTGTGGGTCCCAGACAAGAGAGTGTCTAGTTATATTGTCCTCAGGTTTTCTCAGTGTGTGTCCTATCTTGTGGGTCCCAGACAAGAGAGTGTCTAGTTATATTGTCCTCAGGTTTTCTCAGTGTGTGTCCTATCTTGTGGGTCCCAGACAAGAGAGTGTCTAGTTATATTGTCCTCAGGTTTTCTCAGTGTGTGTCCTATCTTGTGGGTTCCAGACAAGAGAGTGTCCAATTATATTGTCCTCAGGTTTTCTCAGTGTGTGTCCTATCCAGCGCCAGCGTTTTCCCCTCACCTCTTGGTTCACTGGGATTTGTCTAGTTCTCTCCACAAGCTCCACATTGATGATTCTGTCATGCCATTGTATCCCCACCACATTGATGATTCTGTCATGCCATTGTATCCCCACCACATTGATGATTCTGTCATGCCATTGTATCCCCACCACATTGATGATTATGTCATGCCATTGTATCCCCACCACATTGATGATTCTGTCATGCCATTGTATCCCCACCACATTGATGATTCTGTCATGCCATTGTATCCCCACCACATTGATGATTCTGTCATGCCATTGTATCCCCACCACATTGATGATTCTGTCATGCCATTGTATCCCCACCACATTGATGATTCTGTCATGCCATTGTATCCCCACCACATTGATGATTCTGTCATGCCATTGTATCCCCACCACATTGATGATTCTGTCATGCCATTGTATCCCCACCACATTGATGATTCTGTCATGCCATTGTATCCCCACCACATTGATGATTCTGTCATGCCATTGTATCCCCACCACATTGATGATTCTGTCATGCCATTGTATCCCCACCACATTGATGATTCTGTCATGCCATTGTATCCCCACCACATTGATGATTCTGTCATGCCATTGTATCCCCACCACATTGATGATTCTGTCATGCCATTGTATCCCCACCACATTGATGATTCTGTCATGCCATTGTATCCCCACCACATTGATGATTCTGTCATGCCATTGTATCCCCACCACATTGATGATTCTGTCATGCCATTGTATCCCCACCACATTGATGATTCTGTCATGCCATTGTATCCCCACCACATTGATGATTATGTCATGCCATTGTATCCCCACCACATTGATGATTATGTCATGCCATTGTATCCCCACCACATTGATGATTCTGTCATGCCATTGTATCCCCACCACATTGATGATTCTGTCATGCCATTGTATCCCCACCACATTGATGATTCTGTCATGCCATTGTATCCCCACCACATTGATGATTCTGTCATGCCATTGTATCCCCACCACATTGATGATTCTGTCATGCCATTGTATCCCCACCACATTGATGATTCTGTCATGCCATTGTATCCTCACCACATTGATGATTCTGTCATGCCATTGTATCCCCACCTCATTGATGATTCTGTCATGCCATTGTATCCCCACCACATTGATGATTCTGTCATGCCATTGTATCCCCACCACATTGATGATTCTGTCATGCCATTGTATCCCCACCACATTGATGATTCTGTCATGCCATTGTATCCCCACCACATTGATGATTATGTCATGCCATTGTATCCCCACCACATTGATGATTATGTCATGCCATTGTATCCCCACCACATTGATGATTATGTCATGCCATTGTATCCCCACCACATTGATGATTCTGTCATGCCATTGTATCCCCACCACATTGATGATTCTGTCATGCCATTGTATCCCCACCACATTGATGATTCTGTCATGCCATTGTATCCCCACCACATTGATGATTCTGTCATGCCATTGTATCCCCACCACATTGATGATTATGTCATGCCATTGTATCCCCACCACATTGATGATTATGTCATGCCATTGTATCCCCACCACATTGATGATTATGTCATGCCATTGTATCCCCACTATTCTACACAGGCACACACTAGTGAATGTTTGTAGTTAATTCCTTTAATTGTTCTCCAAGTTTCTGACCCATACAGTAGTATGATTTAACATTTGAGTTAAAATTTCTCTGATTGGTGCAAAGTTTACATTCCCTTGTCTTCCACACATTTCATGGTGCTATGAAAACTCCCTTTGCCTTTTGAACGCTGTTTGTGAGCCCGTATACCCAGGTTCGAATCACAGCGGTGCTGGTTTTTTCGAAAAAGGTATCGGAGTCGGTCGTTCAGAAAGGAATGGCAAACTACTGAACGTAACACTTGCCTAGTACATCAATAGTAGCTGAAAATGCTGGTGTTGACTGCAACGTCCCGTAAGGGATACGCAATAAAATAAATATTTTTTATATGGTCTTCCATGTTTGTATATATGGCTTCTCAAATACACTTATGATTGTGAGGTTTTATCAAGGGAGATCAGTGTGTTATTTGCTCGGTTTAATCTCATCTTTTCTTCCTCTGAATTTTTTGACACATACAAAGAGAGGAAGATTATTTTAAACTTGTGATACTGATGATATTCAATCTGTTGAGACTTGATTATGACCTGATATTACCTTGATAAGTGTGCGTGTTAGCATAGTTGACAGGAAGCTGTGTTGATAATGCCATGATCGTGGTCCGACGAGTGTGCAAGGCCTGCGATCGTGGTCTTGCTAAAAGAGTGATAGACTGGCCATCTATTCCTCCCTGCATTCAGGCCTACAAAATAGAATGACCCTATTACATTACAGACATAAAGTATTCCTGTTTGGGGTGTGTGTTTTTTTTTTTTCTGTAAAAAATAATTCACGCTGACAGTTAATTATGAGAATAATATGATCATTGAGTTGAGTTGAGCTAAGAACTGACGTCACTGCACTCAGGACATTCCCATACGCGCTCCGTCCCCTCGTTCAACAGCCAGCGAAGAGTAATATGATCATTACAGAGGTAGATATTCTGTATATTAGGCATAATTGTGTTTGTTACATTTGATTGTTTTATACGTTATTTATTATAAAATTAAAGTTGTTACAGTAACATTATTATGTGTATATTTCAGCTTGGAAGATGTATCTAATTATTTTACTCTATGTTCTGTAGTATGTACCTGACGAGATGCAGCGAAATATGCCAGGCAATAAATCGTACAATCCATGGTTTGTGTCTTCGTTATTCAACTTATTCCCTCTGTTATTTGCATCGTTTATATCAGTTGGTCACTTTGTTGTCTCTGTGTGTTGTTTTAAACGTAATGTGTTAAGAAATATTGAATGCAAATTATTGAATATTCATCATTATTTCTGGCATTGGATGATGTCAGTGTGAAAATTGTTGAACAAATTCCTGACATCATCATGATGTCAGTGTCAGACTGAAACACAACGTAGAGAAAACACATTGAAATAATAGAAATGAACTGTCCATGAACATTTCTAAATTTGGTAAGAGGGGATGACAACAAAAGACATGAATACTCAGACATATAGACAGAGTTGAGTTGAGTCAAGAAATGACATAACTGCGCCTGGGGCATTCTCATAAGTACTCAGTCCTCATCTTCAACAGTCAGCGAAGAGTTCTAATACTGATTGTGCCCATTGCAATCTACGACAGTCAGCTAGATCCTCTGACAACCCCCTGCTGCTGCATTCTCTCTAGAACATGATTGTTCATCTACATTAATCACATTCTCCCAGAGGGCCTTCACCACATCTGCTTATCATGCATCAAATAACCCCTTAATGATGCAGCACCAGTCAATCTGCCTGTTCATTTCCAACCACAGCAGAGTGTCCTGGAGAAAAGATCCAGTGAATTCTGACAACCCAGGACATACATACATGCATACACACCCACAACATATAAACATACACACACACCCATATGTACATGCATACCAACATAAACATACATGGATACTTACAATAGTTATAGTTTCATGTCCGTTACAGGATGTCACAAGCAACCTCAGCATTGTTTGTCTGTGATATTTCAGGCAATTTTACGTTCACTAGTTTGTCATTGCTTTCTGAACGACCGACGCTCTTACCATTGTTAAAAATCAACACAGGGCAGTCTGCTTCTAAATCACCTGCATCTGATTTCAAACCGGGTATGTGGGATTGTGAAACTCGTTCACTACCACTTACAACAGACGTAGGCAGGAACTTATAAATGTTACTCATTAGAAGTTTTTTTTTTTTTTTTTTTAAATTCGCATATCCTTTTACAGAACATCGCTGTCAACAGCAGCATCTTTCAGCTGTCTGTTGATTTCCTGGCAAGATTACGCTCAGTAGTATGCCATTGCTTTCTGAGCGGCCGGCTCAGTTATCCCGCAAGTCACCAGTGGAGGTAGAACCTCATTAGAAGTAACGATACAAAATCAGGTTTGTGTGTGTGTGAGAGTAAAGACAACTTTTTTGATGTCACATTTGTTGCTGTTCTCCATCACATGGTGCTGCAGTCACTGACTGCTGGGCTGTCTTTGGCTGCTTTGTGTGTTTGACTGGAGAAGGTTGAGCTGTCTTTGGCTGCTTCTTGTGTTTGACTTGAGAAGATAAGGCTGTCTTTGGCTGCTTCTTGTGTTTGGAGAAGGTGAGGCTGTCTTTGGCTGCTTCCTGTGTTTGGAGAAGGTGAGGCTGTCTTTGGCTGCTTCCTGTGTTTGGAGAATGTGAGGCTGTCTTTGTCTGCTTCCTTTGTTTGGAGAAGGTGAGGCTGTCTTTGGCTGCTTCCTGTGTTTGGAGAAGGTGAGGCTGTCTTTGGCTGCTTCCTGTGTTTGGAGAAGGTGAGGCTGTCTTTGGCTGCTTCCTGTGTTGGGAGAAGGTGAGGCTGTCTTTGGCTGCTTCTTGTGATTGGAGAAGGTGGGGCTGTCTTTGGCTGCTTCCTGTGTTTGGAGAAGGTGAGGCTGTCTTTGGCTGCTTCCTGTGCTTGGAGAATGTGAGGCTGTCTTTGGCTGCTTCCTGTGTTTGGAGAAGGTGAGGCTGTCTTTGGCTGCTTTCTGTGTTTGGAGAAGGTGAGGCTGTCTTTGGCTGCTTCCTGTGTTTGGAGAAGGTGAGGCTGTCTTTGGCTGCTTCCTGTGTTTGATTGGTGAAGGTTGGGCTTGCTTTGGCTGTTTAGCGTGTTTGACTCGATAAGTTTGGGCTGCCTTTGGCTGTTTCATGTGTTTGACTGGAGAAAGTTAGGCTGTCTTTGACTGCTTCCTGTGTTTGACTGGAGAAAGTTAGGTTGTCTGTAGTTGCGTCCTGTGTTTGACTGGAGAAGGTCACGGTGTCTTTGGCTGAATCGTGTGTTTGACTAGAGAAGATGTCTTTGACTGCTTCCTGTGTTTGACTGGAGAAGGTTGAGTTGTCTTTGGCTGCTTCCTGTGTTTGACTGGAGGTTGGACTGTCTCTGGCTAATTTGTGTATTTGACTCGAAAAGGTTAGGCTGTGTTTGACTGGAGAAGGCTGGGTTGTCTTTGGCTGCTTCCTGTGTTTGACTGGAGAAGGTTGGGCTATCTCTGGTTGCTTCATGTGTTTGACTGGAGTAGGTTAGGCTGTCTTTGGCTGCTTCCTGTGTTTGACTGGAGAAGGTTGGGCTATCTTTGGTTGCTTCACGTGTTTGACTGGAGTAGGTTAGGCTGTCTTTGGCTGCTTCCTGTGTTTGACTGGAGAAGGTTGGGCTATCTCTGGTTGCTTCATGTGTTTGACTGGAGTAGGTTAGGCTGTCTTTGGTTGCTTCCTGTGTTTGACTGGAGAAGGTTGGGCTATCTTTGGTTGCTTCACGTGTTTGACTGGAGAAGGTTTGGTTGTCTTTGGCTGCTTCCTGTGTTTGACTGGAGAAGGTTGGGCTATCTCTGGTTGCTTCACATGTTTGACTGGAGTAGGTTAGGCTGTCTTTGGCTGCTTCTTTGGCTGTTTAGTTAAACTCAAGAGGGCAGACAGCAGCATGCGCCCATAATGACACATACGTTATCGAATATGATCATTTTCAGGTAGCTAGTCCGTTGAAGCCGGTCTCCCTGGCCTAGGGATTAAACGACTTTCTCCGTAATCTCGTTTATCCACGTAGGATAACGCAGCGGGCGAGAATTGGTAGTGGTTCTCGCCGTGCTGGTGATTTACGGGATAAGTGAGCAGGCCGCTCAGAAAGCAATGGCAGACTACTGGGCGTAATCTTGCCAAGAAATCAACAATCAGCTGAAATATGCTGATGTTGACAGCAATACCCTGTAAATCAATCATGTGCCATGCCGGAAAGTGTGGGTGGTCATGAGTCGCCATTTCACTTGATCACCAGAGTCGTGGATCAACTCAGTGTTCCTGTCTCGTCCATGCCACGTGGCGAAGCCATCCAGGTATTTTCCTCTTGGTCTGTTCCCCTCGATTTTGCCAGTTGTCAATAAGTTCTCCAGTCCATTTCTTCTCATAACATGTCCAAACAATTTTGACTGTCTTCGTCTAATTTCTCTAATCAGTCTACGATTTTTCATTTGTCTCCTGTAGTACTTGGTCATTGGTTTTTCTATCTGTCCACGGTGTCAGAAGTTGGGGTGCGCCACCGGCTAGATGAAAGTATTTTTCACTGGCGAGCAACCCCAAATAGTCAGAAACCGACTAGGGACAAAAATCTATATGGCTGAACTATAGATTAAGCCCTGAATATCCAACATACAGCTCCAAATGGCTCGTAACAAAATTGAAATGAACTGTGCTGAATATTCGCCAAGGTGTAGGAAGGAGAAGTTTAGCTGAGATAGATTTTTAAGTCTAAATTTAAGATTAATTGACAACTATCCCAGTACAGGTTTATCTCCCCTGACTGTTTCCTTCCTTTGTGGCTAAGTGAACCCCCACCAATGTACACACACAACACGTATGCACAATTGGAATTAAAAATATAACACTGAACTTATGAGTTAAAACAAACTACAACATTTACTGGCTATCATTATTAGTAGACATCTGATGTTTTTCAAGATGATGATGGTGAAATCATATAACATGATAGTGATGACAAACATTACACAACTTCAATGTTACTTGTCAACTATCTGGATCTGTGGTCCAGATCCCCTCTCTCCAGTAGAAACAAAACAGCTTGCTGGTATTCTGACGCCTGTCAGTCCTGGCACTACCTGGTTGTCACTCGTTCTTGAGATCTATACCCAGGCGCTCTTATTGAGAGCTAGGAAGAAAGTCAAAAATGTGTTATATCTAGTTCTACATCAGTAGAATCCTAAGTACTACATATATCCTAGCACACCTATATACAACGACCAGTCTGGCCAAGTTTATCTTCCAGCTCTACTTCGTTCACCATCCTCCTTCTCCCTCCATATCTCTGTCCTACGGTCTTAGTCTGGGACGGGCTTTTCAATTGTCTCACACGCCTGTAAGTATTATATTTTGCCGTCCCATGTCCATGTCGCTAATACAGACATTCTGAGTCGTACAGCCGCTCCGTCCAAAGTACATGGGCAGGGTTAAGCATCATATACCCTATACCAGTTGTGGGTAATGTCTGTATCATTCCACCTCTGCTACAAATGCGACCAATAGGTAAGGTGCCAATGCGGGCACAGTAGAATAACACTTCATATTGGTAGGTTTGCATATGACAAATCAATATACCAAACATGAAATACCCATAAAATGTATATATTAAATGATACATATTATGATACTTTAACATAATAGCATTATGCAAAGTTAGTTTGTATGTATACGAAATGAGACGTATATACACAAAAAGAATATGTACGAAGCATAGTCCTAGCATCGTATATTCATATGAAGTTACAAATACATATATCCAACATATACTTAAACATTAGGCATATGAAAGTATTCCTAATATACAGTATGAAATGCAAACAAGTTGTAGTAACATGATTATCTACAACGACTGAGAAACTAATAGTGTCCATAGAGTAACAGACATCTAACATGATAAATGAAAGTCAAAAGTCTGCCTCACCAAAAAGTATCTACTTGTAAAGAATAACCCTTTTAGCAATATGATATTGTACACAGAACTGAAGAATTAATAGTTCACAGATCAGCAACAAGAGAAACTGATGGGCTCACTGAACTAGCCTACCACTTGCCGACAGAAAGTCAGTCCCCTAAAAGACTTAGATAGTTGCTTCGAAATAACTTTCCCAGTGAAGTCTAGCAACATCAGAATCATACATATGCCTACAAACATTGAGCTGGCTGCCTTACCTGTTCTGAAGTCAAACATTTTCTGACTTGAAACTTACAAGCCTATCCTATTTAACTCAGTATCCCAAATGCCATTAACATTCCTCCAGTCCTGCTCTAATTGTCTTATCAGATCTGTTTCACACATTCCTACAGGGCAGACACATTATCTCCCAGTCTGAGTTGCCAGCCCCAGATCAGTTTCACAGTCTGCCCTCCAGTGGGGTGTAATTATCAGTTTGACATGTAACACCTTTAAGCTGGACTGGCTGGTTTACAACCCTAGTCCGACTGTCTGTGTGATTTCATTCTGGGTTTATTGCAATTCCCACCATCCTGTTTTAGTAGCCAGCAGCCATCTGTTCTGACACTTCACAGTTGAATTGGTTCCTTTTGCTACAACATTTTATGCCTCTATGTGTGCAGGCCTGATTGTTCTGTCTTCCATTTCTCCTTTATTATTCTTTATTATAGAGAAGTGCATTCGTTCTGTAACTTTCTGTAACTCTACATGGTCCATCGAAAGTGAACCGAAAATTGTTCTGGGATGTAAATGCTGCATTTCACGACACATGGTACTCTTTGCATTTTCCTCAGAAACCACATTTCTGTAGCCATCAAATGTTTTTCAGCTTGACTGCACATTGTCCAAGTTTCACATCAACATTGTCCAAGTTTCACATCCATACAAAAGAACAGGCTCTATGTACCCGCTCAACACTCTTTGACATCTTTTTATTGGTCAGAATGTTTTTCATCTTGCTAAAGGCTACTTTCGCCATGGCGATTCTTGTTCTAATCTCTTCAAGGCATCTCCCATCAGATGTTATGACTGTTCCGAGATAATTATATCGATTCACTTGTTGAAGAATATTCCCATTTACTTGTATATTACATTGTGGTTTTTCGTTCTTCCTAGTGATGACCATAACCTGTGTCTTCTTACAATTTAATTCCAACCCCAGCTGCTCACTGTGTACAACAACCGCATCTACTAATTGTTGCAGATCCTGCGCATTGTCTGCAATCAATACTGTATCATCTGCACATCTATTGTTATTGATGTTTCTTCCTCCAATGCTGATTCCATTTATATCTTCTACATTTCTGAAAATATGTTCACTGTATAGGGAAAAAAGATCTGGAGACATTACACATCCCTGCCTAACACCTCTCTTAATAGGTTGATATTGTCCCACTTCATTATCAATCCTTATGGCAGCTTGTTGTTTCCAATATATGTTTTTTATAAGTCTAATGTCTTTCCCATCAATTTGTAGATCTGCAAGCATATCCACCATGTTGACATATCTAACTCTATCAAAAACCCTGTAAAGGATATGCACACAAATAAAAAAGGTCCTTTGAAGCTACATTTCATTAGAAAACAGCAAGTTAAATGGTTCGGTCATATAACAAGGCTACCAACTAACAGTATATCACAACAAGCAATAATGTCCAGACCAAATGACAGCAGAAGAAAAGACCGACCACGTAACCAATAGACAAAGGAAATAGCAGAGTCCATGTGAATCTAGATATATGAAGACCATAAACGAGCACTCTCCCGCTGTTTATCCTTCACCATGCCGTGTGTTGCCGGGGCCCATACGGGAAGCAAAGAATAGCAACACTGTAGCCTACCATGCATGTCGTAAGAGGCGACTAAGGAGGCTATGGTTCCGTCGCCCTGCTACTGAGTGAGTGCGTGGCGCGACGCTGTGAGCTGTGAGTTTCGTGTGAAATGCTTTTGAATCTGCCCAAGGCTTTTTGGAACGTGACTGCATGTTCGGAGCGATGGCAGCTGGCTATGTCCCAGAGTTGACCGGTTTTTGCCTTATGCAGAAATGCGTGGCTGCTGGGCTTCTGGTTCACTGCCATTGACGATGAACTGTATTTTCGTGGACTGTGTGGGTGAACATCTAGGAAACATCCAGATGGGAAAATGACTGCCGATTCCATCAGAAATAAACTGGATGTTTCGTGGGGGACTATTGTGTTGACATTCTGGTGGCGGTATTATGCACAGTGTATCTGTGCGGGCTGTTGTTTGTCGAGACTCCTGTCTTTTCCACTTTTCACATTGGGCAGTGGGGAGCGTTTTATGTGATATTCACTGGCACAAGAACAGAGCATAATGGGGACGACCCGTTGCTGTGAAGTTGGAACCGTGACTAACTAACTAACTTATACTTCACCTCGACAGCGCAAGGTTCAAGAGGAACTAGAGGAGATGCGATCTTTTAAGAACGTCGTCGTCATCACAGGCCAATGAAACGACTCTTGATCCTTCACTAGATCCATGTCTAGCACATTTTCACGCTAGGGAGTCTTTCCTACCCTGTGATCACATCGGTGTATTGGTCAAACGGTGCCTCCTCTCCCGGTAACAGTGCCTCCAATTACTGATCTTTCTAAGCTAAGTTTAATGTCGTCAAGACAGACTGCCCAACATGTCTGACGATTTACGAGGGGAAGTCAATAAGTAAGTCACGAATGGCTGTAGAAAAATAACTGAATATGGTAACAACTTGAAACCAGTTTATTTTTATACATACATTGTCCCTTTATTTCTCAACACAATTTCCACCAACATTGATGCACTTATCCCATCGTTTTATCAGTCCTCCCAAACCGGATGTATAGAACTACGTGCTCTGTTTTCTAAACCACGTTTTCACTTCACATTTAACTTCGGTGTCATTCGCGAAATATCTCCCGCCAAGGTGGGTTTTCAGTGGACCAAAAATGCGGAAATCGCTAGGGGCTAAGTCGGGGCTGTAAGGTGAATGTTCCAGAACCTCCCACCTTAGTTGGTTAATTTTCTCCACAGTTAATCGAGCCGTATGTGGTCAGGCATTGTCATGAAGAAGCAACACTTCTCTAGTCAGCAGTCCTGAACGTTTTCTTCGAAATGCATCATGAAGCATCGATAGAACTTTACAGTGCGATTCAGAATTCACATTGTCACCTTTCTTCTTGAAATTGGTTAAAAGCACTCCTTGACAATCTCAGAACACTGTCAGCAAAACCTTCCCTGCTGATGTCGTAACCTTGAATTTTTTTTACCCAAGGTGAAGAAGTATGTTTCCATTTCACCGCTTTACGGGACAAACATCTGGCAGCATAAACAGGAAGCATATCCTTATGAATGTCCTTTTCAGGCAGTCCTTTTGCCCACAACAAATGCACAACAGCACGTTACTCTTTGGTTGTACACTCCGTAAGTACAGTCGCCATTTTGTTTATGCGCATGCGCATGAGACACCTAGCGCCACCTGACGAACGGGAATGTAAAGATCGATGTTGCTGTCACATAATTACACCTGTAGAAAATACCAAATACATTTACCTGCCATCCCACAGAACTGTGTGACTTACTTATTGACTCGATCTCGTATGTGGCACAGATAATATACGAGGGGGATTCAAATGTAAACCTGACATTTTTTTTTTATGTTTTGTGGTTGAATATATTCTGAAAAAGTAAAGAACACATGTATCATTTTTCGATGTAGTCACCACTGCGTTCAATGCAAGTCCTCAAGCGCCAATAACGTGCTTGGATTCCTGTAGAAAAACATTCTCGTGCTCGCGTGTGTAACTACTCATGCACCACCAGCTGTACATCTTCACAGAAGTCACACCATTTTGAAACTTCTTACTCCACTCATACTCTTGCTGGACTGACAGGCATGCATCGCCATACTGGACCTTTATTCGCCGATGATTTTATACATGTTTCTCCTCTTGACTGATTTTTAAAAAAAAGAAGAAAAAACCGGATAACGGAACGCTGCTCCTCTTTGGTGCATGTCAAAAGTGACACTGTCATCTTTAACCTGTCCTTATTCGTCTGCACCGTGATGTCACGCCTGAACACTCTTGATATCTTTAACGACAATATTGACAGGTTTCGAGACATTGACATGATTATTGTAATTTCAACAACACTATTTAGGTTAGTTAGTTAGTTAGTTAGTTAGTTAGTTAGTTAGTCGCGGTTCTAACTTCACAGCAACGGGTCGTCCCCATTATGCTCCGTTCCTGTGCCAGTGAATATCACACAAAACGCCCCCCCCCCCCCACTGCCCAATGTGAAAAGTGGAAAAGACAGGAGTCTCGACAAACAACAGCCCGCACAGATACAGATACAAGAGCAGGAGCAGGAGCAGGAGGAGGCAGAGAAGACGAAGACGAACAAGAAGAAGAAGAACGGCACAATATGCGTAGTTTCACAATTTATTGTTATAAAGAATAAATAGTGAACATTACTATAACGTATTTTCTGTTTATTATAAGTCAGTGATAACTGTAATGCAATTTATATCATTCTCCATTGCAGTCCGGCAAACCGAACAACATAACAGACAGCAGTCTGCCCGCAAACCTCCGTAGTTTAACATTTTCCAATGTTAACATTTCTTCAGTATCATCGGATGCCTTCAGTAGCTCAGCGGACACGTTGCAGTCTCTCTCCATGAGCAGCTTCGACTTATCTGAGCTGCCTGACGCACTTCTCAATGTCAAAAATTTAACTGAATTAAAATTGATAGATGTGGCTATTACAAACTGGACACTCGATGTTCTACAGCATCTGGGGCAGACATTACGTTCTGTTGTGTTTGAGAATGTCGGTCTGACTTCTTGGCCAGAATGGCTGAACGATTTCTCTTTGTTATACTCAGCTGATCTGTCTAGAAATCTTCTTCTTTTCATTCATCCGGAGTGTTTTTTCAGATGTGATTGCGGTGTGTCTGTTATGCGCCCTTGGGCCGAAACCCGTAGGCCAACACATCGACTTTAGCGTGCTTTTTTGACAAGGTAGCATTCCTGGGAGACTCTCACTTTTGTGGTGCCATCTGCAACCATGCTGGCCAAGGTTGAACGGTCGAAGACAACGGTCATCCCTCAAAGGAAGGCAGGGACAGTCCATAGCATTTTCCGCCATCCAAGGTTGCTTCCATAGTTGCAGGGCCGACACATAACGCCCTGGATCTGGGCTCACCGAGGAAGATCGTCACGTCCTGCTCATGGCTGCTTTAAATCCTCACTTCAATATATTGGTCACTTCGTTTCCCCGGGTCATTCCCGCACAAACCAGACAGGTTTGCAGACGGCATCCACTCAGCAAGTTTTCGGACATGTGCTTGTCGTTGCGCCCATCAGAGCTTTTCCAGGCACAACAGACATTCGAAAAACTACCCAGTCAGAGCTGTTCCGAACAAGAGCGGCATTCGGAAACTAGGTAGTCAGAGCTGTTCCTAGCACGAGAGACATTCGGACGAGACATTTCACTCGGACGTAATTGCGTAGTGTCAATTTTTAGTTTGCCACCCGTAGGACGACACTTCCGACTTCAGCGGGCATTTTTTAATGAGGTTAGCCTTCCTCTGGTTTCGAGGCACGTTAGACTGTTGTGATGTCGCTAACATCTCAGCTGGTCAAGATAGAACGATGGACGACATCGTGGTCGGCCCTCAAGGGAAGGCAGGGGCAGACCATGAGCATTCCCTCGCTATCCGAGGAGGCTTCCATAATTGCAGAGCCGGCACATATTGCTCTGTGACTGGGCTCACCCGAGGAGTTGCCACGTCCTGCTCATGGCTGCTTTAGTTCCTCACTTCCATGTGTTGGGCAACTCGTTTGCCCCTGATCGCTCAAGCACACACCAGGGACGATCAGACTGCGAGCGACACCCACTCGGTAAGCTTTTGCTTTTGACTTCGGACCACGCAATAGGTTCGCTCGCCGTGCGTTCCATTTTGCGCCATTGAGACGTTCTACCACTTTTGTCTACACTCTCTATGAGTTTGATACAGTTTTCGCAGCCATTTTCTTCGGCTGGGGCACTTGTTTGACTTTTTGTACTCGCTCACGAGGTAGGCTACTTGTGCTGCCGGCTCAGCACCTTACCTTCGTGCAGCGGTGAACGAGAAACAGCCTGGCCCTCTCATCCGGGAATCTCTCATATCCCCCAGCTGAGAGCCTTCGAACTTGTATCAGACCTGAGCATGTAGCTTGCTCAGTATCACGCCTTTATTTTTCGAAAGTTGGGTATCGGCCCGGCTCTCAGGTCCGAGGGTTTGTGGCTTAGAGGCGTTCAGCCACAGCCCTCGACAGGGAGCCTTTAGTGTTTTGTCCGGATCAAGATATTCTGCCTTCGTGCGCCTGATTAAAATTTTAGACTGCTATCCTCAGTCTCACCTGCAGAGCAGCAGGTTGTGTCTCTCTTAGTCTGGTCCCTATCCCATGAGCCGTCCGATATGTAGTTTTAACCCATCGGCAAGCACATGGGGTCGATGGGACACGCAAGCTCCCCCACCACGGCAAGGTGGAGACACATCGGGAGAGTGTCTAGAAATAAAATGTATCGCATTCCCGCCGACGCGTTTAGTAAGCTACGACATTTGACCAACCTGTCACTCGCATCAACTCGTCTTGGTGACAGAAGCGGAACGAATGCTGCACTGCGTTCACTTAATGGCACACTGCAGATACTGAATATTAGCGACAATGTTTTTACTGTTATACCACAAGCTATATCTGGGATGTCTAAATTGTCTAAATTAGATATTTCGTTTAACTTAATTAAGGAAGTTACATCAGATAGGATTCCTTCACAGCTTACGGAATTAGATCTTCTCAGAAATGTTCCATTACGAGGCCTAAATGACAGCAGCTTTCCAAATGCTTCGTCTTTAGAAGTTCTAATTCTAAGCGGGACTGGAATTATCAGTATCTCTAACTTGACATTCCAACCGCTGAAACATTTACGAGTATTATACTTAGCTGACACTAGTCTGTCTGAAATTCCGCTAGCCCTAACGAAGTTAAACAGCCTGGAGATATCTAATATTCGCGACAACGATTTTAGTGTTATACCACAAGCTCTTGCTGGTATGTCTAAATTGTCTAAATTAGATATTTCATCAAACTTAATTAAGGAAGTTACATCAGATAGAATTCCTCCACAGCTTACAGAATTAGATCTTAGCAGAAATTATTAATTAAAAGAGCTACGTGATAACAGCTTTCCAAATACTTCGTTTTTAGAAGTTCTAATTCTAAGCTGGACTAGAATTATCAGCATCTCTAACTTGACATTTCAACCGCTGAAACATTTACGAGTATTATACCTAGACTACACTAGATTGACTGAAATTCCGTTAGCCCTAACGAAGTTAAACAATCTGGAAATTTTAAAAATGGATGTTATCTTATTCTTGAACTGTACTTGTCCACGGGATGTCCAATTGGTCAGATGGTTCCAGTCACAGAAGTCATTTGAAGTATCTGGAAATTGCAGTTATAAATTAACCACCGAGAATTACCCGACCCACACCCCAGATGAATCACTGTGTTCTGGGTACAGTCTGGTGACTTCCAATCTCTTTCTGTACTTGTTTCTAGCGGTGGCTATGTGTGTTCTATTGTTGATCGGTGTTTTATTCTTCGGTCGCCTGGTCTGGAAGAGAAAGCGTTTTGTGAGCTCCACCCAACAGAAAGCAGGTAGTACCGTCTACTGTCATACGGTAGTTGAGTCATATCTGACTAAGACCTGACCTACATATAATATACCATATAATCGTTAGCTAACATAATGTTCTTTTACACGGTTGTTCAGAAAGCAGTGGCAAAGTACTAAACATTAACCTGCCAAGAAATCACAAACAATAAAAGAATGATGTCTTTTAATGCCACTTCCTGTAACGGATACGCAACTAACTTTAGCTGTATATACACTTTAGAGTAGACGTGGTAGGCTGGCTGGCCCGCTATGCTGCATACTGTGTGATCATGTATTCGAACACCCGTAGAGAATGGGAGTTGGGTTAAAGCTACCTGGCTTCCCAGGCCGACCCATCTTATCATGAGTTTTCAAGAGGTGAGAGAAGTGGCTGGGGGTTCATAGCCAAAGCTAATGGTCGATGTTTGGGGCAGGAGAGCCTGGCATATGATACCACAACATCCAGCTTAAGAATGGAAGTGGAGGCAGTCACTACGGCTCTCCGCTGGATGGAGAATACGACACACACACACACACACATCGTGATTGTAAATGACTCAGAAAGCATGCTGACTAGGGTGAGGACGGGCAGACTTCGTGCGGAGTGGCTTGCTTCGTATCGGAGGTCACGGGCGATAAGCATCGCCTGGATCTTTTCTCCGGGACATGCCGGTATGCTGGGAAATGAACAGGCCGACAGATTGGCTGGCTCTGCAGAACTTGGTGGAGTATTGATACATGACAAGGCAGACGTGGTTGCGGCCTTGTGAGAGCACGTGCACACCTCGGAGGAGCAAATGGATTACCATGGTCTGGCAAGAATGAGACAACGAGGAGTGACGAAGGGGTCTGGCCGACGCTCAACGCTCAGAGGAAAGGCGAGACGGACTTATAATTAGATTGCTACTGGTACTATTAGTGTTGGAACTCTTAGCTGGCTGCTGAGGATGGGGACGGAGCACTTATGGGAATGCCCCGAATGCTGTGATGTCGATTCCTAAATCAATCAATCAAGCAATCAATCATGAGTTGTATGACTTATTTCTGGGAAGTAAAGGCGGTCATATAGCACACATCAGCCATTAAGTGCCGGTTGGTCTCTGAGACTATAGAGCTAGCATCAAATACCTAATGCATCCCAATGTGCACTGGATTGTGTTGTTATTTATTTTTTACTACTCAAAGAGTATGGTTGTGTTTTTTAAAAAATCCAGCTTTGAGACTAAGACGAGGCAGGTCCTGATTGGCACAGGTAGAAATATCTATATGTCAGGTGTGTGATCTAGAGACCATCAATCGTGAAAAAGAGTGGGTTAAAGTACCGGAAGACATGTTGGCATGGCACAATGTAATAGTAACACTGGGTCGTGAGTGCAGAGAATGGGCTGCGAGCCGCACAGAGTTTGAGGTGCAACTATTGATCCAGAGTAGCACACATCAAGGTGACATAGTGATCTATACTGATTGGTCAGTGGTGAGAAACAGACGGAGTGGTTGTGGTTTCATTGCGAAGGCTAATGGTCGTTACTTGAAAAAAGTAGCGTCTGGCATATGAGACTAAGACCTCCAGCATGAGAATGGAGGTGGAAGCAATCACAGCGGCATTCCGTTGGTTAGAGGAGACCACTGCAACACACTTTGTCTTCATTGCCGACTCAAGGAGTATGCTTAGTAAAGTGGAGCAAGGAATGTTTCGTGTGGAATGGCTCACCTCGCTTCAGATGTCACAGATTGTAAGAATTGTATTAATTGTTTGCCCTGGCCTTGCGGGAGTGCGGGGGAATGAACAGGCTGATGGGCTGGCATTTAATGCACCTCTTGGTGCTAGATTACCTATGGACAAGGGAGAGGTGGTCATGCACCTTTGGGACCAGGTGGAGAAGGTGGAGGAACAGACTGAGAACACGTATGTCGAAAGGATGAGATTGCGAGGGATTGGCAGGGATTCTGGTAGTATCTCAAAACTGAAAGGGAAAACCAGGAGAACTTTCAATCAGATAGCTGTAGGAACGGTTAGTAGTGTGACTCTTCGCTGGCTGGCTGTTGAACGAGGGGACAGAGCGCGTATTCGAATGTCCTGGGTGTAGTGATGTCAGTTCTTAGCTCAACTCAACTTTTACTACTACATAATATAATGTTAAATTGTGTAACTTGTTTATTTTTACTGGAGAATCTATTTTCTCTCTTCACGAGATAATATTAGTGTACTTAGCAACCTCGGTCACGCGAGTCCAGGTGCTACTAGAACAATCTACGCGAAGAAACAAGACCGGCTTTCCCCAGTTTATTTATAACCTGACGATGCTCCGTGTTCGTGCGGAACCTCCTACGACAAAGCACAGATAACTTGCAGTCGTACTGTGACATTAGGCCTCCTCTTAAGAGGATCGACCCCGTCGTTCCACTTCTACGCAAGAGGCTGTCTGAGTCGCTCACTCTTCCCTTTCATAGACCGGATGGCAGGTGAGGAAGTCTACGCCGACATATATTTCATGGGATACTTTTACCACAAGTGGTAGGGTTGCAAGCAACTAAGTATCACTAGTGGTTAACGTCCAATCCGCTACCGCGATCGGACACTCGCGGTTCCGTGCAGACCAGATCTCCGGTCTCGACCTGATTTAACGATCGTTCTTGCCAGAGTTAACTGGTCTTCTGCAATTCCAGCTTCCCCTTTCGAGGACCGAGCTGGATTGCCTTCGGTTGGATTGAGGAACCAGAGGTATGTGTACGTCCTGAAATAACTCACCTCTTCCGACAACGGTTCTCAGTGTAGCTAGCACTGTGGGTGTTCCTCTGGCCGGTCACGTTCCCCCTATCCCCGGGTGGAACCGAAGAAGTTACCTGCACCTGCATATAGGATCCCCTATTATGTGACAGGTTGAACCCCGAACCGCGTTCTCTGTGACACCCTGCGCCCTATGGTGTGAAGACTTATTCTAGGGTTTCCCCTCATGACTCATAAGTAGAGTGGAATGGAAATGAGAAGACTTTCCCAGGATCTCTACTCCGTAGTGATTGTGGGTCCCCACTTTATCCACTAGGAAAGGGCCCTGCAACCCGATGTCGAATTCGTTCCCCTCAATTGGGAGCAGTACTTGAACTCGGTCTCCTACTGCCAAGGATATCTTCGGCTTAGTCCATTTACCTTGTGTGCATTTACGGCACTCAGGACAAGACCTGATATATCTGCGCACGTCGCCTGTCATTCCCGGCCAAGTATAATAGCGGGAAAGACACTTACCAGTTGCCCCTACAGTCAGATGTCCGGTTGGGGATCTGACATGTACCTTCTGCAGCAGATTAGCCCTATAGCCTTTTGGAACTACTCTACGTTCCCACTGCCGCTTCTCTGTTCCGGCCCTTACAGACAGTGGCCGGTTTTCAGAGCAGAACTGACCCTGGTTTGGCGGGTTCATACCGTTGGACAATTTACCTGAACAAGAACACAACATCGTCGCATCCTTGCTCCGAGCAGTACTCATCACTTCCGGATGAGGGTTCGGGAGTCTTGCCTTTTCTAGTCCATCTTCCGGTTCAGATCTGGCCTGCCTAGACTTATCTTTGCTAGGGTGCTTGAGCTTCCCCAAAAAACACGTACTTCCGACCTAAGATCATCGGCTGGATAGAGTCCGGTACTACTGCCGCCTGAATGATTCCAGTAACGTACTTGCACCGAATCTCCACTTTGGCAATCGGGCAACGTAACGCTAGAGCACTCTTACTGGCTGTATCTCCTTTGTCTCACCGGTGAGTTGCCCTGGGCGTGTCAGGTGGGATGCAATTACAGCGGGAAATTGCAGTTCTGTGTCATATAGGCACGTCACCTGTTGCCCGTTCACTTCGATACTCTCAAAAGCTGGTGGTCTCTCTGGTTCTCGGTTCACAATACCCGTCTTCACTTTCTTGCTTGGTCTATCCCTAACTACTGCAAGACAAGAGAAGTGTAAGTCCTTCGGCTTACTTTTACACTCACTCGTATTGTGAGTGCTGGACTTGCAGAATTTGGACCACTTTTCACTCCACTTCCTCATGGGCTATTCTTACCGGGTTTAATGTTAGAGTTCTTCTCTAAAGTGTTAACCTGTTTGGTCTGTTCACTAGATTTTTTCGCCTTACCTTTCTTACCTTGACCATGTCTTTCGACCTCGGATCCGTTGGATTAGTGTCTCCAGTCTCGTCATAGACCTCAACATATCGTTCAGCTAACTTGGTAAAGATATCTAACCTTTCAGCCCCATTATCACCGATGAAGTTACGCAATGGTTTAGACATTTGCATTCGCACCTGATCAACAACCATCAACTTACGCAAACTGTCATACTCTTCTTTAAATCCGGCCATGGCCATCTATTTCAAAAGGTATGAGTGTAGCCTCACACTATACGCTGAAAACAATTCACCAGGTTCTCGCTTGGAAGTTCTGAACTTCTGTCGGTACGAGTGCGAGGTGATTTCAAACCTTTTCAAAAATGCAACTTTTAACGCCGGGTAATCATTCTGCATTCTCGGTGGTAGGCGTGCATACACTTCGTAACCGGTACCGCGAAGTCCCTGGGAGATTTTCAGACACCATTTCTCTCTCTCTAACACCATTGCGAAAGACATCGCTTCATATTTTTTCAAGTACTGGTCTAAGGTTCTTTCTCGGGTTCAAATGGCGGTAAAGGTGATAATCATGTCTACTGGTTGACTCTGAGCCAGGAGGTGCCACTCCTCCAACAGCTCCCTCAGTTTCGCCAGTAGCTTGTGCCTTCGTCTCAAGTAGCTTCATCTGATACTCATGATCTCGTCTCTCTCTCTCTCTCTCTCTCACTCTCTCTCTCTCTCTTTCTCTCTCTCTCTCTCTCTCAGCTTTCATCTCCAGACGTTTAACCTCGCTGGCGGCTGCTATCTTCTTTTCTTCCAACGCCACTTTACTAGCCTCAAATTCTAACTCTGCTCTTCTTCTCTCTCGTTATTCTTGGCGAAAATCTCCTTCCACCTCTTGAACATAGGATTTCAATGCATCTCCCTCTAGTCCTAACTCACGCGATGTTGCATGAACTTTGGACAAGTCTAACTTTCTGGTTGACATGTTAAATATTAGATGTGTGTGTGTGTGTGTGTGTGTGTGTGTGTGTGTGTGTGTGTGTGTGTGTGTGTGTGTGTGTGTGTGTGTGTGTGTGTGTGTGCAAAGCAATACAATCAATCACTAATTAATGGTATTTACCTAAAGCAACATCACATCACACATGTCTGTCAGACTGAGTTGTGAGATAGGTAGACTAGTAGTAGAATCTTAAGTAGACTGAAGATAGAGGATATAGACCTAGTCAGTATCCCTACGAGATGACTGCAAGTTATCTGTGCTTTGTCGTAGGAGGTTCCGCATGAACACGGAGCGTCATCATGTACTTCCCCAGTTATAAATGAACTGGGGAATGTCGAGCTTGTTTCTTCGCGTAGATTGTTCTAGTATCACCTGGATTCACGTGACCGAGGTTGCTAAGTACACTAACATTATCTCGTTAGTAGAGAAAATAGATTCTCCAGTGTGGAGATCACATGTTTCTCGCTTAAGGTGAAATACACCGTGTAGCACATTTCTTCGTGCGAGTTGAGTAGCACGTAGGACGGAATTAGGCAGTTGACGGTATTCACTTTCAAACTCTCGGTGTGAGAGGACGCACAACCAATTTCGGCTTACTGTCAGTAATAGAGGCAAGTTGGCCACAAGACAATATTGGAAGCTGACCTGTGGTCTGTTCAACGGTTCAGGTAAATACATATTTAATTAATCTACCGTTGTAATTGAGCGTAAAACGCGACCGTACGGCAACTCATTAAATATACGAACAATCCTGCATTTGTAATTAGTTGACGATCGATAAGCCGTTTTGAAATTAGGACATAGTACAGGTGTGTACGACACTGTTTACAATAGAAAGTGTAACTGTGTAGTTTCGTTTATGGCTTACTGACAAGTCTGTTACAGCGACAAAGTGTGCTTGGTAGTTAGGCATTACATATTGTGAGTAGTTGCATATATTAGGTAGCATGTTCAATTATAGGGAGCTGTTTACTGTAGTGTTTTGTGAACCTAACTTATGTTGGTTAGTATCTTATGTTAGTGTGGTCTCTTGAATAGACAGTTAAGTTGATATTGTGTGGAATTCAGACAGTTATGTAACTAGTTCCAATGGAAACAGAGCGCGTACTGCCAAGCCATAGGAAGTGATGTAGCTATTTTGTGATAACTAAATAGTGATTTCATTAATTGGAAATGTGTATTTCTGTGAAGTAGTGATCTTATGCTTGTGCCACACACACACACACACACACACACACACACACACACACACACACACGCGCGCGCGCGCGCGCGCGATATTGTTGTGGCGTATAAATTAGGAAATGTAGTGCGATACTTACATGAGCGATTTACCGAACGACGGAGTGGTTCGACGCGAATTGCCTCTGCGTTATCGGTGCGATGTGATAACGCGTTCGAGGGTCTTCTCATTACTGTCCTGTTCTTTTCATACTGGCATGAGTACTTGAGTGCTGATGTGATGGATGTATGGAAGGGCGCATGGATGTTGAATGAGACACGGGACAAATGGAATATGGGACTTGCAAGTCTATTAGGTATATGACTGGCAAACCAGGACAGCCGAGCAGTTCGGTCATGGTCCAGGGCTATCCCGCTTGGGAGGAGACCAGAACTGGAGTGCCCCCTTTGAACATGTAGGGAAAAACATGTTTTGCACTGGATGACTTCTTGCCTCTAGATAAGAGAAAAAGCAGGAAGAGTTCGCTTCAAGGTGGGAAGGATATCTCACTAGCGGAATGGAAAGCTTGTACATATATTTTGTTAGTGAGTTATTAATTGATCTAATGTAGTAATTAATTAATATGATAACAATTATTGTATGTACGATGAAGGGGAGGGGTCTAGGGACTTCCTTTCCCTGAGATTAGTTTCTATGTAATGAAAAGAAATATTGAGATTTAGTTTAGGTAAATAATATAAATATTAGAGCTACTCATTCTAGCAGCAGTAGACATAAGAATAGTTGTATGAGAGACATATGATCAGACTCGACATTCTCGGAGCTTAATATTTCCGACGGGCTGTTCTAAGGGCCATCTGACATTGGACGGACACCCATGCTTCAATTCTACCCATATAGAGATGATGCTCTAGTTAGATGAAAAATCATTAGAATAACCTGAAGGCTGTTTATTCGGTGATTTGATGCATGTGGGCTAATGCGGGTGCCGAATACTCTCACGTACCGCTCTTCCTTTCAGGTGTTGCCTGTTGATGAACCACGATGCCTGTTTTCTGAAACCACTACGTCTGTAAGGGCGAGTGACTGTTTAGGAACCTACCATGCCGTTTTGTGAACCTTAGGCATGTTTATGAATTCACCATGTTTATATATGAACCGTCATGCTTGGTGATGCAACACTACGTCTGATACGGTTTGTTCCACAACCTGAAGCTATCATGCCTGTGTATGTTAATCAACGACTGAACTACAGTGGAAAGGTGGTGATATGCTCGGCCCAGGGAGACTTGCCAAGGTGGGTTATTATCATAGCTCTGGGAGCACATCAGTTCCATTGCCATTGTTAACAGCCGCCTAAACGTTGGAAGCACCTGGTAGTACTTGTCTGTACTAACATAGGTGATGTAACTACGTCTGAAAGGGTGCCCGGTCAACACTAGACCCACACCAGTTGTTACATTGACTTTACAGGTGCACTAGGTTCAGCTCATCACTGATCCATCGAACAAATGTATTATTGATATCAGACTGATATGTGCTACCGAACTTGATTGTCAGCAGAGTCAACGAACAGTGACATTATTATGCTTCAGTATCCACTGTGAACTAAGCCTGATGATCATGTGGGACTCGACACTGAGGGAGTCAGGTCAATTTTGACTGTAAAGCTGTTATGACATCATCTGCCAGAGTTTATAGACATTCGAGTACCTATTTTAAGAAAACAGTTTAGACGCAGAGGTGTCTCCAAGGCACCAGGGCCAGGTTCTATACTGGCCAAGACCTACTAACACATCCTAGTCGTGCGTCCTGAGTAACAGGTCCCTTCGGGGTCCTGGCTAACGTAGTAGGATCGCTGATTCTTCCGAAGTCGGAGAGTGTCTCCTGCACGGCGAGGAACCACCAGTCTGCACACCAATAATCTAGATATGGGATAACGGATACTCACGCAAACCTCAGTCTGGTATAACATCACACTGATGTTGGACAACAGGATGTCTTCATCCAACACACAGGACTTTACGCTGGAGTTCACAGGCAGCGAACGCAAGCAAACAAAGAAAACAGTTGTTTTACCCCATTGGGCTTGACGTTCTTACCGTCTGGTCCCTGCCTCCATGAGGGCATTCGGGTCGTCAGCCTCGAAGAATCGATGAGTTATGTATGCTTGTGTGTGTGTGTGTGTGTGTGTGTGGTGTGTGTGTGCGTGCGTGCGTGCGTGCGTGCGTGTGTGTGTGTGTGTTTGTGTGTGTGTGTGTGTGTGTGTGTGTGTGTGTGTGTGCATCGATTGCTATTAATCTATTATTTGTTTCGATATTATTGGGAGAGTGTGAGAAGAGAGAAAGGAGACAAAGAGAGTGAAGAAAGGGCGAAGAGAGAGAAGGTGGAGAGAAGAGAGAAAGAAAAGAAGGAAAAGAGAGAGAAGAGAGATGAAAGTGTAGAGATAGAGAGTTTTTAGTTTAGTTTAGTTTAGTCGACAGATCAACATCACGGCACACGGGTGTAACCCATTAGTGCTCCGTTCTAATCCTTACTCAAGCCTGAGTCCGGAGAATCTCAGCTCAGTGCACGAACTCCGTAGCACCGCCTAGGACCTTGAAATACTTTGGGACGATTTTTAACTCGAAATTGTGCCCGGGAAGCGCCGTTATGCTACTCTTTTTCGATTTCCAACTGCCAACGGATTTTTTACGTGCGCAACAATAGAGAGTAGAGCGAGAAGAGAGAAAACAAAGAGAAGAGAGAGAAAAGAGAGAGTGAGCTAAGAGAGAAAAAGTAACGAGGAAGGAGAGAGAAAAGATGGAGAAGAGAAAATTGCGAGAAAAGAGAGAGAGAGGGGGAGACAGAGAGAGAGAGAGAGAGAGAGAGAGAGAGAGAGAGAGAGAGAGAGAGAGAGAGAGAGAGAAGAGAGAAGAGAGAAGAGAGAAAAGAAAGAGAAAAGAGAAAAGAGAGAGATGACAGAGATGAGAGAGAAGCAAGAGAAAGTGGCGAAGGAGAGAGAATCATGCCCTCATTTTATTTAACTTTAGACGGCTAATTGGCACGAAACAACTGGGAATGAAGCTCGACAAAAGATACGACCGGAAGTTCCCACCAAAGTTCTTTTTCTGCTTCTTCGTTCGTCAGGAATGTTGTTTTAGACGTAATTGCGTTGTGCCTGTTTACAGCAGAGCTGCGATATTTGAACCGTTCGGCCGACATATCCGATTTCTTCACCGGGCCACCAAATTCTGTATCGACGTTTCAAAAAAAAAAAAAAAAAAAAAAAAAAAAAAAAAAAGAGCGAGAAGTCGAGAAGGTCTTCTTTTGGATAGTCACGGTTATAAAAAAAAAAAAAAAACAACAACAACCTAAAGAAGTAAAAATTAAATTCTGGAGATGCCGGGGATCGAACCCGGGGCCTTTCACATGCAAAGCGAACGCTCTACCACTGAGCTACATCCCCAGATGCTTCTACGTGTAGCGATAATATTGTAAATGCACAAGACGCCTCAAAATGATATCTTACCTTGGGATAAATGACGTCACTGCATGATGGATATAGGTGTTTCATAAGAAGTAACGAGACAATGGCCGGACTCCCTGGCCTAGGTGTTTAATGTCTTTCTCCGTAATCCCGTATACTCTCGTGAGTAACGTGACGTGCGCGAGAATTGGTAGCGATTCTCTCCGCGTCGGTAACTTACGGGGAATGTGAGCCGGCCGCTCAGAAAGCAATGGCAAATAACTGAGCGTAATCTTGCCAAGAAATCAACAATCAGCAGAAAGATGCTGATGTTCACAGCGATGTCCTGTAAAGGATATGCGAACAAAAAAAAAAACAAAAAAAAAAAAAAAACGAGACAAACAATGTGTGATGTAACGTGCATGGGTATGCGGAATTTTGGGGTAAACGACTTGTTAGTCATTTGCTAATTCCAGCAATGTAAAAGGGTCATATTGAGGCCAAATAGGTTAATCACCATCTTCAGCCAACGGGGATAGTCCCAGACTAGATGGGGGTTTAGTCACGGACACAGGACATAACTCGTTATGCTAATACTAATAGGGAAAGACCCAGACAAGTGGTGGGGATGTCACGAACTTGTCTAGATTAGAATTCTTGATGGGAAGGTGAATTCTAAATGTAATGTAAATTAGGGTTATAGGGCAGTTCGTGGGAGGTCTGAAAAGAGAGATAAATAGACAAGTCTGAAAATTTAGAGACAGTGGAGTTTTGAACCAGACAATGGAGGTCTAGGTCTGGGAGTAAGTCTTGGGCTTAGGTGTAGGAGACACCAGCCAAATTAGTGGGACAGTCGGTCTTAGGGCGAAGTCGGAGGAACTTCAGCCAGGAGGATCTTTAAGCACTGAGTATCGGGCCAGAGAGGTTTGTATCTGAGTCGAGAGAGAGGAGACTCAGAGGAGAGTATTAGAATCACAGATGGAGAAGAGTCCATAACAGTTTATCTTCTTCGTTCATCCGGAGTTTTTTTTCTTTCCCGGACGTGATTGCGTTGTGCCTGTTTATAGCAGAGCTCCGCTCTTGCGCTGTTAGGCCGACACATCCAACTTCTGCAGGCATTTGTTGACCGGGTTAACCTACCCGGGGATTTCTTAGGACGTAACAGTATATTATGTGAGGCCGAGAGACGGCCATAGCGGGATTGTTGGAGTTACTGTGTTATGTTCTAATCGGAGTGTGCTGGACATGGGAAGTTATAATCTAGTTATATTTCACTGTTGACTGTTCCTGGAAATTGTCGTATATCATCATGTTGTATTATAATTAAAAGATCATGTGCGCCGCCTGGTCGAAGGTGTTGATTTATCGTTGTTGATTAGTCGTCCAATATCACCGTTACACGGACATCCTCTAGACAACTATAGCCATTTATATATGTCAATCATAACCACCTTGTGATATGTGCCAACTTCAGTAAGAAGAGAGGGACAGAAAGGGGGGAGAGAGGGGGGGGGGCGAGAGAGGGAGAGCGCTCGCGAATGAGAGAAAGTGAGAGCGAAAGAGAAAGTGGGAGAGGGAGGTAGAGAGGAGAAGGAGGGGATGGGAGAGAGGATGAAAAATAAACCGTAGGTATGTTTTCTCTCCCCGTGTTCTTGAGACAGACCAAGACGGGGAGATAGATGGAACACCAGGAAGGACGACAACCGGTAAAACTCCCTGAAGGAAAAAAAACACACACCATGTGACGGGGCGGGAACACAATTACACCAGGTCTTACAGGTGTGCGACTCGGTTCAGACATGCGAAATGACACCAAAAGATGAAATGAACATTCAGACAGCTAATCAGACAGTCCCAGGGAAGCGAAAACACGCAGCCATATCTACGCAAGAGAAACAGATACTCCATAAGGACCCCATCTATAGATTATAACCAATCGAGAATTCGACGGTTGAACGGGGTCGGAATTTTTTTTTTTTTTTTTTTAAAGCAAGCAAGCAAGTTGGTAGCGGTTTCTTCGCTTCGCTTCTTGAACATCTGGTGTCTTCTAATTTTAGGCTTAGAACGTGTCATTCTTATCCCCCCGTAACTGGTTTCTTGAACTATTGGGTTACTTGTTCTCGATAAGTCTTCGCAGTTGCGAATGATGTGACGTGTTAAAATTGGAGCTCTTATTATGGTGTTTCTTTTTTTGAGTGAGCAAATAGAACTGAGTGTTTCCATTCCCCAAATCCACAGGGTTCCTGGTTTGTTTCTTATGAGATGCCTATACTATGCACATTGTACCACGACGTCATTTTGAGACATCGTCTCCATTATCACGTAAAAGGCCCCCGGTTCGATCCCCGACATCTCCAGAGTTATTGGTTTTTTTTTTTTTTTTTTTTTAAACTTAGACTGTCTAAAAGACGCCCCGTGAAGATTTTTTATTTGGTTTTGTTCGTCGATAACGAATTTGGTCGAAACTACTCTGGCTTTGACCTCAAGCCTAGTCTATACTTGTGATACTACTACTGTAGTTGTCATAACTGGGGAGTGCACTGGATTGAATTTTGCGTGTGGAATAGCTTTCCCTATGACCAATGCCACACAGCACCAGGCTAACCAACTTCCACTTCTGAGGTACTTGCAATTTGCGTCTCCAAGTGGCGGGCGAGACTTCAACATTTCAGTCCAACTGTCCAGTGTAGGGGGTGAACCCGCTACTTCGGCATCAGCTCCACGGAAGTTTAAGAACGAGAACCTTTATCCATTCGGCCATGCTGACCTCTCTTCTATATTGTCTGTAAATGTAACTACTCGCTATACACAATGTAACAACACACTACACACAATGTAACCACATACTACACACAATGTAACCACATACTACACACAATGTAACTACACACTACACACAATGTAACTACACACTACACACAATGTAACTACACACTACATACAATGTAACTACACACTACACACAATGTAACTACACACTATACACAATGTAACTACACACTATACACAATGTAACCACATACTACACACAATGTAACCACATACTACACACAATGTAACTACACACTACACACAATGTAACTACACACTACACACAATGTAACTACTCGCTATACACAATGTAACAACACACTACACACAATGTAACCACATACTACACACAATGTAACCACATACTACACACAATGTAACTACACACTACACACAATGTAACTACACACTACACACAATGTAACTACACACTACATACAATGTAACTACACACTACACACAATGTAACTACACACTATACACAATGTAACTACACACTACACACAATGTAACTACACACTACACACAATGTAACTACACACTATACACAATGTAACTACACACTACACACAATGTAACTACACACTATACACAATGTAACTACATACTACACACAATGTAACTACACACTATACACAATGTAACTGCACACTACACACTATACACAATGTAACTACACACTACACACAATGTAACAACACACTATACACAATGTAACGACATACTACACACAATGTAACTACACACTATACACAATGTAACTACACACTACACACAATGTAACTACTCGCTATACACAATGTAACCACACACTACACACAATGTAACCACATACTACACACAATGTAACCACATACTACACACAATGTAACTACACACTACACACAATGTAACTACACACTACACACAATGTAACTACACACTACATACAATGTAACTACACACTACACACAATGTAACTACACACTATACACAATGTAACTACACACTACACACAATGTAACTACACACTACACACAATGTAACTACACACTATACACAATGTAACTACACACTACACACAATGTAACTACACACTATACACAATGTAACTACATACTACACACAATGTAACTACACACTATACACAATGTAACTGCACACTACACACTATACACAATGTAACTACACACTACACACAATGTAACTACACACTATACACAATGTAACGACATACTACACACAATGTAACTACACACTATACACAATGTAACTACACACTACACACAATGTAACTACTCGCTATACACAATGTAACCACACACTATACACAATGTAACTACACACTACACACAATGTAACTACACACTATACACAATGTAACTACACACTACACACAATGTAACTACACACTACACACAATGTAACTACATACTATACTCAATGTAACTACACACTACACACAATGTAACTACACACTATACACAACGTAACTACACACTATACACAATGTAACTACACACTATACACAATGTAACTACACACTATACACAATGTAATTACACACTACACACAATGTAACTACACACTACACACAATGTAACTACACACTACACACAATGTAACTACACACTTTACACAATGTAACTACATACTACACACAATGTAACTACACACTATACACAATGTAACTACACACTACACACAATGTAACTACACACTATACACAATGTAACTACACACTATACACAATGTAACTACACACTACACACAATGTAACTACACACTATACACAATGTAACTACACACTACACACAATGTAACCACATACTACACACAATGTAACTACACACTATACACAATGTAACTACACACTACACACAATGTAACTACACACTACACACAATGCAACTACATACTACACACAATGTAACTACATACTACACACAATGTAACTACACACTACACACAATGTAACTACACACTACACACAATGTAACTACACACTACACACAATGTAACCACATACTACACACAATGTAACTACACACTACACACAATGTAACTACACACTACACACAATGTAACTACATACAATGTAACCACATACTACACACAATGTAACTACCCACTATACACAATGTAACTACACACTATACACAATGTAACTACACACTATACATAATGTAACTACACACTACACACAATGTAACTACACACTACACACAATGTAACCACATACTACACACAATGTAACTACACACTACACACAATGTAACTGCACACTACACGCGTTGTAACTACACACTATACACAATTTAACTACTCATTATACACAATGTAACTACACACTACACACAATGTAACTACTGACTATACACAATGTAACTACACACTACACACAATGTAACTACACACTAAACACAATGTAACTGCACACTACACACAATGTAACTACTCACTATACACAATGTAACTACACACTACACACAATGTAACTACTCACTATACACAATGTAACTACACACTACACACAATGTAACTACATACTACACACAATGTAACTACACACTACACACAATGTAACTACACACTACACACAATGTAACTACACACTACACACAATGTAACTACTCACTATACACAATGTAACTACACACTACACACAATGTAACTACACACTGCACACAATGTAACTACACACTACACACAATGTAACTGGACACTACACACAATGTAACTACTTACTACACACAATGTAACTACACACTACACACAGTTACACACAATATAACTACACACTACACAGAATGGAATCCAATGGTAAATGTCTACTCTAGTGTTCTCTACGCTCTCCTGTCAGTCATGACTAATTTTTGTTGCAGTGGGCAGGTCGGCTCTAGATGATGATTAATAGAAGGCTTTGTTGTGTCAGGCGGGTCGGCTCTAGATGATGATTAATCGAAGGCTTCGTTGTGTCAGGCGGGTCGGCTCTAGATGTGGATTAATCGAAGTGCTTCGTTGTGTCAGGCGGGTGGGCTCAAGATGTGGATTAATCGAAGTGCTTCGTTGTGTCAGGCGGGTGGGCTCTAGATGTGGATTAAATGAAGTGCTTCGTTGTGTCAGACTGATCAGCTTTAGATGACATTTGATCGAAGTGCCTCGTTGTGTAAGATGAGTCGTCGCTAAATGACGCTGCTCGTAGTGAAAGATATCACACAAACGGTCAAGTACAAACACTGTCAAGTCTTGACAAGATAAGTTGTATTATTCTGTCTGCTTTCCTTCCCCTCTCTCTCTCTCTCTCTCTCTCTCTCTCTCTCTCTCTCTCTCTCTCTCTCTCTCTCTCTCTCTCTCTCTCTCTCTCTCTCTCTCTTTCTCTCGTTTGCGCTAATTCTCTCCCTGTCTTTCCCTCCTCTCTCTCTTTCGCGCTCTCTGTCTCTCTGTCTTTTTCGCGTGTTTCCCCCCCCCCCCTTTTTCTCTCTCTCTTCTTACGGGAGTTGTCACACCTTATCTCGTTACTTCTGATAAGACACCTGTGCCGAGCGTGCAGTGACGTTATTCGTCATAACATAAGATAACATCTGCGCATAAGATCTGCGCGGGTGCTACGGAGTTCGTGCATCGAGCGAAGCCATCCTTGAGTGAATTTTCAGCAGCGTGTGTGGTTCTCAGCAGTCTGTGTTTACGTTTTTTCAACATGGCGGAACAACGCGTGTTTTCCGAGCGGTCAGCAGTCAACATAACGAAGCGGCGTGGTAGCCGCGCAGGGAGAAAGAAGCAAGGTAAGCGCGGTGGTTTGAGACGTTTTAGACTCAAGTGTCACCGTCTAGGACTCAGGAACATCCGTATTCTATATTGGAACTGTGCCAGTGTAAAACAACGGGGCTCTATTTTAGAAACCCTAGTTTACAGGAACGACATTGTAGCACTCCAGGAGACGAGACTGGGCGATCAGCTACTCCGAATTGCCGGCTTCAAATGTTTCTACAACAGACGACATCTGGGAACGGCGATTCTCGTTCGCGACAGCATGGTGGCGTCAGAGCTAGACATGTTCAGTTGGGACAGTGACGATATACAAATACAGGCGTTGAGAGTTCATTCCAGTATACCATTCGTGTTGGTTAATGTTTATGCCCGCAATGTGAGTGTGGACGCCCAGAAGTGGCAGTGCTTAAGTGGCATATTAGGCCACGAGAGAAATGTTATTTTCTGTGGTGACTTCAACGCTAAAGGCAGATCATGGGGAAACACTTCCTTCAATACACAAGGGGAGAAGCTCGAGACTGCACTGGAAACCATCGACCTGGTTTGTATCAACAGTGGCTGTGTCACCAGGACAGCAAGCCGCCCAGGCGATGAGGACAATGCTATTGATCTGGCGCTAGTTTCACCTTCACTCACTACAGTGTGTAGATGGGGTGTCCTAGGACACCATGGCAGCGACCACCACCCTTGCAGCATATTGGTGGAGAAAGGCAGAACCAGGCAGCACAAGCTAAAGGTAAAGACGTTCCAGTATGACAGTACAGGGCAAGATGTAGTGAGTAAAATAAGACGTGACAAGCGCAGAACGTTTCAGGGCAGGAAAAAAAGCTGGGAGCAGCCACCGTGGTGGAGTTTCGAGGTGGAGAAGGCTTGGGTGGATAAGCGTAGTGCTGTAAGGAGATGGCAAAATGCCAAGAAGAACACAGCTGGTCATCCTTGTCCCTGCTTGCACTTAGAAAGAGAGATGCACACAAAAGTAAGTTATTTCAAAAAACTGGTCAAGGTGGTTAAAAGCGAAAAATGGGGAGAGGTGTGTCAAAGAGTAAGCACAGACAAGTCACTGAAATTGTTCTGGCGACTACATAAAAGCATGAGTGGTGTAGTCAAGAATAAGAGCATTTCTGACTTCCAAAGTGCTGACCTCATCTGGCAGAGGACTGACGAGGACAAGGGCAAAGCCCTCTTTGAACGGTACCTTGCGCAGAGCAACCAGACAGACATGGGAGGCCGAAATCTGGCCAAGGAGGTCACCTCAGACAGATGCAAGGCCCAGAACACTTCGGATGAAGACACAGTGACAGTGAAAGAAATCAAGGCTGTGCTTCGACGATTAAAAAAAACAGTGCTCCAGGTCCTGATGGCATAAGATACGACGACATAAATAGGTGTACCGACAATGAGCTAGAGAAACTAGCAGACATGTACAACAACAGTATAGGGAGTGCTAGCATCAAGGAGGAATGGTTACACAGCTATCTGATTCCCTTGCCGAAGCCTGACAAAGACCACAAAACATACAGGGATATCGAATTATAACCATGCAGAATACAATAGGCAAGCTGCTGGAGAAGGTAATTGCCAGGAAAATATCAAGCCAACTAGAGAGGCAAGGTGTTTTCCCACCTACCCTGGGTGGGTACAGTCCAAAAAGAGAAACCTGGACCAATGCAGCAGTCTTTGCCCATGATGTCTATGAAGGATTCCACTCAGGCACTGAAACCGTTGCTGCAGCGATTGATCTTGAGGACGCATACAACAGAGTACCACTGGATTTTTTAATGTTTCAGCTTCTTGAACTAAACGTAAGTCCATTCCTCCTTAGTTGGATCGCTGCAGCCCTCTTCCAACGGAAAGTAGTTTTTAGATGTGGCAGTTGGACTTCGGAACCAACAACAATATATCCTGGCCTACCACAGGGATCACCATTATCTCCGGTACTGTTCAACGCCTACACAGTGAGAATCACCAGTGAGCAGATCACTGGACCTGGCAGGACATTGTCATATGCCGATGATGTTTTAGTGTATCGTCAGGGTAAGGATAGAGAGGAGGTTGCTGTGGAACTACAAACCGAACTCAATCGCATAAGTACTTGGTGTGATGAAGCTGGGGCAATGGTCAACCCAACAAAGGCAACAGTGACTTGGTTCTCGTTGAATAATCATATTGTCAACAATCCAACACCAACTGTAATGCTGTGTTCAGAGACGGTGGAAAGAACGCAGGCAATGATTTACCTGGGGATACGGTTTGATCGAAGCCTTGCTTATAATGTGAACATAGACCAGGTGATAACAAAGGCCAAGCGGGCTTTGGCAGCGATGCGGGTGATGGCGGCAGCAAACTGTGAGCAGCGCCATCTATGTCTTCTGTACGAGGGGCTGGTCATGTCTGTTTTGGAGTATGCAATGGCAATCCTGACTCTCAGCCATAAGCAGATAGAAAGGATGGAAATGATACAGAATGAAGCTATGCGCATTATTATTGGATGTACAAGAGATACAGCATGCAGGGCGATGCGCTACCTTCTTGGCTTTCCAACCATTGAAGAGAGAATACAAGTTTGCAGGGCACGCGCCTACCTCAGAATTAACGCAAGCACACAACATCCACTGCATAGTGAAATTAGGAAGGTGAAGGGCAGCAGGTTAAAAAGAGGACGGTCATGGATGGGTCAAGCCGAAGACATTCTTCAACAGGTGTGTTCACTTGAGGACTTAGAACCTGGCGAGGATAGGGTGCAAGTGCCAACAGACTTCTGCACATCCTTTTCAGTTTGCATCCAACTAGATAGAAAATGCAGACAAGAAAATCCGGCTGCTGTTGAGGCTGAAGTACAAGCGTTGATTTTCGAGAATTCGCTAGACGGTGACGCGGTCATCTACACAGATGGGTCGGTCGTCCGACATGTGAGAAGCTCATGGGCCATTACAGCTCGGGCCGGAGGGAGAATTGTGAAGGATGACTCTGGTGCTTTCACTGAAACCACAAGTAGCCTGACCATGGAAGTCATGGCAGTAAGTAAAGCAATAACATGGCTCGAGACACAGACATTCACTAGGGTTTGTTTCCTTAGCGACTCAATGAACATGATCAAGAGGATAGAGGAGGGGTCGATCCGAAGAGAATGGTTGCTGCCTCTGAAGCGGTCTCGGCTGGCAAAGATTAGTTTCATCTTCGTGCCAGGGCATGCGGGAGTACAAGGAAATGAGCGGGCTGACAAGCTCGCAGGTGAGGCTACTGTGGCAGGCGGACGCGCCATGGACCAGGCTTACATTCTGAATGCTCTACGAGAAGTGAGACTTTTGCGAGAACCAAGTGATGACTGTGAATCTACAACAATGGCCAGACTGCGAGAGCAGCAAATTAAAAGAGGGGTGGCCAAACAAGAACACTACGCAGGAAGCCAAAGAAGATTGATAAACCAACACAGAACTGGCGTTGTTAGCCGCTACACGCTGCGGGATTTGCTGAGGAGGGGATCCGAGCACTTATGGACTGAATGGTTCGATGTGCAACGAGGATGATCTGTCGACTAACTAACTAACTAACTAACATAAGATAACATTTTGAGACATCTTGCCCATTACAACGTTATCGCGTCACATAGCAACATCTGGGGATGTAGCTCAGTGGTAGAGCGTTCGCTTTGCATGTGAAAGGCCCCGGGTTCGATCCCCGGCATCTCCAGAAATTTATTTTATTTTTTTGTTTATTTCGCCCTGTGTCGATTTAAATATAAGTATTGTTACAAATGAAATACAAAACGATATGCCACCCAAACCTTTCCTTTTAGCATTGCTTTGGAATCTGTCGCTAACGAGATGTCTAAAAATAGTGGCGAAATCATTAAAATAAATAAATAAATACACAAATAAATAACTCCCGAAGTAGGAACAAGACACGGGTGTGTGTTGTGTGTGACTATCACATTTGGTAGACGTGGATGCGCGGAGCTATTCGAACCCCAGTGCGACCTCGCCCCATAACATTGTCAGCGCAACCTTCTTCGACTACACTAACGTCCCCGCTAATCATGACCAAACTAGGTCTACTCCTGGCTGTCTCCGTATGTGCAGTGTTGTATTTTGATCCGATTTCACCCCAACACGTCTCTCTGCACATGTATTGTCCCAGTATCACTTGTACACACTGCTAGTTTGAGCTTCGGGAGCGTGAGCGAGTTTCTTCAACAGTCCACGAGTAGATCGTACTTTGGTAATGTATCGGCAGAAAATTATGTCCACTAACTTCACTTTTCAGGGCTCAGGCCGTCAATAAGTTACGTCATCTTCGAGAGATTTTGTAATCAATCAACTAACAAACCAACTCACGACAAGAACTGTCAACATACACATCCTGGGAGTTGAGGTGGCGTCCTGCCTATTTTGAAGCCGTATGTAAATTATCCACGCTAATTTTTGAATACATAAACGTTGTAATCTTTCTCTACTGCGCTTCGTCGATGCTTCATCATACATTACTTACTGGGAGCTTCAGATTTCCTTCTAATCTGTGTATTCAGTTTTCATGGTTCAATGCACACGCAGTAATATCTGTAACATAATATATTAAAACTTCCTGATCATGTTTAAACGGACATTAGCAGTATCTGGGGATGTAACTAAGCTGTTCGCTTTGCATGTGAAAGACCCTGGTTCCATCCCCGGCATCTCCAGAATTGTTGTCTTCTTTATTTTATTTGTTTTTGTAACCATGACTGTCCAAGCAAAACAATTACAGCTCCAGTTTATTTTTGATTGTCGATACAGAATTTAGTGGGAACTTTCGGTCGAGCTTCATTCCCAATTCTCTCTCATAACCCTCTTCTCCTCTCTCTCTCTCTCTCTTTCTCTCTCTCTCTCTCTCTCTCTCTCTCTCTCTCCCCCTACTGTATGTTCCCCCCTCTCTCTCTCTCTCTCTACTGTATGTTCCATCTCTCTCTCTCTCTCTATTCTCCCCCTCTCTCTCTTTTTCGCCCTGTCCCTCTCTCTCTCTTTCGCGTGGTCTCTCCCTCTCTCGCTCTCTTTTCTTTCACGTCTTCCCCCCCCCCCCCATTCTTTTCTCTTTCTATCTCTTCTTGCTGAAGTTGGCACAACTTGCCTCGTTACTTCTTATGAGACACCTGTGCCTAGCATGCAGTGACGTTATTCGTCATAACATAAGATAACATTTTGAGACATCCTGTGCATCTACAATGTTCACACGACACGTTAAATTATCTGGGGATGTAGCTCAGTGGTAGAGCGTTCGCTTTGCATGTGAAAGGCCCCGGGTTCGATCCCCGGCATCTCCAGAATTTTTTTTTTTTTTAATTTGGTCTTTCGTCGATTTAATCTTGAGGGTTACTGCCATTCTCTCCGTTACTCCATTCTCGTAGTCGTAGTCTCATATGCCAGACTCTCCTTTTTCAAGACTCGTCCATTAAATTAGCCTTTGCAATTAAGCCCCAGCCACAACGTCTGTTTCTCACCACTGACCCATAGCTATACCGATGAATCATTCACAAAATAACAACACTGACGCTGTTAGAAAAGTTTCGTCTTATGTCTCCCAATGAAAGAATGTGTGTTACTCTGGATCAGTTGTTGCACTTCAAACTCAGTGCGGCCCGCTGCCCATTCTCTCCACTCATGACCCAGTCAAAATCAGATGTGTCGGCCGAAAGGTGCAAGTATCGCAGCTCTGCTGCAAACAGGCACAACGCAATTACATCCGTAAAAACACTCCGGATGAACGCAGAAGAAGCAGACATCTATTAAATCGACAAAAGACCAAATTAAAAAAAAATCACGGGGCCTTTCACATGCAAAGCGAACGCTCTACCACTGAGCTACATCGCCAGATGTTTCCCCGTGTCGCGATAACATTGTAATGGTCAAGATATCTCAACCATCCATGCATATTGCGAAAAAGAAAACAAAACTTCCCACCTTCTGTAGCATCGGTTATAAATATGATATGATTGATATCTCACAATGTTATCTTACGTTATGACTAAAGACGTCACTGCACGCTGGGTATAGGTGTCTCACAAGAACTAACGAGGTAAGGTGTGCCAGCTTCAGTTAGAAGAGAGAGAGAGAGAGCGAGAGAGAGAGAGAGAGAGAGAGAGAGAGAGAGAGTGGGGGAGGGGTAAGTGCACGTCAAGGAGAGAGTGAGAGAACGAAACAAGAGAGACAATGAACCAGAGAGAGGGGGGAGAGAAGAGAGGGAGAAGAGAGAGAATATATCGAAGCGAGAGTTATCAGTTATCAGTTGGGGTATCTTCATTGCACTCCGGGCAGGTTCATAGGTGCACAGATTCCCCCCCCCCCCCCCCCCAACGTCCGGTGGCTAATAGTGCCAGTTCTGTGTTGGTTGACAATGCACCTCGTTTTCCCAATGTACCTGTCGCGTCTAGCCATGCCGATTCTTACTCCAAAGTCTTTCATCCTGGACAGCGATGTGGATTCACTGACATCAAAGTCCTCTATTCTAGCCATATCTTTAAGGACGTTAATAACATCGGCACGATCCATGGGCTGGCCATCTACAGGGGGTGCAGAGCCAGCCAATTTATCAGCTCGTTCATTTCCCTCGACTCCCGCATGTCCCGGGACGAAGATAAAGGTGACTTTACGGACAACAGACTTCCGCAGCGACTCAGCCCACTGTCTACGTACAGATCCAGCTTCGACCTTCTGAATCATGTTCATTGAGTCACTTAGTAAGCGAAGCGAGAGATAAAAGGGAGGGAAGAGAGAGAGAAGAGAGAGATAGATAGATAGAGAGAGAGAGAGAGAGAGAGAGAGAGAGAGAGAGAGAGAGAGAGAGAGAGAGAGAAGAGAGGGAAACAATAGAGGGCTAATTGACACGAAATAATTGGGAATGAAGCGCGACAAAAGATACGAAAGAATGTTCCCACAGAATTCTGTATCGATGATCACAAACAAGCAAACCGGAGCAGGACTTTTATTGGACAGTCACGCTTACAAAAAAAAAAAAAACCTAAACAAGAAAAAAAAATTCTGGAGATGCCGGGGATCGAACCCGGGGCCTTTCACATGCAAAGCGAACGCTCTACCACT